>CM062821.1:20785911-21384734 GCA_031772345.1 Himalopsyche anomala | reverse complement strand
ATACGTGGTGTAAATAACCCCACTTTGTTTTATATATATAGATACTCGATAATGTCCGTCCGTCTGAATGATTGTCCGCGATTTTCCCTCCCCCTCCTCCGCCCCAGCCCCGCTGTCACCATTTTTTTATTCATACCAAATACATACTTTTTTCGTTTGTATATGGTCGCGATTTCGCCTTTTCGATGACGTCAAGAAAGACGGTCCTCCTCCCCCCCCCCCACTCCTGCTCCGCTGTCGCCTGTAATTATATTTTTAATTCAGACTACAGACCGATTTTCCAAATACACTCTTTATTATTTGACGAAACAAATCAAATAGCTGAAAAAATTTCATACAAAAAAACGCCGCGACCGTGGATCGAACACAGAACTCTGGATTACCAGTCGAGCTCTCTATCAACTGAGCTAACGTCATAAATATCAAGGCGATAAAAATAGTGTATTTAAAATAAAAATTTGAAAATGGAACGATATTTGCGATTCCTACTGACTTCGATTGTTTGTATAAAAGATTCAAAAATGGAATATTGTCAAATAATGAATGACAAGGTAAATTTATGCTCAAATAGTAATATAAATAAAGTAAGCGAAATAGTTTGATAGATTGGGGTCAACGAGATTAAAATACGGCAAAGTGAGCCAAGTTAGGATGATGGGAAAAAGTGAACTGAACCCACCCTTTTTATTGCATAATTTCAATCATTTTTTCTCTAAAATACATTGTTTATGCTTTCGATGGATTCGTCGGTAACTTTTTGGAAGTTCATTTGAATATAAAATAAAAAATAACTTAGATTATTCCACGTATTGTGCTACAAACTGTGACACGTGTTTCGCCTCTTTCAGAGGCATCCTCAGACAGACTTACTTTTACTTACTGAAAGTAAGTCTGTCTGAGGATGTCCTGAGCGTTTTTTTTTGGTTTATAACATTATTTTTTTTTGAAAACTTTCTTTTTAAATCACATTACATCTTGATCGTATGAAAATAAATGCTATCAAAATAACAAAATCCGATTGACTAGCCAAGTAAGTTTTTCAAAAAATAAATATAAGACGCAATTATTTCAAGATTTGTTTTTAATCTAGATACATACGTGGTATAGTTAGTTGTTGGCGAAAGCATAGTTTCAGTATGATTAGTAAAATAACATCAGTAAAAATCATTATATATATTCTAAAAAACAAGTTCTATTTGGAGAATAAGTCAAAATTTTGATAATTTTGTTTTGATAAAATGTCCAATTAATTTATAATATTTTGCATGTGAAAATTGCATTTTTTATATAAATATAATTTAATTCTTTGCCCATTTATTTTCCGACTTTTTTCTCACATTCCATTGAAGTGAAAAAAAAGTTCAATAGATATTAAATTATTCTAAAAATTAGAATATTAGATTATTCTAAAAATTCCAAAATCTATATATTAATAGTCGATAAAATAATCACTTTTCACAAATCACAATTAACAATTCACAATTCACAAATGTGTGCGTACTGATGTCCTCGGGTCTTATTCTTTTTCTACGAAATATTTTTGTTAGCATACTTGAAAATTAGTTGAATAAAATATATATACTACGAAAAATGATTGTTAGCAACCTTGAACATTATTCCAAAAATTTAATAATTTACAATTTAAAAACTGCAGGGCTGTCGATATATGCGCCGAGATCGATTTATGCTACTATGAAAAATGATTGTTAGCAAACTTGAACATTATTCCAAAGATATAATAATTTACGAAATTTCTGCTACTTCGAAAAATAGTTGTTAGCAAACATAAACATTATTCCAAAAATTAGGTAATTTACGAGGTCTATTTCTGCTAATAGGAAAAATAATTGTTAGCAAACTTAACATTATTCCAAAAATTAAATAATTTACAATTTAAATACTACAGGGCAGGGCTGTCGATATACGCCCCGATATATTTATTTTATTTTAAGAATCTCTGGCTTATTCAATAAATAGGTTTGTAATTTTCTGACTACTTAAAAATGCAACAAAAATCCCCCCGTTGAGGTCAACGGGCTTACAGCTAGTAAATCATAATTTGCATATGGCCCAAAATCATGAAAACACGTTTTATGCGCCTCCTGTAAAATTTTCCTTTCCACAGTCGATATTTAATACGTAAATGTTAATTGTACGAATTCACTTATTTAACTTGTTTAACTAACTAAGATTGACCAATTTCTGATTATCAGGTGATGCTAATGGGATGTCTTTTGTGACAATAAAAAATAGTAAAAAATAATATATTTCATCATCATACTGTCAAAACTTTAAACCTCTTTGTGGATATTTTATTAAAAATCCTTTAAATCATTATGTCATGTTTTTGTTGTATAAAATACATACTGCGCATTTAAACAAAAATATCATTGAAAAAAAAACACAAAATATTGCGTATGTTATTATGAAACACTTTTTCGATGATAGTTTTTCTCGTTAATTTGTAAATAAAATGAAAAGAAAACTGGTATAAACTGATTCTAAAAAAGTGTGCATATATCAAGATTAAACATCTCTAGTAGAACGTAAAATATAAATATATTTCAGCTGAAGAAAACTATATTGGCCTCAAATATGCTAAATCAACAAAAGACAAAATCACTTTGCATATCACCGAATGCCAAGAACTACACACCTATACGGGCATATAGGGTCTCGTTCTATGAATATTACTAATATTGTTTCATGTATCTTGTACATATTGGCATCAATAAAAGTTTGTAAAATCAAAAATGTGTTCGTAAGCGGAAACTTTGTTGCGTTAATATCTCTCATAAAAGCGTACACGACAAAGTCTACTGAGACGTAATCTGTACTCAGTCGAGTATTTTATTTATATGTATACCAAAACAAAGTACTTAAGGACTGTAGTGCTGGCATAATTGTATACATTTTGATAACCCGTGAACGGTGAGGTTCGATAACGACTCATCCAAATATTGTATCAACTTAAGAATGTGACATGGTTTTTAAATCTGCCGACCATAGTACTGAGCTATTTTCCGCACGTTACTTAAAGAATTAATCAACAATGTCCGCTCGCAAAGTGTGGCGTATGGATTAAAAATAAAGCATCCTAACATGATTTGTTTTTACAAAAATTGTTTGTTTTTCACTCGCTTAACCGATCTTTTTTTGATAATAAGGAATGAAATTAAATATTTGAAAAATTGATTTCAACATCACATAAATAAATAATTTTTAATAAATATTCTAACGTGGATTGATAAATCATTGGCCAAGGCATCAAAAAGCTTGAATTAGAAGATTATAAATTTTACTTTTATGGAAAAGTAAAAACAAGCATTAGACAAACCGTTTGGGACACTAGATTGAGAAATTTTATGATGAGTTATATGTAGAATTTCCGAAAACTGATATACATACATATATATACCGTAAGGTTTGTGTCGTTTTAAACTATAGGTATCAGACAAAATTTTGTTCAAGTGTCCAATTATGCAATGCCAAATTATGATGAGGTGATTTGTACTCATACAGGGCCAATAGGTTTTACTAATTTTATTTTCACTGGATTCATGTTATTCTCCAAGTACAGTAATCCTTTGAATTTCACAAAAGAAATTTAATTTTACTAACTCGCATGTAAGTACACTTTCTTTATTAACAATTTTATCTCTTTGCACGCTTCAATCTATAATATGAATTGTGAAAATTGAGAGATTTAAAAAAAAAATAAGTAGCGGAATACAAAGAGACAAAAGGTTTCCTATCTCGTAGCAATTCTAGAATATCTACTGTGCAAAACAGTTACGCAACTTTGATCAGAAAAGTTCCAAGTGCTGTCGAATCCTATACGTTTTAGAGGTTGTTGTTTTAGAAATAAAAAAAGCACTATTGTGCACACGGGACACTGAAATGTCAATATGATTTCTGTTTGTGTGAATTGTACGAGTATATTATGTGAGATTGCATTGGAAAGATGGGGCTATTTTTATTTTACAAAAGTATTTTTGTTTTATAAACATCCAAAGTTAATGTACATACATGTTAATGTGGAATGGTAAAATACTATAATTTCATAACATTCTCTTAGGTAAATTTGTGGCCAATGATTTAATTATTATTAAATGATTATGAATTCCTTATCTTTCACCAGTATGATAATTAAAAAGGTATAAAAATTGTGGATTAATAATCAAAACCGGTAATTTTGTCGAATGGTCAAAGCTCTAAGGTATTATCTACGGTTGCGGAGATCACGGGTTCAAATCCTTGAACGGAAAAGTTAAAAATATTTTTTCAATTGATATAAGGATTAGAATGAATGTTTCAATTCTTTTTCATTCATTTGATTTTTTAGAAAAGGTTTTCAAGTGTGACTTAATCGCTGAAAATACTTTTAATGTGCTAACTACAAGTTCTCGGTGGAAAGTTATTCGAGAAGATTTCATCTTCATCAATTTAAGATGCTCGCAATCAGAAAATAATGATCATTTCATAAAATTGTTGAATTAATATAAAGTTAAATTGATTCCAATCATTCAATCTTCTCCTTACACGGAAAACACTTATGTTGTGAATGTTGTGATACAATGGTAGAAGCGGGTTGAAAAAAGCTTATTATTACTAGATATATTTCACAGTGACCGATTCGAAATGTTAAAGCTGCCAAAATTATAAGACGATTAGAAAGTTTCTTGACTCTTACTTAGTAAATAAAACGATACAAAATCTGCCACAGAACAGCTTTTATCGTAATTTAAGAACGTAATCCGATTATTTAAACATAGTTTCTTAGTAATAGTAGTTTTGAAGTGTTAACTCTAAAAGTTGATAGACATTCACACAATATACATATAAACTTGCATATTATGCATAACAGAGAGAACTGCTCCAGAAAAAGCTTTTGTTTAAAAATTCATCCAGTTCTGCAAGGGACGCCATTTTAAGATAAAAAAGAAGCTGGGAAAGAATGTTGGTTATCTTTTAATTGGTTAAAGCAAAAAAAAAACTCTTGGCTAAACTGAGAAATTATTATTACGCCCTCGGGACTGGTTATTCAAAATATTTCCAGCGAACTAAAAAGAAAATACTACTCAGCTGGATTTAATTTAATAAAAAATGCTGGATGAATTCAATGAATTCAAAACAAATAATATTTATCTCGAATGAACATATTTATTTTGTAACAGGAATCTCATACAAAACTTATTTCATGAAAAAATATGTATTAGCTATTAAAAGTTTTCCTAGGTATAATATTATTTTATATAAAGTAATATTCTTTATTGTTATTATTCGCTTTCAAGAAGGATTGTTAAATGATTATCATCATTATCATAAATGTCCTTTGAGGATAATTTTAATTCGTAGCAATACTAAGAATATTTTTTTGCAATAATATTTCGAAGACGATGATGATGTTCCAAAATAGATTTTTGTGCAAAATTTCAGAATGGCAGACTTTGATCATCATTCATATTTTATAAAAATGCTACAGTTGTTTGATGATTCATGTAAATATTTATTAAGTTACGATACACTATGTTTTGTTCACGTATTCAGGACTAAACCCTGAAAGGTGTAGTAATTTTGTCACACGTAGATGGTTCAAGAAAACAGAGAGATCGAAATTTATAGTTTTGCGAACTATGTATTCATCTAGTTTGCATACCAAGTACTTTTTCTTCGTGTGACCGTTTGACTTTTGGTTGTTTTTAATTTGATCAATATTCAACGGATATTTTCAATAAAAATTGATCGAATGGTTGTTGAAATGAATATCAACTGTATGTTTTATGGGAGAAGCTCCCAGCACAATTGTGGCTGTAAGAGTGTACTAAAATAAAGATATCTGACAAAGGCCAAATTTATAAAAAATAATCAAATTCAAATTTAATGTATTTTTAAAATGTTAAAACTAAAATAATGTGGATAATAGTTGGGCCGTTTATTTGTTGTTTAATAAATGACCTTTGTGGCTTTAGTCAAATGACTAAAAAAACTGACTGTTTATGATAAAAAAACTTGACAGATCTCTTTAAAACCATCCATATTGATTTTTGTTTGCATAGAAATTATATTGTTTTATCGCAGTTAATAAACCAAGTATACTCATAGTTGAATTTACTCAATACTCTGCTTTTGAACTTGGGCAGTTTGTCACTTGATCCTCTTAAATATCTCATTTAAAATAAATCAAAATAAGAGAATTTGGAAGCTCAATTCGTAGATTGAATGGAAATTATTAAATGTATTATGTAGCGATAGTTAGAACTGAGATAAGATGCCGAAACATTTTTTTTGTATTTCAATTTTGATAAGTAAAAAAGTCTATTTCAATGAATAATTTAATGTAAAATACAGTTCTGTATTAAAAAAATAACAGAGCGCGTTTTTGGAGTTAGTATTTTCGATGACTGCATTAAGTATCCACTTAGGAAACGAAGATAAGTGCATTACTTTAAAATTTTCAAGCCCCAAGTTTCATTCACATTGTAAGTGAACTGTATATGGGTAGAACATAACCAATACTTAAAGAAAGAAGCGAAGTTAAAATGTAAATAACAATATTCCGTCAGTCTATTTTGACAGTAAACTACCATCAAATAAGTCAAACCCAAGTTGAACAGCTTAGATAGTACTATGTAAGTAACAATAACATAAAATGATGAAATAGACTGCGGTGGAAATAAATGATGTCTGTAGTCTTAGTGTTATTAACTTCACATGGATATAATATAACGTTTTACGTTCAACAAACAAGATGAGCTTTTAGACACTACGCTGTATTGTCATATTTATTCGTACATAAAATATACATGGTCCGTCTTAAGGCAGTCAGAAAAGAATGCAATGCCTTTGGGTAAATTTTGATAAGGGTCAAAATATACACTGATGGAATGGAGCCTATCTTTTTCGATACGAAATTTGAATACAGTTACTTAATCGAAGTGATTAAGTGAAATATTTTATTTTTGTTAACTGAGAAAATATTTAATCAAAAAATAAATTTGATAACACTATTATTCAACTGCTTGTGTCACGAATTGTGGCGCGATCAGTATAATGTCATAATTATCACATTGAGTGTTATATTCAAATTTAATTTCACAAAATTTAACACTGAATCCGTCAAAAATAAAATATATTTACATGTTCACTCATTTGCACTAATTCCTCTTTTATTGTACGTGTTCAGGGCTGGTTTCGCTCATTACAAGAATTATAAACTGATAAGACAATACAATATAATAGTGATATTTATACAAAACATTGAGGCGTAACAAACAATTTGTGAGAATAATTGTTATACCCTAAGATTGTATTTTGTTTTGTGTAAATAGCACTGTAATATTGTATTCTATTATCAGTTGATATTACTCGTCATGAGTGAAACCGGTATTGATCATATAAAATAAAAATTTAACTAGTACAAATGAGTGTTTTATTCCTTGATTATAATGCTTTCCACCAAGTATTGACAGCGAAGACCTTAACATTTATATTTACACCACAATGGTGACAGCCTTTTTTACGTTGCATCGTGTCTAGTTGGTCTAATAAAAACACGCATTATGTTTCTTGTTAAAAAACCTAAATCAATTTTTTTAGTTGACGAAATCTTTATAATTTAAATGACAATACAAACATATATTATAAATAATAAAACTGAATAAAAACTTTAGTTTTATAAATCGTTTTCTACGACACTATAGACTCTCTGTATGTAAATATTCATTGTCTTTTTATTTACCCTAGTAATCAGATGGTTGAGGGATTATAATGCGTCATGGAGTGTGTTCCGTATAATTTAAAATTGTAAAGATATCAAGTGGATTGGCAATTGTTATAAGCTGTAACACCAAACAGTGTTTTTCTATTAACAAAAAGGTCCAAAATACTATTGAAGAAACATTAAAGGTGAGGAATAAAATTAAATGTTTCGTTATAGGAAATACAGTGAATGAGCGAATATTTCAACTGAATTGACTTAAATGTAAAGTATAAGAGTGAAGAAAGATTATAAATACATGAATACATATTTAAGTTCTGGCGCGTTAGTTTCCAGATACGTTTCTGTTCACATACATGTTTGGTATTCGAGAGATTTCCCATTGAACAATGTTCGTTCATTTTATTAAGCATTCCGTAGCGTCTACGCTAGAAGTTGAGCATATGAAATAATTTTGAAGCCCAAATGAGTATTAAACTACTAAACCCAGTGTCCGTTAAATTACATTGGCCCCTGTCAGATAGTGAGGCATATTTTGGTCTACGACGCGATAGCTAACTGCTAAAACTAGCCTACGGATGGAAACAAGTGATACGGGCCGACAAGGGTGTTTACGTTTTTGCTGCATAATCCCAAATGGTGTGATGCAGCCGAGCGTTAATTCATAGTTATTCTACTATATACATAAATATGTTACAATAACATTGTTCAATTATTTCCTAAATGATATAAGTACACAAACTAATATAAATCGTCATAAGTGGGCAAACAATTCATTATGATTATTGTAGACATTAATTCTACTTACAATGTTTTACAACAAACGAAAAAAAATATCATACAGCTGTGAAAAAAGTACACAATTAATATTAAACTAATGTGCTCGAGGAAAATGATTAATATTATTATGGATTCTGTATCAACAATTTTGTTAAATTAAATTTGATTTATTATTATGTTATAATGTTCAAAAACGAATCATTCTTTTGTACTAATTCTAGATGTATTTGATGGGATCATCATTACGTATATTTTGCGAAGCACGCCAAGAAAAAAATATGATTCATTCAACCTATAAACTGAATTAAACTATGTATAAGGAAATATATTGTATAAATTTTCCGTCGGTGATTTCTGCATTCCAAAAATGATGTTTTTTCATCAACTGGCATACTATTTTGAGAAAAATAATACTAAATCAATTAAATTTTTACGTATTGTTTTTATTTTTGTGAATATGTTATAGACAGTTATTAACACCACAAAGTAAAATATTTTATTTGCATCATTTCTTTTTGACGATATTTCGTTCAGCCCCTTGAGGTATTATTTATTTTTTATTGCCATCCGATGCATTTTTTACACGTAAACAGTGAAACTACCTCAAAATATATTTGAAAAAAGCTGGTCTGAATAGACCTATGTAGTTCGTTGTACAAAAACTTTTATTCGGAAAACAGCGCTACTCTATGACACTTCTAACTCAAACTGCAAACTCGACTGATTGGGGGTACCGAGCATTTCCATGTCTGTGACTAACAACACGCAATGGCAATTTATACGTATAAATTATATGTACATACATAATATCTAAGAGTGTATTAGATTACATCAAGCGTCAGCGTCTCCGCTTCTCAATCAGTGTATGTTAGACATGGAATATGAGTCACTTGGGCGCGAATCAAGCTCTCGGATTCGTTTTCACTGAATTTTGTATTCGAATTGTATCTTTTCAAAATGTACCTGTCAATGAAAAAGCAATACTAAGTGAAATAAATAATAATCTGTGATACAATTTGATCAAATTCTCTGCGAATCATTTTTTCTTACCCTACAATTTATTGGCATAGAAGTGTTATTTAGAGTAAACAATTAAGTAATTCGTGACAATTTGAATAATTACATAGATGCATGCTCTTTCTGTAAGTCTTTATATACAATTTTAATACATAGAGCAAAAAAACTATAGTTTATTTGTATTAGTATCGTTACATATAAAAAATGTAAAAATCTTCAAAAACAAGTATAAAGAAATAGAACAATTAAAGCTAGGAAGAAAAACTGAAAATGAAACAGTCTACTTGAGGTTTTAACTGAACAGAAAATAAATAATTAAAAAAATGATTTGGGTAGAGAAAATAATTATATGAAATTAATATTTCTGATACAAAAACTTCATTAAGCACAAGTAATACACGTTGATGTTTGGGTATCAGGGTTCCATATTCTCTCACGGCGAGTTGTCATTAGCGAGAGACGTCTGACGCGGCAAGCCGACACAACGAACACACTTGATGGTAGAGTGCAAACCATCCGAGCTTAACAAGGATTTTTTTCCATACGCTTTCCACGTAACGAGATCCATTCCATTCTACCGCGTATAGCGACTGCTGTACATACACTTATACAATTCACAAGAAATGAGCTTTAGTTTGAATATCCAAGAAAATTGCCATTCTTGATTATTCATGTCTATCCAACCTTACAGCCATGACATAATTTTGTCCTTGTAATATAAAAATAAAAAACGATGGCTAATGTATTAACTAAAAATTCTCAAATAGTTTGTCTTGAAAATTGAAGTAACTGTCGTATTATACAAATCGTTTGAGAGAGAAAAAATGTAGCAATAGTTTTATTGTATGCAATAATCAGCCGAACAAGTAACCATAAAGTACTCTCGGGAATATTTTTTATTCAGTTGCACGGTTAATAGTTTGAATCTCTGAATATATTGATTTTTCGATCGATATGTTAATTAATAATAAATAATGAATCGTATTAAAGTTCTCATTTATACTGACCTATCTTACACCAGATTAGAAGTGGCACGGTAAAAGTGGTAAGCTTCCCACTTTTTTCTTTTTCTTTTGGACAGTATTTTTCTAGTCCCATAAATATTTCTTCATTAGCCCTCTCCAAAGACAAACTGAATTTGAATCAGTTCTCTCGTTATGTAACTTATATTGAGATTACCCACGAACATATTAACAAAATAATAATTGTAGAGGCTTTGACCTACATTGGCTTATTGCTTCTAAGCGTATATTTCATGTATGCATTGATTAATTTGCTTAATTATATAAGTTTTTTGACTTAAAACATCAAACGATTATTTTAATCTGAGACATCAGTTTTAACTGAAACTCCATCGAAATCACAGAGCAAATGTATAGTGTAGTTACCATAATTTCACAAGGATATTTCTAATTTTTCCCTTGTTGATTTTTTACTCTGGTTAATAATTTTACTCTGGTGTGTGGTATAACTTATAATTACTACCCAAGGTGGTCCATTAAACGCACCAATGAATACCGCTGTAGATGGATAGCTTCATCTGTCCGAGGATAAATGTTATTGGCTTGACTAGGTTTAGACGAAGTAAAATAAAAAAAAAGTTCATCCGAAGAAAAATTGTTATTGAAATTCTCTTGCAAAACAAATTTTCAGTACATCGCAAAGATTATTATATATATAAATAATGATTTAACATGTTATACACTAGTACAAACATTCTCATCGTATAAAAAGTAATGTTTTTAGATGTGTTAACTTTCAATTTCATTTTTCGTAAAAAAACACTTTTTATAATTAATTACCGTGTACAAAGAATGTGTTTTTTTTTAAAATGTGGTGGATATTAATTACTTGACCTTGACATTACTTACCATGTACAATAACATTTTTCTTTTTTTAGCTTAAAAAATCTCAGCTAAAGTCATTTGCTTCAGCCATATTGATTTTTATAGATTTTCAATTATAAAATTATTATATTTTTAATAAAAACAATAATCAAGGCTCATTTGTAAAAATGATTTTAATTAATTAAAAACACTTCAATGTTTTTAGATCTGCGTAAACTTGACTGAAATCTCCGGTTGCAGTTTATGGTTTCCTATCATTATCGAGGATTCAATTTACAAACGTTCGAGCCATTTCATGATTTACAATTATATATTTTGAAAGTACTTATATGTTTAAGATGTCACACATCATTATCATAACAATTAAGGAACAAGAAAACTTTGACTTTCTCGGCTATTAAGAGAAGTTTATTAAAAAAGGCGTAAAAGACAAAAAATTACATCGGTAAATAAATAACTTGATGCAATCATTTGATTATAAGAAACAGAAAAAGTGTACTTCAAAAGAGATGTGTACATGTTTTGTGCTACTTTGAACGACGCATGTTTGATATTCTAAAAATTATCTTCCAAAACGTATTTCAAATTTATTCTTAATAACAAGAGATAATTAGTTTCAGTCGTTGAAGAATACCAATCGATTCAATAGTTAATACAAATATGTAATATGTATTATTATTTAGTATATATTATATGGTGTGAAATATATCAATTAACAGCACCGTGTAACTGTCATTCTTTACATTTTTAATTACAGCGCAAATACGAATTACTGGAAAATTATTTTCACATAACGCAGACAATATTTGAAAAAAAAACTTTGCATTATTTAGTAAAATATTTATATTGCATCTTGGGTCCTATCAAAGTGGTCAACGTCATTGGTGTCCATGCCAGAGTTGACTGGATCGAATGTCAGCATAAACAGGATTTTTCAAGATGTTTGTGTTGCTTAATAACTCTTCTCCTCGACATTCCAATCCTAAATTAACGAGGTACAACGAGTGTGATTAGCTTACCACTCGACCTGTCCTAGCTCTTTCCATTCTATCCCTACTCTCCTTGAAAAAAGAATGTTTGAGAAATCGACTGACAAGCAGTACTCGTAAAAAAACTTCAATTAGGAGGCCATATGGATATTAAGAGCAGACATGGATTAAAAAAAAACATATATAATAAATCGATCTCTGACTGTTGGTTTAACTATTAGCTTGTGTAGAACGTCGGTTTTCCCCTCATAATACAATCGTCATAATATAACGAATAGCATACTACCTATCATCATAAGTGCAGCATACTTTAAGCTGTTATTGGGAATTCTACTGGCTTACAGTTTTTTTTGCCAGCATTGCGGGAAAAGAGAAAATCGGTTCGTTTTCAAACAAAACAATAAACACATATGAAATAATAAATGATACTTATTTGTAATAAATTCTAATAAAGAATTATTAAGCAATTTCAAAATCATTTGCGCGTAGTAAAACATAAAATAGTAGATACCGATAACATCAAGTTGAAGTAAATTTTTTGAAAAAATCGGATAATTTTAAAGAATGATTTCAAGTATCAAGTTCAAGTGTATGTAGTTCAATATGAAATAATTTTAACTGAATGCTAAAATTATATCTTGGCTGTTGTACATTATTCAAGATTGCATATATGTACAACATTGTTAATTTATATAAATTTAATGACTAAACATTTTTCAAAATTGATTGATTATTGTTGGCACTGGTTTGTACCTACGTAAAAACAACCTTACATATGTAGGTGATACAAAATAAAGTGAATTGAATTTGTTTCACGATATATTAAATTAAATTTAACCACTATAATAATAGTGTAAATAATAATAGTAGTAAAGTGTATATAATAATAGTATAATAATAATAAATAATAATAAAGTGAAAAAAATGTTTTTTTGAATTTAAAAGTACTCGTTCTTAAATTAATATTTTTGTGTAACAATTTAAACTTTGATATTTATGGTTTGAAGAATTTACCTTTAAGCTTTGCTTGTTTTAAACAATGAGTAATTAAATTTGGTAGTGTTCTTATGAGTATCTACTTGAGAATTTATTGAGTAAAAGTTCAACTGCATATTGCAGTAATGAATGTATTTTGAAACAATGCATTCGCCTAACAGCATAAGGCAACAGAACTTAAATGCAAACAAACGATACAAGATGAAATTTGTATGTATTCATTAGATACAGGTTAACTTGAAATTTGAATATGTAGCATGGAAAGTTTTATATAATTATATCAATAAATTAATGGTTCACTATATACCAGTTAGTAACGTTAGAAAAACGACTGTTTGACTGTAAAACAATGTTGTAATAATATATATATATATAAAATATAACAAATACTTATTTATAAATTATGTAAATAATATAACCCCAACTTTAAAGCTTAGTAAAAACACGGCAAATGGGTAGACTAATATTTTATGATTGGGTACAAGAAATGGAAAACTTATTATCTTTTACTTCAATAAAAAGTGTTAATACTGATTATTTTGTGTGTATTTAAAGAAGACTAACACGGCATTGAAAAATAGTCGAAAGATTGATAACTAACCAAATTTTGGATATAGAAACGTTCTTTTAGTTTGAAATAATAAAAATGTCTTTGTTTTTAGTAAAAAAATGTTGTTAGACTTTTTGTAATTCGTGGCAATGTATAGTTTTCAATTAATTACAACAAAATTTTTTTTTTTTGAAATGAGAAAATTTAAGAAAAGCACATGTTTTATGAAAGTTCAGGAATTAAATAAATCTAACATAAGTAAGACATTTTTTATTGCCAAAGAAAAACGATGATATTTTTTGCTTTACTTGAAGCATTTCTGGAGAGCAGAAGAATATTTCAGATATTTTTTACTTAAAAATTTGAATGAATAAGAAGAGTGATACAAATATACAAGTATAATATTAGAGGGTTTTGTTATCTGCAAAGGTTTGGGCGGTATTGTTGTGCGCAGTTGGCGTTCGAGTGAATTAGTTTCTTAGTGCATTGTTGCTAGAAGTC
Source organism: Himalopsyche anomala (assembly GCA_031772345.1). NCBI lineage: Eukaryota > Metazoa > Arthropoda > Insecta > Trichoptera > Rhyacophilidae > Himalopsyche > Himalopsyche anomala. The sequence goes on along the minus strand of CM062821.1, from coordinate 21,370,334 downwards.
TACATTTAAATTTATTCGCCTGATAACGCCTATTCTGGCGTTCGCTGTTCGGTTTATTTACAAAATGGCGGAGTAATTGGGTGAATTCACTCCCACTTTAAATACAATTCTCCGTTTCACGTTTTATTTGTTGAAATTAGTGTATCTGTACGACATAAAAGTGCTGCGCTAGTGGTTTTGTGAAGCTGTGATTTAAAAATGTATTGCAAGCATCGTTGCATACCTAGATACTTTACATCTATAAAGTACGTTGATATGTTAAAAACAGGTAAAAAGTTACTTCCATTATATTTTTGAAACGAAAAACAGAGTAAAATTTTTGAAACCGTGAAGCAACCATACAGAAAATATAAAGACAATAGGATTGCTGTAAAAAAGCTATACAACTTCGTAAAAATTTAAGTTTTTTTAACGGAAAATATATTATAGTAAATGATCTAACTGTCTGTCACCTTATCGGTTCTATAAATCCTAATTTATTTAGATATCTGTATTCAAATTAACATTGGATTTTTGAAATAGATTTGATCAATTATAAGAATATTGAATTGAAGCCACATTAATTTTTTCTCATTAATGAGGTCTCCGTCACAGAAAATAAAGCTTTTCGTTCTTCTTAGATTTTGCTACTATTCATTTAATCTTCTCTTGATATATTCAAATAAATGAATAAGGTGATTTTCTATTCAGTTATCACTTATTGATTTTTAGAAAGAGGTATAATTATTTTATTTTTGTTTCAGGGAACCAGATTTTGATTAAATGGCTGATTTTTTTAAATAAATATAAATATCAAAAAAAGCCATTAGAATATAATAAAAATAATTGGTAATTTTTTATGAGCAGGCGCAAAAAAGCTTATCAATGAACAAATGTTTTAAATGTTTAATGATTTAAATTAAATAAAGTTCGTGAACATGATTCAGCACAGAGTTTTATAAAGTAACAATATTCCTAGTTTATGTCTTCATGCTACAATTAATTGCGTAGCCTAGATTTTGTATTGTTATTTTAATATATATTGAAATGTAAAACATGTCAGTTAGATTTTCAAATATTTGATCGACGAGTTAAAACGGGCTTATATATTTTAATAAATATTGAGAACGCATATAAAAAAATGAATTTAAACAAGAAGTACTTTTGGAAAAGAGCGGAACAAAATTCACTCTATAAATATTTATCATATCATTTTTAGTGGACTTTGTCAATATTAAGCTGAAATATAAAATCATTCAGTTTTCACAAAGTTAATATTTGCAAAACGGAAATGCATTCAAAATAAAATTAAATTGGACGAATCAAAACACCGGAGGGCGCTTAAATAACAATAAAAAGTTTATTACCATTGGGAAGTGTTCAGAACAATTGAATTATTGCAATAATAATTGAATATTATGGTCCATTAACAAATTTCTACACATATAATTTTGGTAACCAGTGTTGTTTTTACAAATATGATCAATCATTTTTAGGTACCATTTCCAAAAAATAAATTTAAATTAAAACGCGACAAAAAATAAATATTTTTGATTTAAAATAAACTCTTTTATAATGGCGGTGAAGTCAGCCCCGTTAACCCTTCATAGATTATTTAAAAAAAAACATTTGAATCTAATTTCTAACATACTTTTTCTTGCCACCTAGCATGTCTCTGATGCCATATTCGTCAACGCATAATTGGACAAATAGTAAACGGAGCAAGCTTAAAAAAATTACATTCATTCTGATTTGGATATGATTATTATATTTTTGATTTGTAACATCTGGATGTTAGAACTGTGAATGTTTATTGTATTATTTTATTTTAGCTTCAAATCAAACAATTTATGATACTTTAAATGCGAATACACATTTACCAAATTACAATATATTTTTTTTTATAAAATAAATTTTTGATGGTTGTGAGTTTGGATTGAATTGAAAGATATCAATGAAGATATTGGCTAGTGTGTGTCAAATGTATTTATTTATTTATCGAAAAAAAGATTTTTTGTTTAAAATGTTTGACTATGAAGTTGTAAATGTACGATTTTACAAATATTTTTACAATCTTAAATTACGAATTGATGTTTTACAATTTTCACCCAATGATTTTACAACATAAAAGCGCAATCTCAGCGAGAACATTGATTACTTTACTAAAAATTTCAATAAAATGAATAAAAAGAGAGAGTGAAATGTTATGAGAAAAAATTCGGTGTCAAAGGAAAGTAATTTATCAGTTTTCGCCTAAAATGTTTAACGACAAAGGGTGTTTACTTTGAAAAGTATTTAACAGAGGTTTTCTTTGTTCGTGTGACCCTTCTTATTTTTCCAACACTTACTAATAAAGTTATAGCTTTCCAATTATTGAATTACTTAAGAAATCTCCTTTCCACCCTGTCAACTGAAATGCCCTTCGACATTAAATTATTACTTTTTACAAAAACTTATTTTATGCTATAAGTTTAATTATTTTTTTAATAAGATTTTTTTAGTATTATTTCATGAAAAAATGTTTCAAATGAACTCAATAATTTAAAAAAGATTCCAATCTATAATATCTATTGAAGAATCATGAATTGGTTCATTATTCTTTGGTTTGCATTCAAATGTTTTTTGGAAAATACTGTGTAAATTATTTCTCTTTAAAATTTAATGCCAATTGAAAAACGCGTTGAAAAATTAATGAAATTATGTTCCTTTTAATTAAGAAGGTAATCAATATATCTATTCAATGTTATTTGGATGTTGCACATAATGATACAGTTTTTCTACCTGAAATAAATGATAACGGTCAGTTAGTATCTTTATTAGTATCTAATTTTTTGAAGCCCACTTACAATGTATAATAAAGATAACAATAGTAATACTATATCTAAATATAAAGAATATTAAAACATTATATTGGGTCCGTGTTTTAGTGATAAACGTTGTTTTGACTTCAGTCGCAGTACTCACGGATTCGAATCCCAGTATGAGCAGTTTCATTTTTCAATCGATCAATGGAATTCTGCTAGAATATGTATGGATGCTTATGTTGTACAAAATTAAGGTCCTTTTAACTTGACCCCAACGACTGAACATAGCAATATCGATTAGTTAATCACATGTCATATTCTAGACCTATCCTTTTATTCATACTCTCTCTGAAAAAGAGAAGTTGAGCTACTAAAAACGACTGTTAAAATTGACTCATTTAGGAGTACATATTACTCCAAATTGAGGGCGAGACAAGAAAAAAAGAAAAAAAACGAAGCTTAAACAACAAAACAAACTGACATATAATACATTTTTTTATTGTATTATGAAGGTAATCGTAGAGCAGTATGTCAATTTGTCCAGGATTGATTGATCTGCTCTTCTTTATCTGCTGTGTCGAAGTTATCATAATTTTAAGCACTAACCTTTATTTTTTGGTGATGTATAGAAAAACGAACATTTAGGAATATATGTTTATTATTCCATTTTCAAACTTTATGTCAAATAGTTATTGAGTTAATATAAAATTTAAAATAACTTTGATTATTCCACGTATTGTGTAATTAACTGTGACACGTGTTTCGCCTCTTTCAGAGGCATCTTCAGACTTACTATCGCAAATTTTGCTTAAGTAATGAAGCAAGATTGATTCTAAAATTTTAAATTATGAAATTATAAAATGAAGTTTGGGTTTTTTTTCCTTTTAAGGGAAGCAAAGAGGGGGGTGATTGAAACGAAATAAAGCAAAAAAATAGTGATACCAATGAGCTGCAATCAATTAGATTGGGATTTTTCCTTTTTAAAGCAAAGCAAAGAGAGGGTTATATAATCGAAACAAAGCAAACAAATATACTACTATATACTTAACATTACTATACTGCTCATCATAGGTTGGTGACTACTCTATTGATTGGAAACAATGTAAGTAATGGCGAGCAACTATTCCTATTAAAAGTATTATTTAATAATGTTTCTTTTTTGTTAAGACATTTATTTATTTCTAAAAATTCTAAGCTATTCATCTTTAAACCCTTTATGTTTAATATTTCTACGTATTACGTATTTCTAAATTACTAATTTGATTAAAATTATGATTATTTTTTATTAACAGATTGGCAAACTCAGAGAATTTTTACTTTTTAGACATCTTATTTGTTTTATAGTTATTGAGTTGTTTGTGAAGCTTGTTCCATTTGAGGTATAACATAGTAACTATCTTTATACACTAGCTGGAAATGTTTGTACACATTAGCATTAACTTCCTTCGACGTACGACTGACATAATTCAACACTTTACTTAATACATTGTGACATTAAAAAATGATTTTAGGTCGGTTGGATAAATATTTTATAAAGTTTTAAGAAAGACAGTCTCTTAATGTTTTATTGATTTTACCATTCAAACTGATCAAAAATTTAAGATTGGAATAGGATATGTATTATTAATATCAAATATAAACTCCTACCTGAGCTGCATTTCCCTCGGTAGATAATTCTCATTTGGCGTCTACTTCTGCAAGCCTCTTGCCTCAATTCGCATTCGTTCGCATAAGTTCGACCATCAGACCCACAGACCGCCTCAAGAGTGAGAGGACATACTTCTCCGCACCTACAGATAGGATTCCTTTGGGCATCAAGCTGGCACACTTGTGGTTCAGGACAATCGTAGCCGTGACATGGATCTAGAAAACGAAAAAGTAGTTTATAACGATAAAATAACTGAATATATTATATTACTTTAAATGAAATTTTCATAGTCATGAAATGATGTAAAATTTATTATAATTATCTACTTAAAATAATTGGCAAAAACAAATAACTGCCGGAATCAGTATTCGTTATTATTACGAGAGGTGCCATTAAAATACAACTCACAGTTTTACGCCCAATTATTGTACTCATTAGTTGTGTAAAAAGCAAATTACTAAAACTCCATAATACCTACTGTCAGATTGGAATGTTATTTTACTATGATAAAAGGGAATAATATAATATTTTATGTACAGTATGACCAACAGATTATATATCTAATTTTATGTATAAAAAACTCCGTTAACTGCTATTGTTACTATTATTATATTATTCAGTATATAAACTATGTATGGTCACATAATATATTTAAAAAAATATATGAAATTCAAACTGAAATAAAACAATTAACATAGAATTATTGTATTTCAATGAAAATTATACATAAACTATTTTTGTAACATATGTTATAAAGCGATAATTTAGCAAAACTATCACCAAGTGAAAGTTTTCCAATCTATAAATTTGAGAATTTAACTATAATGTTTAATTGCTTACTAGATTTATATGAAGAAGTTGTGGTCAATTTAGTTAGAATATATTATAATATTATGAATAAACACGCCAGGAAAGAAAACATGGCAATACATACACACCTAATATAATTTGGAAACGAAATTGAATGAAGCATTTTTTCGTTAATAAGGTTTAAGTTTATTTGATGTGTTATTTTTCAGTTGAAGACAATTTACGAATGATGTGTTAAATTTTGAGTCAAAGATCTAACAATTTTTAAAACTGTAAAATAATTTGATTAAATAATCTAATCTGTGTCATTATTTATATGAATATAAAAAAACCCAAGACAAATTACCCATTTTTGAAAAATGAAGCAATATTAATAACTTTTTAATTAAATGCTCTTATAAAAAGATACATGGCACCTTTATCCACTGACGTATACAATTGTATAATAAAAACTGTTAAAAAAAACATTCATTTCACTCCTATTTCACAAATTTATTCAGAACTAAAGAATATTCTGGTTTCGAAATTCATAAACAAAGTTCAAAAATTTCCATTAAAATAAGCAATGATACAATTTAGATAAAGTCGAATTAATTAATCCACATAGAGCGTAAATAAAGCGTGAGCGAAATTACACAATTTGTGCAGATAAAGTGCATTTCATTTTTGGTAGAAGACATATTATTGCAGTATATTTAATATAAAGTAATATTTCCAAATGAAATAACTTATGATGACAATTCAGATGACTTGCAACTTTTGCGCATATTATTTGGTCTGTAAGTCACAAAATTATCAAAATGGTAAAATAAAAGCGTGATTGCTGTTAACTGTCAATTTCTATGTGAAGTATTTATTACCAACAGGATTTTAATACCGATATTATTGACACCAAATCCCTGTGTTTTTCATTAAAATATAAGTTTTCGAAGCGCCACATACCGGTATTTTGGCAGTGAAAATGAGCTAAAACTGAATTTTTATTGTCTATAAATCATTATATGTTAATAATTTTGTTCACAATGAATTGAAATATTTGTAAATCAGCTAAGAGTAGTATCAACTTTGACAGGTTTCAGAATTGATTCTTCTTGTATTTTACGTGTATTTTTATTTTAAGTAAACGTAAAATATGTATAAAACCCACGGGCTTATGATATATTTTTAATGACGGTATTTGATATGAAACGTTGATTTAAAAGCTCGGTATTGCAATCTCGATTGGTCGTATTTTTTGGATTTATTTAAACTTTTTTGGAATACCGGATTTGATACTACTAGTACAGTTATTTCTACATTTTACTGGTATTTAACTCCTAATTACCTAGTATTTAATAATTTTATATGTTATATATACGAATAGTATTAGTTCTGACAAGCTCTCCTACTGAGAGCAACAGTTATTTATTCCAATGTTTTACCTAAAATATAAGTAAATACAATAATTTTTGTTTTTTATGAATACATTTTAATGCCTGTAACCATACCAAGGTTTTATTTTTCAATTGTGAAGACAGTGTATATAACTGAATTTTCTTCATTAATAGCATAAGTATGGAGACAAATATAATTATTATTGAAAAACCTCTATGTTTAAATATTTTAATTACTTTGATACTCATTTTAATTGAAGCAGTTATTTTTATCAAATGAATATAATAAAGCAAATACAACAATGGAAACTATTGTACAAGTGCCGTGAAAACGTATTATTTTTCTCTATTAAACAAAAATATTTTTTAAATATCATTTTTTCATTTCCTATATCACGCCCACGCAAGGAATGTTATATATTTTAAGTGTTAAGTAACGAGGCCATAAATTCAAAAGTCATTTCTTATGCAATGCCAATCTTTGTGAAAGCACCTTTTTATGTATACAAAGGTCGAAAAGGATGGCGTTAATATGCGCAACGTGTATGCATCCTAACATATTGCCCATTAGTGGTTTTGGTTTTATGTGCATAATACTTTAAACTTTGCCGTAAAATATGGATTTTTTGCTCACATCGGCCGCATTCATTTTAAGCCGAAGTGGACTTTTTGCCATCGTGATTTCATATTTTTTAATAATTGTAAAAATACGCGATAAACTAAAAGCGAAATTTGCTTTAAAAAATGTTCGCAATTTTTGTATGCTTACATTGTAATTTGAATTAATTTAGGTAGACTTTCTGAAAAATATTATACATTATTTAAAACTTAGAATATGTCCAACTTCATCATATAATGTTAAAACTTAATTATATTGATGTAAAAAGCACGCAGTAAATCTGACGTAATGGAATAACAACATGGTTATATTTATTTTTTATAAATAAAAATATTTCCTAACAATTTTTGATAGATTTACTATTTTACTTATACAGCGTTTCTATTACAAAATATGGTCAAAAATAAATTGATTGCGTCTATTTCAATTTCATTGAAAAATGACATAATGTCATAAATTTAAGAATCGTGATAATTGACGACTATGATGTAAAAAAACACAATGAAATTGAAAAATAAATATGCAAATTGAAAGAAGCTTGAGTAATTCTATTATGTTACGTAATGTAATATGGTCACATGTACATCATTTAAAGTATTATTTACATTTTTTTAATATGAAAAATAATTTCTGATATGTGAGTTATTGGTTATTAAAAAAAAATAGCCTTGTGATTTGGATTGTCTGTATTTTTTTTAGAATGAAACGTAATATACATATCTACATATATCACGATGATATCACTATTTCGGTTAAAAAACTGAATGAAAATATTTATACATTTTATGTTGAACGTAGTTTTTTATTATTGATTATAAATCTAATTATAATTGAATTTACACGACTATTTAAAAAACAAATCGTTTGAGATTTCACAGCAAAGTGGTCAATGCTCTTAGGCTCTTAGGGTCTGTCATGAGTCAATATTTCGTGTATTGATTTTTTCTATCAATTGCTTAATTAGCATCCAGAAACGTTCACGACTGTGATGATTTCAATGACTCCCTCAAACGGGTCATAAAAGGAAAGATTAATTGATTTTTAGTATTTTTACTATGCATATTTATTTCCACATTTTCTTTAAAAAAATACAGGATAAATAACTGAACTGCAGTTAGTGTTATAAGTTATTAGACATTTTTTTCATAGAAAGAAAATATGGTATTAAAAGATTAAAATATGAAGATATAAAAGATGTTTAGTTTTCTTTTGTAGTATCTGATGTCATTTATATGCATGAATTTGTCTGCAAAACAGAGAAACAAAAAAAATCCATCTCACCAGAAAAATACTGGAATATATTTTGAAACACATTATGACGAATTCAAAGAACCACGATAACATTTGTTCAAATATATAATCCAACATACTTCGCCTCAGGGACAAAGTTCTTATCGAAAAATAATTTGGTTTCCCGTATTGATTTAGGCGGTGAGTTTTTCCAGAGTCACCTGCCCTTTCCCACAAAGTCATTTCCTTTCAAAGGAAAAGTGCTTCAGGGGCCTTAGACAAGTCTAATATTATTTGCCAATAATACAATAAAAAGTGAAGAGTTGTTAAATTCGGAAGGAAGGCATTTTTGTATAGTAGCGGTATTCTCGAGCCCCTCGAACGGAACCAACATAAATGACAGGCGAAAAGCGGAAAATATATAATACAATTAATGCCAAGCACCACTTTCAATATATTATACACTTATCGATTTTATTTAAAATATTCCCCTCCTATGTTGACTGGCTAAATTGAATAAGAACATTCGACAAATGCAATTTGCTAACTCAAAATATGTGAAATAGTATTTTGTAGATATATCACATTAACATAAAAATAATAAGTTTTACTTAAAATTTTAAAGTAAAAATATAAAACATAATTGGACAAAAAGTATTTCATAAAAACATAACCGATCTTGTTAAGAGAGCATTTTTAATTGAATCATTGCTGCAATATTTATAAATATTTTCTATTATGAAGTGACAGACAACAATATTTGTTTTAACAACGCTGTAAAAGGATACATTTTGAAAGTCACGATTATACAATGGAAAACAAATGTGTCATTAATAAAAGAGACCGTTATAAATAAAAATAAAAAATGAAATGTCATGAAATCAACTTGGACGAAGTGACAAAAAACTGTGTTATTCATTGAAGCTAAAAAAACAGAAAATAAAAATAATTAGTTTTTCACTTACAATAATATCAATAATCAAATATTGGATATAAATTTATATAAGTAATTCGTCGATGCAAATATAAAAAAGAAAATTCATGTGTATTTTTAAATACAAAGTAACGCTTCATAGAATCTAGGTAAAGTGGAAAATAAAGTACCCCAGGGAAGTGGAAAATGAGTGATGCCTTCAGTTCCAGCCTATTTTGCTTAGATACGGTCATCCGGGATCTGTGAGTGATCCATCAAACGCAAATAAAATATACGTATGTGCGATGGATTTTTATCCCCTGAAGATGGTGAATATTGATAAAGAAAGGCAGTAACGTATTAAATCTTAGAGAAGTGTTTGAAATGGATGAGTGCTTTTCGATCACCTCACAAACATCGTATACTTTTTACACTTGGGATTATATGAACAGAAGCATTCAAGAATTTCCTAGGATACTATTTTCAAAATGGACACTGTGCAGATAGTAGTGAATTTGTGTACACTCGTTTATACTTTACGAATAATTTAATTCAGGAAATAATATTTTCATAAATACGTTGTATTCATCGAAAAATAACAAAATGCGACACACGTTGTATCAAAAATGACGCGAACAAAAAACCCTAAAATAAATAGCCGTTCAGTAAAAACATCTTATGAGTAACGTAACATAAAAAATTTCACTAAATTTGATCAATTTAAGATTGAAATGTCATATGAAATGCATACAGTTTTATTGGTGTTATTCATGATTGTCTCTTGGATGAATTATATAAGTTTAATAGTAAGAGAGTTAGTAAACAAGTAATAAATTCGTTTTCCTCTCAAAATGACTCATAAAAATAACATTAAATAGAATTAAATGGACCTTCGTGTTTCCTGAATTTCTGCTATGTTTTGTATCATAAAAATTATTTATGGTATAAAATATTTATGAAATATAATAGAACGACACTCGAATCACAGTTTAAATATTTTTTTAATTACAAGATAAAATAAAAATACTCTCATGTGTTTTTACAATTTTTCAACTGGTGTATTGTAAACTCACGGATAAAAAAAGATATGATCAAAAAAGTATCAAAAAACTATTTGAGTTAAATAAATAAAATATATTTTTTTACTTTCTAGTAACATTCTAGTTATTTTTGAAACTGGCGAAATGTTAAAAAACTATTGGCATCAGCATAAATAATAATAATATATAATTTATAATATACACTAGCAAACAAATGTATCAAAATCAAGTAGAATTGTAATGTGTACGTTTTCATTTCAAAAAAACGCTGGATAGATAGATCGGTAGTTGGTAACCTCCCTATGCGTCCATGACTTTGCTAAGGCAATGAGAATCCTGCAAATATGAGTCACCTCAATAATCCGCAAATTTAATAAAGTAAGCAGCCCTCGTCCGGCTTCCAGGGTGGCTCGTTATGAAGGGAATATGAAAATTCAAGTCTTGTTTAATATCAAATACGCCATAAATTTTCTACGCTTATGTCAAAACATATCATGTTTTAGTATTTTTTTTAGCATACGGCTGTAAATCGATACATTTTTTTTACCTAGGACTTATTAAACATATATTTTTTCAGATTTTTTTAATGTTAAAAGAAAAATTTACTTTACGTAGTAAGAACCTCACGAATGATGTATATTTTTTAATTATATACATTTTATTTTTCCAATCGAAATATCGTTTCTTTTTCATTAATATCAAGCAGGTACTGCTTTCTCGATTTTGGAAAATTTCATTAATGAAAAAAGCAAAAACAAAATGAAAATTGGTATTCAGCATATCATAAGTATAAAATCTCATCGTATTTTCAATTCTTATTAATATTGCCTTTGAAATGAGAAATTTGAGATTTTAATAAAAAGCAATATCATGTAGACGTTGCCGTGCTGCTTGTTGACAGGTCTCGTGGGAATAATACTGTTGCTGTCTTTGAGGCGATATTAAAAATGTGTATTTATCGACTCAAGGATGTAACTCGCTCGTTGGTTGTTTTCCGCCGATCGGAAAGCTTACAAAAGCTCGTGTTGGCTTCTGATTAACGACAAAAATGAAAGTACTTCCTGTGTAATATAAACGAGCAGTGTGCGTGAAAAGTCGAATTCGACAATTTCGACTACCTACTGACAAAGGGCCTCTTTTGATTACTGCCACCAACTCGTATAAACATGTCATAAGTCACAGTCTCGTTTTGAATATCAAAACATGTTTCTGATTTATCACACTTCCTCTGCCTTTCAGTCAAAAATAAAAAAAAATAGCAGGCACATACATAATTCAGGAAGCACGCGCCGACCCGAGCGAAATGGTTTTCGCGCCCTCCGAGGCCATTTTCCGTTCAACACAAATATCCGCTTCCTTCACACCCCTTTCTCCCCCTTTCTATACATTCGGTACTCCTTCCAATCGCGATTCACATGACCACGTTCTTTGCCAATCATACCGATCCTGGTAAAGTTATGGTAACATCGTTGAAAAAATATAACTCGATGAAACGTCAACAGAAAACATTTACTCAAAGGTTAACATGAACATCAAATACAAACATATTCTGTTTATATTTACGCCTTGAAAGATTTTCGTTCGTTAGATTATCGCCAAAAATTTTATATTCAATGTAAAACCACACCATATTTTGTTACAATTCAAATAAAAAAAAAACTATCACAATCAAATATAAATTTTAAGGCTTAATTTCATTATGAATCGTATGATAAAAATATTTTAATATGTCAGTCGACTGGAATGATATGCTTGCCGCTTATTTTCAAAACCGAATCTTATCAAACTCGTAATTCTATCATATATGTTACTTCATAAAACTGTTTAAAATATTTTTGTAATTTTTTATACCTTTTAATGATATTTTGTTACTTTTTTTTCATAAAGAATTTGGGAATAAAAATATTATTTTTCATTAATTGACAAAAGGGGGTAGCAATATTCGAATGAAGTTATGTATTTATGTATGTAAATATATACCTTTTAAATCATTTATCATAATATTATTACGAAAGGCTTTGTTATGGGAATTGTTATAAGAAAGCTTAACCGATGGCATGTTTAAGTTGTACTTACGTAAGTAAATAGATAATATACGTTTCGAGCGTTTTGAGCGCTCTGTGCGGTCGTAGCCCAAGAAAACCTTCTCGCTTGTCGATAGGTCGACCATTGGAGCAGTTAGACCTCATAAATAGTTTCATAATACTGAAATATCGCAGCGCGGCATTGGATGTCTTGGAAAACATTCCAGCCGCACCGAAGGGTTAAACTATTACAACTCGTAAACTGCACGCTCATACATATTTGATGAAACATCTGTATATTTAAAATGAGTTTTGAGTGTTTTGACGCAAACTCTATCTTTTATAGATATGAATAAAATACTATTTCTACATGTTATTCAATACGAATAATACTTTGAATAGCCTTGTTTATATAATACGATATATTATTTATTATATATACCTCCTATCTTATATGCTCCACATTGGAAGCGGACATAGATTAAACTTAGTATGGTGCTGGGAAAAAATCACACTCAAAACAATAGCACTAACAAAATGCCGTGAGCACAAATTGGTCGGTACAAAATATTTCACTGTCTCGAATTTAATATTTTGTCCGAGCTATCTAGGTCTTCCTTTGCCGTACACTTATTTACAAAACCATTTTGCCATATCTCAATATATTTATATTGAGATATGGCATGAACACAATATTACTGGAAAAAAACACGTTCTGTAAAATATATATATATATATATTTTATAGAACGCGTTTTTTTCCAGCAATATTGTGTTCATATATATATATATATATACTCGACTTTGGAAAGAAAAAAAGACGAACCCATACAACAAATTTTACAAAAGACACGATTTTTTGGTGTTGATTATTTTGGGCCAAAAGAAAAATATGAAATACATATACACATTCTTGAAGTGCATGGAGACTGATAAAATGGTTTTTAATTAACTTTATTTTTTCATTAAAAATATTTTTTAAAAATAAACATTTTTTCCTGATCGCAATTTCCACGAGCCCTTCTTTTTTAAAACTTAAAAGCTAAATTAAGATACTAATTTAGAATTTCCAGCTTATATACTTTTTATATAACGAGTATCAAGTTGTATACATTGTGATTATCGAAAAAGCTGTTTTGAAAAAACTGTGGGTTACGTCTCTTTTCCTTTCCACAGTTGACTCATACATATTTTTACCACATACATAATAAAAATAATTTGGTTAAATATGGAGTAGTAAAAGAATTTATTTTTAGTTTTCCTATTTGAATACCCACAGTATTTTTTGTCTCAAAATGATATAAAAGAATCTTAATAGGAATACTGCTGTTGAATTCAGATGGGTCTTTGAAACGCTAAAAGGTAGCTATATTAGAAATGAATCGTATGCTATCAAAATCAAAACTGTTCCATACATTATGTAGGGGACAGTTCTATTTTTGATTCTATACGACTCAAATATTACATATGTTTAAATACTGTTTATAAGTTGTATGGATTGCACGGCTCGTTTCTTTTCTACATTATTTAAAAAATATATCATGCTGAAATTAGTGATAACGATCACACGATTTTAGCACGTCGAGGATAAAGAACATGCTATACATTTCAAATAAAAGTCATTGGCGAAACATTTTAACTCTACGGTTAGCAAAAGAAGCTATAGAAATTCACAGAAGTCGTGTAAACATCAACACTGATGTCGAGCTTCGATTGATACTTCGTGGCTTCCAGCAATTTCAGCGGAATCAAATGTTAGGCTTGAGAATAATTGAAACACGCCATATCTTTCCATAAGATACATTTTTGATACAAGAGTGCCTACAAAAATAGAAAAATAAGGGTGAAAGGATATCAGCGCGGTAGGTCGATGGCATTTAAAGCATATCCAAAATAACGCGAATTCAAAGATGAAATAACCGTATGGAAGGTAAGGAAATCATTCCTTATTTTATACCCAAGATGATGAAAGTTATTATTAAAAAACATTTTGCGGTTTTTCAAACAATTTTGAAAAGTATTAAAAACTATTTTTTTACAAATGATAACAATTGATTCATTAATGAAATGAAAATTGTCGAAAAAATAAAGTGCGTTTTTTGAAACATTTCTAATCCCGCAAACCGAAACACGAAATTCAAATCCCGCTACAAACGGATGGGAAACATATGTTTATGCCTTGAATCTTTTCAATGTATCATAATTATATGAAAGTATGGATGTTTGTGATGTCAAAAATTCCCTCCCATTATTCCAGTCCTAAAATAATGGGGTGTAGCGAGAACGATTAGCTTACCACTAGTCCTGTCCCAACCATATCCCTTCCACCCCTACTCTCTTCGAATAAAAGAGAGGTTCAATAACTGGGTAGCAGTTCAGCGTATAAACATACAATTCTTTACAATAATATGTCATGTATTTATTTCGTTCATTTTGTGAAGATGTACATTATTATTTTACGTCACATCTATTTAAATAAGTTTCCCCACTGAACCTTAGTTTCTATTTCATTGAAAAATATATTTGCCATCATACTGCTTATTACACATTGTAATTGACATACCAAAAGCAGTAAATAATTGAAAAATGATGTCATGTTTTCAAAACTGTCAAATAATAAAAAAAATGAACATCAATTATGTGATTCAAAAGTGTTCTATTCTATCGATGTTATCAGATTGACAGGTCATTTTTTTCAACAACAAAACTTTTACATTCCTTCCTAAATCTGCAAGAAAACCGGACAGTCAGTTATATAAATTTATTGAAAATTGAGTACGTTTGTATGTATATAAAAAGATATAAACAAACCCCAGCTACGAAGTATGTATTTAAGTATCTCAGTTTATCTAGTTTGACCGTCTTGCTTAGTACCACTAATGCACTTTCTTTTAAGCGTCTTAGTTCATATATTTATGTCAGGGTTGGTCGCTTCGGTAATTTCATCTCATATGTTTCTACGACACAAAACTTGTCTACCGTTTTCCCAGCAAACCAAAAATGACTGAAAAAATATACTGTGAAGTTTTTATACTCACAGTATAATTTGTGCGGTATTTTGTACATTTTAGATGTACTACAACATTACATAACTGACTTTTTTAAAAGTATTAATAAAATTTATTAAAGTATTTAATTATATTTAAAATCTATTTATTACACATTGGTTGAATTAATTTTGAGTTGAAAGTTAAAAAAAAAACAGAAAAAAAATGTATGAATTGAAATATAATGCTGAATAACTAGTCATATTAAACACCAGATAAAAATCTACAAGTCGAAATTCAATCACGTTTACGTAGACATACATTATATCTCTATGGTGCGCATCGTATATAAGTGTTACATACCTACAAATAAGCCAAGACAATTATGTATTGTTGTGTTTTTTTTATGCAGTCAGATGAAACAATTTCCTGGCATTCTATGTACCGTATTATATTATTAGCATTATTAAAATAATTAAATTTATGTGAGTTGTTTTTAGTTTTTGTATTATATTGTTCAAAACTGAACAGATTATAGTGGCTCTGCTACCGTAATACCACATAACAATAATGCAAATGAGTGAGATAAGTCGTTGAATATTTGTGTCTACTCGTTCTGGGGTAGATACTTTGAGTGTCTCATATGATGATACAAGTACAAAGGTAGCGTAATAAGGGTGGTAAATTGGCTAGGGGTAGCAGAACTACTGGCCGTCCACTGCATCCGAGTTATTAACCCCCAACAAGAGTTTAACTATGTCGGCGACTTTGTGTTATGCAAATGCCGTCGGCGCCATTGTATCGATGTTAATGAAATTCATTCGGGAATACTTTGCGAAGGAAGTTGTTATGGTCGTAAATTGTACTCTAGTGTTGTATTAACACTTTATAAAGTCGTTATGATCGTATCTGTCGAATATTGAAAGACTTTATATTGAAAGCAGTGCGAAAGAAGTTTTATTTCCGTGCTTTATCGTCGAGTTGATCTCTCATTTGAAAAGCTTTTCGATTTCGTGTGATTTTCAAATTTGCAGCAGTTTCTGATGGTAATTAAAGATTTACTGGTAATTAATTTTTTAAATACTTGATTTGGAAAGAGATTTTTCTTGATGTCTGAGTAAAAAAATCAACTTATTTTGGTTTTTGTAATTTAAGAAATTTATTATATTTAAAAGTATTATATCTTTCACTGCAACATTATGTGGAAAATTATTATATTATAATACTTCATATACAACAAAATGGTACAAAGAGATATTAAATATCAATTGATAGCACAAGTATAATAATAAATTTTCGTTTAAGAAAGAAATGTACGCAGCATTAAATTTTTAATTCAACTTTGTATTATTTATGATTTGATTGATTTCCTGTTTACTAAAGCATTATTAAAAATATCGTTTGTTTACAGTTGGTGGTGTATATTTCAATAATGAAAACATAAACAAGTTTCAATATTTTTTCAGTTGTAATGAAGAGTTGTTTGAGCGCAAAGCGTCGTTAAATTCCTATTTCCAGCAGTAGTTTTAACTGAGGAGAGAAAACAAACAATGTTTACTTAGCTTCTTTCTGGTTTCGAAAAAAACTTATTTAAATTTCACCACTGCAGCTTTCGTTGGACTTTCATGAAACAGTATATACAAGTAAAACAACCCCAAAGCGCTTTCATGGCATAAAATGTTTCAAGTGCAACCTAATTTAAAACCCACTTAAAATAGCATTTCTCTATTTAGTTTAATAGTGTATACGAATAAAAAAATCATATCAAAGAAAAAAGATAAATAAAACATAGTTCTAATGACTTTCAACAATGAAAATTATGTAAAAAATGTAAATATGACTAGCTGGAAATTATAATACATTAACGGGAAATTACGTTAAATAAAACAGTTCGATACGATCCTATTTCCCATACAATCTTATTTATTTGAAGAAAAAATCTGTTAATGATCCTTATGACTGATACAGTTTCTCCTTTTAGCAAAATATTGTATTATCTTAGTAATCAGATGACGCCAAATACGATAACTGACAATTTAAATGAATATTAGTTAAGTTGTTTTATAAATACAAAAGTTCCAATGTATTATTTGTCATCACTACAAAAAGACTTTGTTTTATTTACCTTTAAATCTTATATTTAAGCAAAGGCTTATAAGCATTGATATGTTTTTCCAAATTCGAAATTATTTCGTATTCCATAATTTAAATATGGACAACCTCATTTTTGCTAAAATACTTTAGGATCATTCTTCATGGTTAACATCTGTCAATTATAATAGATTGATAGGTTTTAACAGGCGACAGCTTTCAATCAAATTAATATATTCTTTAACATAAACTAATCAACAATGAATCAATTGAATTTTTTAATGTAGTTAAATTGTTTTTTCTCTTTAATACTGTTTTGATTCACAGTAAAGTGTATGTATAATCAATTAAATACAAGCTGTAAAAAAAACATAGGAGAAACTATTGGATACGGCCAACTGTTTTCTTGAATTGAAATTGAAGGGTTCTAAAGAAACTTTTGTTTTTAAAATATTTTACAGTGAATAATTTATATGAAATATCACTTATGGGATGTTTTGAAAAGTATAGAATAGGTTAAACCTTTTATTTATAAGAGTTTTCAGCATGCTTTTCATGCTTTTATTCGATAAAATCAAAAGCATAACAATTATGTTTCGAAATTATGTGTGGCACGTTTCCGTTTCACCCAACTGTGCGAGCATATATTTTCCATTAAAGCCTTCCGCTTTTCGCAAACTGTGGCTTAAGCGCCTTCGCGGTGGCTGCTTTAAAAGAACATTAGGCCGCAGAATAAAAACAGCACACCGAAGCTTTTTGTGGCTGGACAGAAAAGCACGTTACCCGTAAGCAACTGGCAAAACTTCATGGAAGATGCACTTTTTTATTTGCGTACCGTTGTAATCCAATTGATAATCGCATAATAAATTGTAAAGAAAGTTTTTGTCTTCTAAGTTCTCCACAGTTTTATCTCTTAATCAAGACTGGCTTTGCTGTGAAGTACTGTAGGAAAAAGTGTTCATAAATAAATCATACTAGATATTTTATTATTTTTCTAACTTAGTGTATGATATTTTCACTGATAAACACTATAAATATTGAATCAATCGATAACCACTAAAAATGTAAATTCAACCTTATTTTGAAATGCTCAGTTATAAAATAAAATTCATCAGAAATACAAGAGTAATATTTTAAAAATATTATGCTTGTTAAAATAATGGAAGAAATTACCTTCTATATAAAAAAATATAAATATTGGGTTTATTTAGCCTAAAATGCGAATTTCAAAAGAATTCACAGTTTTGAAACAATTATGATGTTAATACTGTTAATTGTATTTAAATAGTATGTCATTTAAGAAAATAGAAACAATATTCATGTGAAACAGTAATTATTTAAACTTAAAATTTCTGAATTTGACTTTAAAACGTTGCTAAACTGATATTCATCTATTCCGAAATATGTAAAGCGCCGTCATATAAAGTTATAGGAACCAAGAAATTTCTTAATGGCAGTATAGTTAACTTATGGGTTGCGTTATCTGATTACTCATGAGAAGAACTGTCTAAACTAATTTAATGGAGAAAGTTTAAGCCATTATTAGGGGTTTCCGCTGAATTTGATGGGTGGAATTTCTTGTTTACGTTGTATGATGTACTCATACCACGCAACAAATGATAAAAACTTTTAAATTGTCATAAAAAATTGTCATTAATTTTTTTGATTACTTTTATAAATTTTTAGAAGTAAAATAAATTATTCTAAATGCATCCATCATTGCTACTTAAATCAATCGAATATATATAAAAAAAAAGTTTTTTTAGTCTACCGTACCGTGACAGACGCAAATAAATTATCCTCAATAAATCAATGATGCATTATAGATTCGTAATAAATGGCTTCTTTGGCTTAAACTTTCTAGATTACCCAAATTTACACTTGAAGGGCGTGACGACATTATTGAAATATGTATATAACGTGCTAGTTGGTAATCTATAGTATACTGAAATATTATTATATCATATACTATAATAGCGTAGCTTCATGTCATTGACAAATATGGTAATCAATGTTAAAACAAAACGAAAATCAAACAATGTATGTATTTCTGATAAATATCTACTAGTTAAGATTATATGACGTATTGTAGGACGTATATCATAATTATTTTACACAATATTAAAACACATTAAATTTTTAAGCATATTTTTTTTAAAAACTGTTCAAACTATGACAAATTTTAAAAAGTCAGATTTATTATACTGTGAGGTCAATCATTTATTTGATATATGTTTTCCCTTTCACAGCAAAATTTTAATGTTGTAAAATTTTGTCGAAAGCTTTTGTATAATCGTTCATTAGCATAAATTTGGATTCAAATGTGGAAATGAATACTTTGGATTAATGTGTACCCAATTATTCCAAAGCAGTGCTTATGTGCTTAAAGTTTTCAGGTGCCTGCCAAAAGTAAAATTTTCCTTTCCTTCAGAGCCCGGCGTTGACGCCAGGCGCTACGACGCCGACGCTGCCATTATTGTGAGACGCCAAAGAGCGAATGAAAAGTTGATCATAATTAAAACGTTGGGAGAACAGGTGTGGGTGGCGATAATAGGGGCGGCAGGAGGGATTAATAAAAGATCCCCAGGCTGGGATAAGTACAGTGACGCACATTTACAAAAAAAAGCTACACACATTTAATAACGAACTATAAATTCGCAATTACTTAAATAATATACATGTAAGATATCAATATCGACTGAGTCACAGTTTTTCTTTTACGCAAGATAAGCTTTAAAAAACTTTGAATTTAAATTGGCATATGTGTATGCCATGATAAAAGTAAAAGTTATGTAATTTGTGCTTACACTGCTTACTGAAAAAACACACACGAATAATGCTTATTGACCATATGGATAATTTTTGAACAGTGTTGGTTTCTCATGTAGAAAACAAAGACACATTTTTCAGTTTAACTTTTCCGGTTCTAAGCTCAAGAAATGCGACCCCAATACCCACATTTTCTTAAATATCTATTTTAATATAGGTGATAAAATGTTTATAATTAAGGTATTCTTATATCATAGTTTTTTGGACCTTTTGTAGTTTATATAAATACGCGATAACGACATAAGCGCCCGCGATAAGCAATCGTTCGTAAGATAGCTGGGCTAAACGCGTCAGTTTCAAATTCATATTTGTGCTGGGATGACGTCTTTTTTACACGCAACTTAAAATAGATTATTTATTAAAAAACCACGGAATTTTATAAAAAAATGTATGAGGAATGATGCAGAGAGATATTTTGAAGCCCTTAGACTATTTTTTTTTTGAAATTAATAAGAATAAGGCCAATAATGAGGAAACCACTGGGGTCCCTAAACGATCCCCATCGGCAGAGAAGTATTTTTCTAGTCTCCGAGCCGCGAGAGTTAATAAACATACTTCGTTAGACAAAAAAGACTTCCTTTTAGAGATGTTTTAAATAGGAACGCATCGATAAGTTAACTTATCAATTTTATATTTAAAAAGAAGTTGGCTGAAAAAATTACAACATGTGCAGATAAAAGCCAAGAATAGATTAGAGAAGTTTTGCTGATATATAATATTATAAAATTTAAAATGAATGGGTGAGTAAGCCACTGCACTAGATACTCTTATGGCGAGCTGAGCTAAGCGGCCTGACTCGAGGCGGGTGGAAACCGTCTAACTTCGTTAAGTCTCTTCTCTTTGAAATTGACATTTTCGATTGTGTGCGTGGGAACGGCAAGTGGTTTTTTGAATGAGAGATTTAGCCAACCCAAAATGCCACAATATTTTGAAATATCCATATTATCTTTACTTAAACTGAACCTGTAATAAAATAGAATATGACAATAATCTGAATAAGCGGTACAATAGTTTTGTACTGTCCGACAAGGTAAGAAAAAATATAGCATACATACAATGTATTGTAAATATAATAAAGATGCATCTCATGATGATGAAGTATGTGTGAAACATAGTTACACAACCAGTTTAATAATAATTTTATAAATAATTTAATGTATTTATAATACAATATTAACATATTAAAAAAAAACATATTGCGTCTGCAAACAAAAATTATTTTAACCAACACGTGAGACTAAAAGTATAAAAATTTAAGCGAAAGAAAACTAAAAAAATATTTAATAATTTAATCACGTCATGGTCATTTTTAGATAATCTACGCTCTATTTGTGTGAATATATTTGAAAAGGCGGTAATGAAAAAAATACTTGTAAGTAAAACGATCTACTCACTCCCAGTTTTCAGAATTGGATAGTCAGTAGATGAGGATGTAGACAAATAATACACACATATATATATATATATATGTCTTCGGATAAGAAAGTGTAAATCAAATCAAAGTTTTTTTCATTCCGGGGCTCAACTCAGGGTTTCTCCGGCTAAGTAGATAAAATTTGAATAGTTTTGAACACTTAATAACACGACCGAAATCTAATTTATGCCTTAAGTGTTAACAGTAATAAAGTAAGGATAATGTAAAAGTATTTTTTATTATGTTGTTGACCATCCCAAGATGGTAAAAGCATTTTGAAAGTATACTACTAATCCAGGAGTAACTTGCATTCATAGAGAAGTGTTTTAATTTAGTCACAGTTGAAAAAATATATTATCAAATAAATATAATTTAGCAATTATTGGTTGAAAAAATATATTTTAACGTTGTTTTGTACATATAATATATTTTAATTTTGAAACAATCAGTTAGTTTTGAAATATACATAATTTTTGAGACGATTGAACTTATTTGCGAAAGATAAATGATATGTATGTAGTTGTGTGTAAAATTTTACATGTATGAATAAATATGAATGTCAAAAATCATTGTTACGAGAAGACGATTATAAATTCACAAAAAATACATTTTCTAACAACACTAGCCATGTAAATGTATTAGTAAAATGAAACCAATGGCTGCGTCACATGTTGAATACAACTACAATATGTGATTGACCAATCATTAAAGGATTTTCAAAAAATACTATTAAATGTAAAAGGTCTTATTTAAAACATGTACATGTCACTTCAACTGCGAAAAAATGGTATTTTTTAATGTATCGCGAAATGATTGGAAAAAGTATTTCAAGCTGTTTAAACAGCCTCGTGTAGAATGCTTTATTAAAAATTTGTCATAATTTGAAAAAACCTTGCATAGCAAATTTACTTACCTTAAGATATGCTAGAATAACAAAATTATAATAAAACAAAGACGTAGCACGTAAAATGAAACAGAAAAATTTGAATAACAAAAAGAATACAAGCAAAACACTGAGGTTAAAATATGTGAGTTTCCAATATTGCTCAGTTGCTGGCACGACAGGAGGCTTATTAAATAAAGTTGTAGGATTCGGGGGGAAAACGAGCTCCTGCAATACGGGAAAATATGATTTCACGAATTGCCGTTAATTAAAATTCATATTAATGGAAATGTTGTATGGGCTGTTGATACTTTGCAAAATATCGTTTGGCAAAAGTTTTCACTTAAATGATATCCGTATGAAAATTTTCAGCACTTAAGATATTTGGTTTTCACCGTAAGAAAATTATATTTCGTATAATTACTTAAATAGTCCATTAAATCTTTTATTTGAAGTATAAAGTGCTATAAGTAACGGTAGTATTTTAAAAAATATAAAACAATGTTTTGTCTTTTGATTCAAAACTCATATTAATATATACAATTTCAAAAAAACTTATATTTAAATCTCTTATATAATGTTGAAATAAGTAAAAACATATCTTCTAATGAAAAACAATAATACCACTATTAAATTTTAACCAAAGAAACACCTAAAATAAACAAGAAGTTTAATTAATAATGTGATTTTCCTATGCTAGTACAATAGAAAAATTAAGCAAATATAAAATTTCTGAAAGCTGTATTATAAATGCCTTTTATATTGATCATATGTGTAATTTAAATGACTGTCTACGATTCAAGTTTTAACACACTTACGAAACTGGTAACCAGGTTCATTCATTATTGAGAGCAATTGAATATTCAATCGGAAAACTCCATTCTGTGTGGCCTTTCGCAAAATACAATACAATGAATGGCGTACCTCTGTGATCAAATTATTTTTGAATTAAAAGCTGCGCTATTCAAGTTTTTATTAACCTTTTTTATTCATTTTTTCTAAATACAATTAAATAAACATTTGTATTTATACTGTATATAATGAAAATTATAAAAGACAAAATAGAACTTCCAGAAATAGCTGGTAAATGTTATAAATTATTCATTTAGAACAATAAGAGCTAAGGTCCTCAAATGTATTAAGGAAAAACAATGATTAAGAATACGAGAATGCGATGAAGAATGTATAATTAGAAAACGTTTGTGAAATTGATATCAAAATCAAAACATAAATAAAATCGATCAAATTAAAACTTTAGTTCTGTAGATTCTGTAGCCGGCGAAAAATGTTTTGCTGTCTAATTTGGTTGCACTGACAAATATTCAAATTCTTCAATTAAAAAGATGAATATTTGGTTTATATTTAAGTATCCAACGACATAAATTTCTGACACGTTTTCAACTGTTATTAATGACAGTTGAGAGAAAGTAAACAGTAAATACCAAAAATGGCAGTCCTACGTAAAATAATTCAACCTTGTTTAATTATCTCATAAGAAAAAGTTAAGGTGAAGCGACTTAAAACAACCTGACTAACCAAAACTTGTATTGAGATACTCTTATAAGTAGTCCATATGCTCCATATTGCGAGCACTCATCGGCGAAGAAATGTTACTTAATAAATACAGAAAGAAATACGCTAGTTACTCGCTTTTTGTCATTTCGAGAAGAATGTGATAAAATAATTAATATAAAAGCTGGCTTTCAATACAGTAGAAGCTCGATAAAACGTAATAATACGAGTGAAAGGATGCTTTTTAAAGCCATAAGTCCGTTATGTAAAAATATCAAAAGACAAAGTCAGTGAAGTTTCCATTAAATGATTGAAACTATAACGTGACTTAAGCAGCAATGATAACAAAAATATAAAGATTAATACATTGAAAAGTTTTTTTGCAATCAGATAGTAATGAATAAACGAACATTTGTTCCGAAGATAATATTTATTTTTATGTGCGTATAAAGTAAAATAAATATAAAAACGTAAACAAAATGGTGTTCGTGAACTAGGTATTTTGTCCGTTATATCCGAAGTCTTTTATATCGAGGTTTTCAAACATGGTGTATTTCACAGCTGATAACTTACAAAGTGTATTTTTGAAATATTTGGAAGTAGTGGTTGCAATGGAAGTAATGTTGTGTTGTGTCAATGAGAGAATAATAACGAATTTAGACTAGAAATATATTTGTATATAAGTATATTGAGCTTATTGATTTTTATTTAGTATAGGCTACATCAGGCATTACTTATTAACATTTCAACCGATTTTATTCAAAGATTTTCATAACATTCAAAATTTCCAACTAAAAAGTGTTATTTTATAATAAATAATGTAGGTACCAGCAGTTATATTTTTAATGCAATGCCGTGTGTAAAGGCAGAATTACTGGCAACGCAAATCCGCGCACTCTTGAAACACGTGAAGCTTTATTTAAGCGACTGAGAAAATTGAATTGTGAAATGTAATGAAAGAGAATTTGTACGTAGGATAGCTAATTCAATAACATTCCTGCCGCAATTCGCAATAGCGTAACAATAAAAAAGCGACGCTCTCTTGTGACGGTGCAAATAAAAATACCACTTACAAACGAAAACTTTTACGGTGCTAACATACAATATAAAAACGTCGCTACTTGTTTAATTAAAGGTCTGCAATTAATAATTGTCGATATTATGTTTGATACTGTCACACATACATTATATAATTCATGATGGTCAATTATACGGCTGTAAATTATTTTACTTAAGGCTATTATTATGGATTCAAGAGACTAAATGGATACAAGTAATAATTTACTTATCAATTCATTTTTATATCTTGAATACATTTGATGTATTCATGATCGATCATACCCTCCCCATTTTTATAAATTGGAAGTATAGGAACAATAAGTATTTATTTATGTTTTACTTCTTTGAACATAGTTACTTAATAACATGTAAAGCATATGATCATTTCGCGACACCTCAAAAGTTACCTACAAATTTTATTATTTCACTCTTTTGTATTCAGTATATTCCCTTGTATAATCTTTATTTATTTACGTATATTCAATTGATTAGTAAACATTAAAAGATTTGTTACGATACTCCTAAAACTATCTAAAATAATAGTATATTGTAACGGCTTTATATATTATTGTCATTTGTAAAATCCAGTCAATGTTTATATGTACATATTATATATTCAAATTCATCAACAAAACTATGATAAATTTTGACCAAAAATATTTTTTTACTTTTCCGTAATTTATTTGATCGCTCGGAATAGATTGATTTACACTTTTTCAAAACGACATAACTGCTTTTAAGTCAAAATGGTTTTAAATTGAGTAATTTCACGTAAACGATCAATTAAAAATAAAATGTTATCATAACTTGACTACGCCACATGAAAAACACAGGCTTTCGAAAACTATCGTTTACTTAAATATACCACTAAAGTTAATTGAATCATTTGATGGTCTGGTGCGTATAAAGTTTTCTTTTTACATTGTTAGTACAAAAAATATATATTCAAGGGTCTGTCCTTATAAGAAAAAACATTGAGAGCTCCGTTAACCTGGACATAGTTAAAATGAAGCTGGTATAAATGAGGGCATTACTTTTTACAGATGGTCTTAAAACAAAGACGTAAGGTTTTATAGTTGCCATTGCTATTTATTATTTTTGAATACCTACAAAAAACCCTAACCATGTGAGTTTTTTGGCTGTTTTACTTTTATTATTTTCGATGCCAGCGTTTCAAGTAAATTTATTATATTTCCATTGGAGCGAACCAAATATTATAATATATTTTATGGCGTATATGTTTTACATATTATGATTTTACTATCTGTTCCCATTAGTATCAAATTTCTAACGTCCAAATTATTGCTTTTCAGTGGAGTGACAATACAGTCATTAGGCGTAATGGCAAGCACTTAATTATAATAATAGTTTTATTAATGAAGACTGTAAAGTATTTCCAATATCATTAATTCATCCTTTGGTGTCAACTGTAAGCTTCTTTCTATTCTTCAACTTCAACTGTAAAATTCTTCAACTTTAACAAACTATAATCACTTTAAAAGTGTTCGCTGCCAATACTTGACCAAAAAGCAATATATTATAAAAATAAAACACTCTTTTGTACTAATTCCACATTTACTTAATATGATAGTGAGCAGTTTCGCCCATCACAAGCATTTTCAACTAAAAATAATATAAATCGATACAGGATTATTTATCTTTCACTGTCAATCCTTTGTTCAAAGGATTTTTTAATGAACAGTCTTAGCATCAATTTTAAAAAAATATATCAAAAGGAAGGTTCAGTTATTCTATTAATTGCGAGCGGCAGTCAAAACTCATGAGTTGGTTATACTCGCAATAAATGTAACCGGTTCTCATTCTTTGATTTAATCGTGGATTGATATAAAAACTATGTTTATATTTTTGTAATAGCAGATGGCTCGGAAAACAAATACCAAAGTCTCCAATTCCGCATATGGTACATAGTGTTTTTTCTTTTTAATACGTTCTAAGCATGTATATTTTTTAAGAATTAAAATCGTTATAATGTCATGATAATACAAATATTTAATATTACTATTTTAAGAATTTTTATATTAAAAAAAACATTTTAGGATTATGAAAACTGCTACCTTTGTTTCTCGGGTCCTCAACTATATTGATTATCGGTATAGGTATACAAATTATACATAATAAGAATAAAAGTTTACAAAGGCAAATGGTATCGATAGGTAGCCTACGCAGATTTTCAGACAAAAAAAGAATAATGATAGAATTAGGCCATAAAGAACGAAATTTTCTTAAATATTTTTAAACAGTGGACAATGTAACGGTTGAAAATACTTCAGACACTCTTGTACTCTCAAATGCTCTTGATCAAGAATTTTAGCCCATAAAAAAATCCAGTCGTAGATTCGAGCCCTGGATTGCTATACGTAGACTGAAACTTACCACTGTCGGTGCTACTTTTTATAATGGATGTTCAGTTGTCCTCTGTTAATTCTTGCTCGAAATGCATAATATATAAATTTCACATTTTATTTAAATCAGAATCAACTTTACCTCAATGCTTGTGATAAAGGAAATAAGTCCAGATTTGTATAAAAAAAAGTGTTTTAAATATTATGCCTTTCCAATAACAAACTGACATTATTTTTTCATATTGTTAATGGCAAAGTAACTTTTATATACGTAAATAATGTATTGAATAACTGAATATTTTATTTAGATTGGTATTTTTTTAATCTATTAAGAAGTAATCAACCTTAAAATGTATACAATCAAACTTTATTATCGTCACCGCTAATGGATGGATTTTAAATAATCAATATCTCTTTGTAGGCTTCGCAAGTTTCCTTTGTGATAAACGTGTTTGATTGTTCACGAACATTATGTAAAAGCTATTTATTATTGAAGCATGAAATATCAATTTTGATTATTGAAAAATATACTTAAATATACATGAAATAGTTTTACTAAAAACTTATCACGATTATATTTCAGTTTCGAATAGTAATATTAGACATATTTTAATAATATAAAACCATTATCATAATCATAACCTTGTGAATGCCAGCTATTGTTGCGAAAACCTTTAAATTTGAATCTGTTATAGACGTTACAGTGAAATTTCGAGTGTTAAGGATTGTATAAGAGCTATATTAAATCGTTTTTATATGTAAACTATCAAGAGTTTGTTTTGATTGCGTGTTAGGTGCAAATCAATTTGAAACTTTCGTACCGTACACTATATGAAGTTATTAAAATGTTCTCACTTTTACATGGGTTAAGTATTTGAAATGAGTTGTGTTTAGCTGTTAAAGCAACCGGAAATGGAAAAAAAAAGATAACAATGCTTGTAATTGCAATGTAAATATTAAGTTTAATATAACATGTTTAACGATATCCAACCGATTTCGAACCAAGTCATTTTTAATTTCAATCAATTATCTAAAAATAGTAAATATTCAAAGAAGTATTTTTTTTTAAATTAAGATATAGCAGACTATAATAATTTATTCCAAGTAAGCTCATCTAAATAAATGTTGATGTTTTCTGTGAATGTGAAAATCGAGACGTTATTCGGCTAATCGATAAATGAATGGTAAATTTTTGACAAGATTTTAAAAGCCAGCGCGAGGATTTCTGGAAACTCGATACGAAAGATAAGTAACGGTTGATTTGAGTTGAATTATTTTTTAAATACATTATTTGTTCGAATGCCACACTAAAAAAAAGAATGTAGTTAATATAATTGTATTTTTTTTCAATTTCTTTGTGATTAATTCACAGCCAAAAAAATATTGCATAAATGAATTTATGTTATTGATTGAATTAGAATTTATTTGGTAGAACTCCATTGTAATACGGTAAAAAATAGCAAAGTATTTAGTACTAAATTTAAAAAAAAATAGTTGATAGCTATTTCAGTGTATGTCTTCACTATCTTAAAACCTACATTCACTCAGCTATATACATATACTGGCTTTGAATAGATACACACTACATCCTGTTATTTACTCGAACATCCTAATTTATATTTAAAAGTATTATATTTATTAAAAATGACTTTAGTGTTTCTAAGAACGGTAACAAATATGGAATTATTGAAGGTATATTAGTTTAAATTAAATTGATATTTATTATTAGTTACATTAGCGGTTTTAGTATCGGGTAGTATGGAATATATTATTTAAAAAATGTAAAAAACAATTGAAAGTTTTCCAATATAAATAATCTAGATACCTTTACTATAATTCTTTTTAAACATTTAGCTCATTTAGAGCATTTTGGTATGTTTACTTCATATTATTGAATGTACAACTTAAATTATTGTAAAAAAGAGATGTTATAATTGTTAAAAGTTATTTAGTATAGACCCGTGAAACAAAATATTTTTAATAAATACTGTGATAATTTTTATTTAGTTAATTTATACGATCTTACACATTCCGAGTCGAATTTCAGGCCATAAAAATACATAGTATTATAATTAAGAACACATTTCTTGAAATTTCTCTTGAAAGATGTTTTGTATATTGTCAGATAAACTTAATTACCTATAAGTTTATAAATTCGAGATGTGATTTTAATCTAAATGATTTTTACTGAAGAAATATTACACATCCAAGAATTTTGACATTTAATTTATGGTTGATATTAAATGATGTTTTATAATATATAACTTAAATATTTAAATCAATGTTTAAAGCACAGGTTGCCTCAAGGGTATCCAATCCCGGAGCCTTTTTTCAGTCCCGGGATTTCGGGATTGATAAATTTTGGGATTGGGATTAATTCACCGAGGAATTTGAAATCCCCGATTTGGTATGCTTTTCCCCTGGATTCTCACGAAACCTCGTTTTTTTTTAGCTCCCCGGGGAATTTGAAATCTCCAATTTGGTATACTTTTCCCCAGGATTGTCACAAAACCTCGTTTTTTTTTGTAGCTCACCGAGGAATTTGAAATCCTCGATTTGGTATACTTTTCCCCGGATTCTCACGAAACCTCGTTTTTTTTTTTTAGCTCACCGAGGAAATTGGAATCACCAATTTGTCAATTTCGTCTAACTTTTCGGGATTTACTCAAAATTTCTCAATCCCGAAATCCCGGGATCACGACCATGTCAATCCCAGGATTTCGGGATCAGAAAATTGAACGGGATCCCGAATCCCGGGATTGGATGCCCTAGTTGCCTCCTTATACTTTTTGATGTAAAATTAATTTCAATTTTAATACATTTAAGCTATATAATATTATTGTTTTGTAAGTTTAGATGCAACGCTGAATTCGAAAGAGGTATGAAAAGCTTCTGTATGAACTAAAAGGAAGCTGTGGGGGTGGACACCTGCCAAGCGAGCAAAGCAGTGATCTAATTTTGCAAAACCCTAATCAAGGCACGTTTATAACCAAGTTCTGGTTGGACAAATGGTATTCATGAAACTAATTGCTTATAGGGACTTATAATAAACTAGCTTTCGTGATATTTTTTTTGTGAATTAGTAAAGTTTTAACGCGTTTATAGTTGGTGATTGTAGTTATTCACCTCCAGTTTTTATGAGAGGCATGGATGTTTATTGAGGGGTAATAAAATATAAACATAATAAAATACTAGTGTTTCTATGAGTTCGTTGGTGAAAAATATTTGACACGAAACAGTAGCACGTTATTGTAAAAATAAAGCAGTTATCAAAATTGACACATTAATCAGATGATATCGTACGATACTACGAGCAAAGATTTTTCCCCCTCCCGAGTTAAATTTTACTCATTAAATGACCCTATCAAATAAAAAATTTAAGTGTGCAATATAATTTGACACAAATGCTTGAGGTTAAATAAACTGAGACGATTAAAAAACAACATATTTTTTTGTTAAACTTCTCGAATTTATGGCTATTTTTAACCTCGAGACAGTGGCGGACTATCCTATAAGCAAATGAGGCGCGCGCTTGGGGCCTCTTAATCTGAAGGGCGTCAAAAACAGCTTGTATGATACATCCTTTTTGCTTAGATTGTTATATAGTTTTTTTATATTATACAAGGAGTTTTTGGTTTGTCGTGAAGCATTTGACGTTTAATTGAAATTGACCTTCGTGTCGGAGCCGCCAACACAGACATAGAAAAAAACTGAAATCGGTCGTGATTTTTTTTTTTTAAATCAATTATACAAATCTAAGAAACGTTATCATCTCTGATTACTGTTAGAATAAATAAAAAAACAAAATGTATATTCAATCGTATCGTAACTAAGATGTATAAGTAGTCACACATAGCTTTCAATATTACCGATTTCGCCGCGAAATCGGTAATAACGGGACTCAGGCGTTCGTTATGTTGGTTGCTGTAGCCAAAGGCACGAATGTCTTAAATGTATAAAAAATAATTTCATTTATATTTAACGGTAATCAAAATTTCCTCTTATCCGTCAGATACTAAAAATAAGGCGTAGCTAAACCAAAAAGATAGATTGAGTAACTGAATGAATGACAGTTTTCGTAAAAAAAGTTCAGATGAGTTGTGGAGTAGAGATCGTTGAAAAAATATCAAAATGTACTGGGAAGTAATACAGTAAAACGTATTTATAAAATAATCTATGATACGAATAAAACGCATAACAAAGAAAAAAGCCTGGATAAAAATGCTCTGCTTTGAAAACAATTCCCAGTTCAAATATATTGAAGGCTTTTTCAATTAATTGCAAAATTGAAATTATCAATTTTTAACGACGTAAAGGAAAATATAATAAATAAAATAAAAAAGCTCATCGTTTATATTCAATATATATATGATTACGCCAAGAGACATTTTACCCCCGAGTATTAATACGAATTGAGAAAGTGTAACCTGCGATTTTTTTTTCAACTTTATCCAACAATCGAGTGGCAAAATCTGGGGAGATTCACAAGCCCTCTGGATTTCATTCGATAAGGATCCAAAAGCTTCACAAAGGTTATACGGTCAAAAAGAAAATGATACATTCTCACAGAAAGGAGCTTTTCGGTTTGTCAAAAATAGGGATTCAGCAGTAGCAAACGGCGCGAGTGTTATGAGGAAAGATGAAAAATTACAATAATGCGACATTTTTGTGACAAATTCCAAAAAGGGTTAGATTAATCGAGTGTGAAATCTGCTAGTGGGACAGAATCAAATTTTTACCGACAAATAGAACGGAGCTTTTCTAAGCTTTTGTTTACGCCAGTGATTTTTTAATATTTAAGGTTTGATTTAAATATTACATCCAATTATTTAAAAATAAGTAACCATAATAAAAATAAGTTAAATAAATTTATTAATATATAGTTTTATAACAGGACATTATAAAAAAAAATGTTTACCATCTAAATCATTTTAAAAAAAGCTAATTGTTTTTTTAATGAACATGAGAAATGAGTGTTGCTCATACAAATTGATTTTATTTTAAGGAAACATTATTGTTTGAGATGAAATTTCGCAAAGCAAGAAAGAAAATTTTAAAGTTTTCCGAAGTATGTATCGCAGATCGATCACCTTACAGCTAAAAAAACAAAAACATTCATTTTTAATGCGTAAAATTGGCCGCAAAATGTAAAACATTAAATATGATGCACGATATATTTTTGCTGAATAGAGTTACTATTGTTCCACTATTTTGTAGATATTCAAATGATGTTGCGTAAAAAGGTAATTAAACCTTCTTTGAAAGCATACAATTTCTTTTGAATTTCCCAACGCTCAAAGAAGACTAGCAATCAATCATACTGAGCTCAAAATTTTCCGTCTCAATCATAAAGAATTCAATCAATATTCAACCTCTACACCACTTTATTTAATATCTGGTAGATATAGGGCACATAATCCCCGCACTGGCAGTGTCACGTTGATATCAAAAAGGGATTTTTCTAAAAGGACCTCCATCAATTTTATGGTTCTCTTGGGAATTTTAGTCGATTGACTTCTACCGGTAGACGGCCAAAGGAAGGGATTTCATTATTCGGACAATTTTTAAGTTAAAATCTACCCCATGGGAACTTTGACTAGAACATGACTGGAATTTTAGATTGTATATCGGCTCAGGCAAAGTGATTGTTTTGTAGTACATTGTATAAAGAAATTTAAATATACATACATATATATATATATAAATAAAACATATATACATAAAAAAACAATTATTGCACTACAATGTTGAAACATATAATTATTTTCATTATTTTTAAGTACGCAATAATTTACACAAGAGAACATGTTTTCAAAATGTACAATACAATGTATTACTATACTAAATGCTGATTAAAAGCCTGTCGCCTACTTTTTTCAACAAAACCACTGTACCACTGAATCTATTTTTCAAAGCCTGACTTTTTATGAATTTGATGCATGTCTGTATAAGATTTAAGATAGTGCAGCACTCAAAAGTTTTATATATATATGTAGGTTTATTTGACAACAAAATAATAAATCATTTCCAATGTCCTAATTTTTTATTGAAATATACTGTATATAACCATTTCTCTTGTAAATAGTATTATATTGACAATCAGTACCCGTAAATTGAGTGGAATCAATAAAACTGTTCGATGTAAAGCAACGAAAGTAATGAAATGTCACTGCTATCATTTAAAAAAAAATACATTTAAAAAATTTATACACTACGTGGGGAAATTACTATTGAAAGGAAAGCTACTTTATGAAAGGCACAACGGAAAATTTATTACCAGAAACGCTCGTGTTTGATGGTAAATAAAACAGTATAAATTTTATCTTTACGATCCATAAGAATGGCACTTAAATGTAAACGTTAGTCTACATAAATTAGTAAAATATGGTAAGAAATTTTAAAATTTATTTTTGGATACTTATTTGTTGATGTACAAAATATTATATAAATGAGACAGTTTATTTAAAAGAATGATTTTTTATTTTTAACTAAGCACATAAATGATTTATATGTCAAGAATTAACAGCACTATTAATAAAAGCTCGACTTTTGTCTTATACAATTCATTAAATCTTTTGAATACATCTTATGTAACGACGTTTAGAATCGAATATGTATATCCAATTAAATATAGCATTTTGAACAAAAAAAAAAATTATCGACCCGAAAGAATTTGTGTTTTGTAAAGTTTTAACTTTACGAAAAATGCTTAGTATTTTTATCGTTATCAACAAAAAATCATTTGTGATTATAGACTTCAGTACATCTTTACTCTCAAATGGTAAACTAATTTCCTAAAATGTTACTTATTAATTTCTTATTAGTTAAAAAAGTAATGAAAATGACAATTCCTTTCGCCATTTCTTCAATATCTACCATATGAAAGTAATCGTACAGTTTTTGTTAGGTGTATTTTTTGTATCAGTACATTTTAAAAATTTATTTATGTTAAACCATTGAAAGAATCACAATGAGGTTCATAGTGTCAAAACGTAATGTTTGTATAATCCGACAGTTAGTGGATTATTATTGCCGAGATAAGGATGACAACACTATTTGGAAACTATTTCAAACAATTTATGAAGCTGATATTCGCTCGATTTCGATAAAACGTATATTTTTCTAAAACATTCATGAAAATATCTCTATATCACGCAACGGTGTCATTGCAAATGACGTTATTAGTGAGCATTTGTCGGGCGCTTAAGCAAATTGGCCAATCTGAATGAAAATCCCGAATATTTTTTGCCGGTTCCGCGGCAATCATGTACTCTTTAAATAAACTCCTTCTGATACTCGAGAATAAGTGGCCAATAAAAACACGCCTCAAGTCCCATCCGGCGCGGAGTGTATGCATAAATAAGACGACGGGGTATAGAAAACACTCTACCTAATTACCTCAAAATACTCTAGTAAAGCTTTTCTCTCTCTTTCTCCGTACACCGTCGAGGAGGGTCCTTTTGCAAATAAATGAACCGTTAAAATGCGAGCAATTGATTAAATTTTTACGACGCTGCATGCCTCAATAATGATCCCTAGGCCAAAAACGGAAAGAATCTACATAAACGTACAATCTCAATGCAGTAAATGCTCTCGTATTCAGGAAGAATGGTGAAAATTTATCTATATTATACATTTAAAACTATCACCAAATTGTTTACTAATATAAAATAGTTACTTTTTAATATTTTTATGAATTTGAATAACATATTATATCTTTTGCTTTGATCTTGATAGCCTGATTTGTTATTACAATTCATTTAATTGAACTTAGTTGATTTTATATATCTTTTTCTAATTTTAATGAATTCTATTGATTTTCATTTCATTAAAAGTAAATATTTGCTACGAGTATGTCAGCATAATTTCAGAAAACGGTTGCTCATTCTCATATTTCACATAAGACAAGATTAGGAAAGAAGAAAATAAGTAGTTTAATAATGGTGATATTTTGACGAATAGTTAATTTATAATATAATACAATTTTACAAAGGTTTTCAGTTCGAATAAAATACTTGGTACCAAATACAGAATTGCATTTGGCACATGTTTCATGACTCGAGCGTCAAATTAAAGCAGTTTTAGCTGATATTAATGCTAATTCCCAAGTTTTTTTATTCATTTTAACCCCTAGTTAAACATTAAAGAATACATATTTTTTAAGTTTTTGGACATGTTTATTATATTTTTTTATCGTAAATATTACTTATCTGGCACAGCTACATTTTTTTGCGAAAGTGGAATACAAAGTGCTCGCCATCACGAGACTGATTATTACCATTTCATTTATTTATTCTATTTAGAATATTTTAATACTGATACGATCGACATTAACTATAAATCTCACTATTTAAATTAACATACTACCATAACGATAAAAATCAATTAGAATTTGGTAAATATAAAAATGTTAGAATGTTATTAAGTAAATATTATTAAATGTTCATGATTTCATATATTTTTTGAGTTGAGTTAAGCAAAAAGGATTCAACTGACATTTTTGAGTATTTTGAGATATGAACAACAATAATTCAAATTTTAATTAGATTAAACTGAAACTTGGCCAAGATTTATTGTTTTATTAGCAATTTTTTCATTTTTCATAGCTGGCAAAATCTCTGTCATATTACTTGCTATGCAAAAGTATATGGTATGCTATATAAACAATTGATCTAAAGATGAATACAATTTTAACAGAACCATTCACAACATTCTCTATTCTGCAAATATGCAGTTGGTTAAGTTTTCAACGTATTGCTCTGATTATGGGGTGATGCCATAAACAATATAACATGCCTACCTGTGTAACTTAATACTTTATTATTATAATCAATACGTTAATTTGAATACAGTTCTTCCATTGTAAACATACAATACAATAATTCAATTTTAGACACTTTTCCGGAAATGCTTATATAGCCTATGAATACCAAGGAGCTTTGTAAATACGTAAATTATACATCACGAAAGTCTGATTCTTAACGGCATGTTTAGTAACCCTACCCAGAAAACCTGTAACAACTGCATCTAATTCACTTTATATTCAACAGTACTTAGTGCAAAAACATATAATTTGACTCACCGCATTTTCCATGATAGACGAGCGTTACGTTGAGTTGTTGCTCGCACGCAACCCTGGCCAGTTCGCATGCACCGGCGTACTCGCGCGAGTCACTGCCGCACGCCGGGCCAAGCGCTCGGGACGTACATTTCGGGCAC
Organism: Himalopsyche anomala; assembly: GCA_031772345.1. NCBI lineage: Eukaryota > Metazoa > Arthropoda > Insecta > Trichoptera > Rhyacophilidae > Himalopsyche > Himalopsyche anomala. The sequence goes on along the minus strand of CM062821.1, from coordinate 21,333,538 downwards.
CTGCAAGTCGCGCGGCCACCCTCTATCAAACACTGCGCTCCCCACGGGCACTCAGTGTCTCGACACGGATCAGAAAGCTCTGAAATAAATGTTTTATAATGTCAATTAATTATCAAAACCAGTTGATTAATGATGAAACGAAATCTTGTAATGGTAAAATCACTTTATTATACTTTCGTAAAATATTTTTCTAGCGATTAAATTAAAATATTCGGACCTACGGTCAACGTCATTGGCTTTGGTTGCAGTATTCAAAAGCTTAAACCACAGCACAGACAATTTTTTCAATCTGTTTATAGATTTGTATTGATTTGATCATCTGTTTAAATTTTCTTCCACCTATCATTTCATAGAATCAAGGGAAAGTAAAAACTATTAGTTACTAGTTCTAAGTCGGGTCCATGGCACAGTTGTCAATGTCGTTGGCTTCCATGCCGGACCTCACGGGCTCGATTACCAGTTCGAACAGAATTTATTCAATAGATTTATCGATTTCAGTTCGAAGGCATGAATGTATGTGATGTCTAAAGATTTTTACCAGCATTTCAATCCTAAAATAATAGGGCGTAGCGAGAGTGATGTACCCTAATACTAGTCCTGTTCTAACCCTATTCTTTCTTAACACTTCCATGTCCATGATGCAATCATAAATAGTTGAGCCATTAAGTCACTCAATATTTCTCTTAATATTGTCAAAAAGTATTTATCATTTTAGGTATTCTAGCACATATAAATTTTTAACATTACCTTTTAGCTGCTAACTTAAGTTTAAATACTGTCAATAAACAGTGAAACTGAGATGCCATCGTGGCAGGGAACGTGATTTTTTTGGATGGCATGTTACGGGTTAAATCCCTTCGAAAAAGAGAGGTTGAGAAACAGTGTAACAAGCAGTTCTTGTAGAAAAACTTCTCTTGAGATACCTTCTTGAAACCATATGCTCCACATTGGGAGTGGACATGGATTTAAAAAAAATCTGTTCTTGCATAATGATTCCATTTTTATGATCGTTTGGCAAGATATATTCGAATAAATATTGACAACTATTTAAAAAAAAATAGGTTATTTGTTGGAAAGGGTAAACAATTTTTCCAGTAAAAGCCCTTACACGCTCATAGGAAGCAAACATACTAACAAACAATGTATTAAACACGTATTCTAGAAATTTTTCTGAAATGAAAATTAAAACCAACAATTGAAAATGTTCATTTCTTAAAAAACTAGACCTGATTATACAGTTACGAATAAAAACGGCGGGAAAAGTATTTTGAAACGTGTTTTATTCTTATGAATAAATCTGTATGCGATTTATTTTTACTGGAATGCGGCATCTCGACACACCATCAAATTTTTTTTAACAGATGAATTTTCTTGATGTTTAAATAATGATCTGCAAGGAAAAATGATTTAAAAATATTGCTTTCTTTTAATGGCCATTTAGGAAAAATGTAATAAAATATAAAAATGTTTTGTCGGAACATAATTATTAGTGGCGAAAAATATTTGAAAAATTCAGATGAAAGGTTAAATAAAAGTTAAGCGTTATTTTGGCGGACCTTTTGTTTTGAAAATTTCCCACGAAATTTTCTCTAATTTGAATTATACAAAACCATCGCAATAGAAATTCACTCATTCGCGCTGTATCCTATTACAATCCGATTTAGGGCGATTATACAAAACATGATTACGCTTCGCATCTATGTCACACAAATTCACATTATCACATTCAACAGACAACATTAACCGCTATTCATTTAGGAACCCACAAACATTGCCATACAACGTGATTGTTTATAAAACGCATTAGTGGTTATGCAAAATAATCAAGGAAGACTGTTTCTATAGTTTTTTTATCTTTTAATAATTTATTTAGGAAAATTGACGTAAACATGATTAAATCATATATTTTTATCATTTTCAATTAATATCAATTGAATCTGAATGTATAAATTACCAACACCCAATCAAAAGAAGCAATATGCTTTCATTAAAATATTTTGATAATCTTAAAAAATGAAAATGGGTTAGTGAAAGAAAATTTTGTATCTGTTTTGGATACCAGGGAAACTGAAAAGCTTCGAGAATATTCTCACTGAGAAGAACAATCAACGGTCCGTATTATAAAGTATACGGGACAGTGAATGACAGCAATGCACGGTGAAAGAGAAGAGACAAAGCGAGACTGCAGCAGTGTTTGAATAGAATAAAATAGAATGCATATTTCAATCTTTTCAACCAATTTAGTATATTTTATAGAATATAATAGCAGTAAAAGGTTTCCAAAAAAAAATACATTTTTTGAATGAACTACCAAAACATTTTGTTCCTGTCCCATCATTAATAATCATGCCATGGAATTTTCCAATTAACAAAATGAAGATGACCTCGCTTAAATATATGACAATATTCAAAAGTAATATTATATATAAGCAAGATTATATTGTTAATAAGTGTAATATAATTAATAGTTTCATATAACCTTAATTTTTTTCAGCTCATGTTTTTATGGAACAATGATTAAGTGCCTATTTTCAAATTCAAGATTATTTAACATTTAAATATTAAATTACTAAAGAGATTATAAAGTTTGTTCATAATAATTAATTAGAGACGCTTTTGAGTATGAAAGCTTACTAAAACCATCCAAGACACATTGATTAAATTGATAATAATTCTCAAAAGAATTTTTTACTTAAACTTAGAAAATTGTTTTTTAGTACGTAGTATCATATGATAAATAAATTTTGCAATACCAAATTGCCACTTAATACGAAAATAAATAAAAATTCAGATTCGTTAATGTTTTAATTACATTTTTAAATTAAAAATAATTGCCCGTCACGTTTTTACTAAAAAGTTTAGTTGATTAAAAAAAGTCATTACTGAACGGCAATCTTAAATTTCTCGAATAATTTAGGACCTTGGAAAGAATTTGATAAAGACATAAATCCTCATAGGATTTAAAAATAAAATCCTTCTTTAAACAATAAAAAAGTCCCTATCTCAGAATTTGTATGGCTGTTACAGCATTAATATATTCAAAATCTCTTGTGTTTATATTCTTATTAGAATTATATTTAAAAGATTTGAATTTTCAGAACATTCCCAATTTTAATACAACTCTAAGAAGAACACTGATTATTTTAATATTATGTATCAATATTATTGAAGCAATTTTTTATTCATAATTTTACACATTGCGATAGTTTGTTCCTTAATGAACCATAATGTAAAAGAATAATTAATTAATATATCATCAGTGTCAAAGTGACAAAAAAACTTCTCAAATTATCTGCTTTTTCAAACATACCGTATTATAATGAAACAATAAATTTGTGTCGATTTTTCAGATCACCCAAATATTTTTTCTGTAATGACAACATTTTTCATTTTACATGTCAAGTTGAAAGTGATTAATTAGTCTAATTGAAGGATAAATCCTCATGTTTTCATTTTAATTTCAGTCAAATTTGGGTGTTTTGGGTAATATTTCACTTCCAACATTTTTCAGAATATTCTGTCAACATTGTGAAAATGTTCATGATTTTAATTATAAAATATAATATATAGTAAATTTTAACTCTACTGGTTTAGTTATTACATTCAAAATATAATTTATAATTATTCAATATATTCTCATTTAATCTTTCACATTTGCGACGATAAATGAAAAAATATGTGTGTCATTCTGGTAATTATTTTTGATCAATACGTTAAATAGCTACTTATTTTTTTGTAGTTTGTTCTTGTTCTTTTTCGTTACATTTTTACTTACTGAATATATTCACCGATTTTTATCATCATCATCACGAATTGCAAAAAAAAACAATTTTGAAAGATATACTAAATATAATATTATTATTTAAAAGTTTCTTTAATCTATAAAATGTTTCATTTTTTACTGTATACCTATTTTTTCTACGCAATAAATATTATCAAGTGATGTGATGAATAAATTTTATATGTACATTTCCAATATGATTTTCATACTAGATTTAAGCTATATCTTCTAATTCAATATGAATTATGTAAATCCAACGCCAAGAAGATGGTTTTAAACAACAAAATGATTTTTTTTTTCGGAGAACATTTATTTTTATTTTTGTGACATATTTGTGAATTTTCAGTTTTTGTTTTTTTTAATATTTCAGGGAGACATTTTTTATGTAGTCTTTTTACTACTTTAAAAGTTGTTACAATTTAAGAAACCAGTTTTGGTAAAAACTTTAAGGAACACTTGTAGAAAATCGCATTTCAACCCTAAGAGCATTGGCGCGATGTGTTTGAATAACCACTTAGTTTATACGCTTGATTTATGTTCAAAGCCTTGCTTAAATAACAATAAATCACTTGCTACTTGAATTCATATCAATTGAAACATTAATTTACAATCAATCATCAACTAATTTATCACAGGACATGTGTTTTAACTAAATTTCGAGTATTTTTTTTCTTATGTATGATTTAAAAAATTAATATTGCATTTATGGATAGTATTATCATGAATAATATCATAGTTAAGAGGGTTTTACTACTTTTAATGAAACTCGATATTGGTAACCGTCACAGTGAACTTGGTTGAAATATTAAAAACACCATTACCAGTAAAATTTCAGCTGTGATTAATTAATATTAACAATATGATATACGTTTGAATTTGTCGCAAATATTTGCCTCTCAGTGTGGAAGCTTTCACGGGATGTTGAGCGCAATCAACTAAAACAAACTGAACGCTAACATCGCTCGTGAGTTGTAAACCACGCCAACCCGCTATTCAGAATTAATTCACAAAAACAGGTTGACGTTATCCATCTAAAGGAATTTAATATTCGGATATCTTACATATAAAACAACCCCGTTTTCTCTAAATGTACCTGCTACATAATAGGGCGACCGAATCTTACGAAGTTTCTACTAATAGCATCAATGTCAAATCAAAAGTATAATATATTTTCAAAAAAATCCTCAATTAAATTGACACTCATTATTGGTTTACACGATTATTTCAAAATAAATTTAAATAATATAAGTTAACTTTCAAAAATATTCAGATAGTAATTTCACCGAGAATAAAACCTATTTCTCACCATTGTTTGAAAGTGAAACAATTTATAAAATTTATACGTATTTTTCAATTTATTATATTAATAATATTGTTTATAATACAAAATACAATAGTGTATTTAGTTCTACAAAAATCTGTGATATTGTTTGTTAGCTATTTAGGCAATACACAATCATTGAATTATTAGTGACGATAGTGTGTTGATGAATAAGCTTTCAACTAAAATACAGAATTTTTTCAAAACTTATTAATTTACTATTTTTACTATCATGTATACGAACGTATATGTAATATTGTTCAAATATAATGAAATATTATTAATAATGTCGGAATGAATATATAATATTCAGCATCCCTCTTTTTCAAGAGAGTCGCCTTTTTATAAAACTTTTTAGCGTTAAATATATTAGTTGGTATACTTTTGTATTATTACTAAAGAAAGATGTATTTTATTTTTTAATAATATTATATTTGTACAGTCCCAATAACCGTTTTCAACTTGTAGAGTTTCTAGACACTTATTCCACACGTACCCGTACGTATGGATGAATCCTCCCCTTTTCTTAATTATTATCTTCACTTCTCAGAAATAATTACGAGCGAGAAGTTGGCCGGGATATTTAAGTTGGCATTGTGAGAGTATTAAATCTGTCTCCGATACTAAATCGCACTGTGTAATGAGAGATGCCGGAGTAAAGTTATTATTTGAGTGGATCAAAGCACTGCCGTATGCTGCCAGGTGATAAATAAATATGAGTTTCACAATTGGATTTGGACAGCTTCAATTAGGATTACTGTTACTCTTCTGTTTGTGATTAGATCCAGAGAGTTAACATATAAAATTATCTGTATATTTGGTACTGCGCGAATAATATGAATATGAATTAAATAGTTAGTCTTATAGTTAAGAATCCAAAACTATGAAGCTTTCTCCAACTTGACGTCGATGTCTAAAAGCTGCATAGATAAAGATGTATATAAAAATAAAAAAGTGTAAAATTGTTTTAAGTAAAATTATGTAAACGACACAAAAAACGTCCAAGTGAAGTGGCAATATCTTTTAAAATAATTTATAAACCGTAACAGAATATAGTAAAAAAAAAACATGCTTATTAACTTTAATTATGTCTGAAAACTTCTGACAAAAAAGACACAATGTATAATTTATGCGTCTTTTTGAGTTATAAGTAATGATTAAATTAAGCCATTTATTGTGCTTAATAAAGTTTAGAATCAGTCTGCTAATAGAAACGCATGCATTCCGTGTGATGTGACTAATTGAAATTTATTAAAGAATAGTAGATATTAAATTTAAAATCTTATCAATCATGAAAACTGATTTTGAATGTTTTTTGTGTCACGCTGCTGAAACAACGAATTGAAGAAAAAAAACAATCTTTAAAAATTATTTCGTATTTTCATATATTTATATTTATTATAAAAGATCAAAATGGTTTCAAAATGGTGAAATTTTAATGTCCATAAAGGCGACGGATTTGTTATTTTTTTGTAAACAGGTGAAATATTTTTAAATTTTCCAAAACCACAAAGCATGCCGGGCCAAATTAATGGAAAATGTAACGTCACAACGCACCTGCTGTAAAAAAACAGGGAATTAATTAATGGAATTTATTGCGACGAATTTTAACACTTTCGCTATATTAATATTGAAATTGGAATGCCATTACCGCAAAAACTCCCTGTTGGATTGTCAAACGAAACGCAGGTTGAACATAGTACGAAATTTAAATAATTTTTATATGCAACAGAGAAATTATACCTTTCAGGTAACTCTCAATTGAATTATATGTGGATGAAGATATTCTATTAAAAACGTAAATCATTTATTGTATAAATAACGTCAACAATGATTTCATCATTCATTTTAGTTTAATGAAATGTATTTTTTTTTATTATTGAAAATTTAATTTTGGGCCAGTTGTCTTTTGCAACATATAAATTAATTAATTCTATTACATATTTAAGACTCCCCCACCCGAATCTTCAATGACTGGGCGTAGCGAGAGCAATTAGCTGATCACTAGGTTTGACCTAGCCTTATTGTTCTACCCCCACTACTCTTTTTGGAAATGAGAAGTTGAGCGACTGAGTAATACTTGGTTCTCATAGAAAAACTTCTGTTGAAATACCTCCTCAAGGGAATATATACTGCACATTGGGAGCGTTAATGAATAAAAGAAAAAGTATTTTATACTATGACTGATGTTAAATAAATGCACCTTTTTACTTTGTTCTATAACCCCCCACACTATTCAAAATTATCAAATTCAACTGACCCAATGTACATATTATACATTCTCGCACTGCTGGTTTATTATTGCAAAAATAGTATTTTTATGAAAATTTAATCATTTTTACGAGCATTGAAGATTTTTTATGTTTTTTTTTTTGCAAAGAATTATATAACATAAAAAACTAGTGAACAATACCTAATCTAATCTTCAATATAACTAATTTTAAAAATATAGATGAAACTAGCACGAGTCTTTCAAAATGATGACGAAATAACTGCACCAAATATATTTTCTACTGACTGAAACTGACGTTATAAAAGGCCTAAGATGACCGACCACTCATAAAATATGACGAAACAATCGAACTCAGAAATAATTTTTAAAGTTAGTAAAATTTTAAAGCAGTCATATGTATATGATGTGTGTCAATTACCGATTAGGCTTAGTTAAAAATAAGCCACTTCAAATTAAATGAAAAGAAATTTGTACAAAAACCAAGCAGGAGAATATATTTTTTCCGCATTAAAGGCATTGAAAATAGTGCTGTGATGTACATGATTTATCATGAAAGTAAGTTTAATAGTATTAGGCTTATGGCGTACATACAAACCTTTGAACAACTTTAATGCAGGTATATATGAAAGATGAGTGAGGAAAATTTTATAAATGGGCACAATTGTAAAATCGGCATAATGAAACTAAAATAATCTCACTCATTTAATCCACGCTTTAAGCACGAATCATTTTTACTGGCGGCATTATAAAGTATTCACTGGCATTTCTCTATTTGCCCTCTAATGACGACTGATGGAGCGTTTCATTGTTCGAATTTTAAATTCTGTTAAAATAGCACCTGGACTAGAAGCAGGCTTCATTTGGTGCCGTTATATCAACGACGTCGTTAATGAACGACGCCGTAAACAATGAGCGCGTCGTTACGTCTACATTTTAGCACCGGCGTCAATCTTAATACATTTGGAGAATGAATAGCGCCGGATACGGCTGCAAGAAAAAAATATGCTGTATCCATAATATCTTTCAGGTTTATGGTGATTGTTTCTTGAAATATGCTCTGTTATAACAAGAAAAACCCTTGTGGTGGTGTATTTTTTTAGCATGATGACTATGTCATCCCGAGATTATTTTTTGTAAAGCCCTTTAGATCGCAACTTTAAGAGGGTCGCGTGCTTTGTGACTCGAGGAAAGTTTCACACGCGAGTTGCCTAATTACATACCAAGTATCATTTGTTTCTCGAGCGATTATATTGATGTGTATAAAAGTACATTCTTGTCTGTTTAAAAGATTATTTGTATAAGTATTATTTATATAAAAAAAAATCTTACAGTGCTCTTGATTAATATTATTAATATTGTACATAAAACGATACAGATGGACCCTGGTAAGCGAAGAACCCCTATAATAAAAAAGCTATTTTATTTTTGTTCAGTAGCTTAAAGTATTAAATATGAATGAAAATTATGAAATAACTTCACCATTTTACCTAAGATCAGTAATTTTCACTGTTATTTATAATAATTGACTAAAATAGAATAAATTGTGTAAAATATTGGGTTAAAAACAAAATTGTGATCATTTCCAAAACAATAAAACATTAATTTTTTCGTTTACTTCAATTAAATATATACAATCAATCATAGGTGTTTCTGAAAAGATTGTTTTTTTGTAGAAAAAATAAGAGTTTTAGACCGTTTGAAAATCATTATTATTAGATTTGTATCAATCAAAGTGAAAGTTTTTTATGCTGTTTTTCATATATGGTTGTTGTATTGAATATAAAAAAGATGATGTATCTTTATTGTTCTGTAATTATTACGCGTTTTGATCTTTTTTTAAAAAATAATTATATCTTTTTCTACAGCATCCTCATTTGAACTCATTTTACGTGCAAAAATTAAAGTATTTTTTTCACTTGTAAAAATATATTATTTATTTGTAATAATTATTTTTATGACGATTGAGAACTTTTATGTCTTAAGATGAGTAATTGTATGACTTTGTATTCTCATATAATATAATCATCAATAAGACATTGATAAAATAAATGCTTGTGAGTATTTCACTTATTATGAAATTGGGTTTAGTTAAACGTTTTTTTTTGCGTTAAAGGCGGCAGACTGTAAATAAGAAAAGAATATCTGATAAACCAGTACCTTATATATTAAATGTAAGGGATCCACCATAAATCAATTATTTCACAATAACGCCTAGAATCAATTATGATTTTCCTCAAGCGAAGCTTTTAGCGCAAATGGTATAATCTGTTTGACTACCGTTCCCACCCTCGAACCGCTTATAGCCCGTTAAACGTTTATTGGATAAAATAATCTAAAAAGCCATTATAAAGATAAAAAAGGTCATCAATTACGAAATTGTCACTGTTGGACAGGGAAAATATATATATTCCTGTTATGCTGGGAGATTAAAGCTGAGAGAGAAAATATGACTTGTTTATTAAGTAATTAATAGTATGTATATCTAAAAAATAAAAAAATGATTGATAACCATAAAACATCAAATGTTACACAATTTTAATATGATTAGAAATAGGCAAAATTATTATGCCATTCAAAATTGAAATGTTGGTTTCAAGAATAAAATTGTATAGGTAACTTGTTGAAATCAAAATTTTATCGTAAATACACCCAATTTTTTTACGCGATTCATTGGTTCTAGAAATTGACGCGTTAAAAAAACTTAACTTCCATATAATTTGCTATATTAGTTCCCAGAAATCAAAATATTGCGTACAAAAGTATCAAAAATGTGTGAAAAACTAAAATTCACTGACGGAGAAAAGATTTTTTTACTAAAAAATAATTAATTTCTTTATTTAATGTAAAACTAAAATGAGAAACAGATACATAGTTAAACATGCATAATTGCATTTTTTAATAAACGAGTTATTTGCTGCTGTCACTGTCGCGATTTTTTTAACGAACCTATTAAATTTTGGTTGAATTAGAATTTTGCTCTGAACCGTTTGATAAATGCTGTTTTTTTTCTAGATTCTTGATCTGAGTCGAATATAATTACATTAAATATGTTTGGCGGTAAATTATTTATCTTTACAATAAATAAGTTTTTGGTTTGGTTTCTGCATTTCCGTGGCTGTAATTATCATGCTAAGTTTCAATAAATTTTGAGATTTTTTAGCACGTATTCTAGCATTAGGATAGTTTGTCAGAAAAAAAATAATACTAACTGTGTTGACATTTTTAATCCTTTCTAATTCATTAAAGTTTTGAATGTTACTTTCTCTGCCTCTTCTTAACAACTATTACCTGATTCGTTATAAGCCGTATCAATTTTTTTCAAGTACTAGTCGTATGGCATTTGGTCACCATTCTATCGAATATAATTGAGATAACCGTTCCATTTGTAATGCGTCATTTTTCGTTACTTGAATCTGTTATTGAAATCACAACTGACTTTTTTGAATTGGGACTCTTTATTTGCGAGGATGCGATACAGCCATGTAATGCTAAATAAAAACTCACATTTCGTTTGAATTTCTGAGCCAATGATCAATCGTAGCAAAACCACTGGATAAATCAATTTTCCCAACAGTTTTTTGTTTTAAATACACGAAATTATCTTCAGCTTAAAGATTAATCAAAATAGATTTTTAAAAAAAGCAAATCATTATTCAGTCATAATAATTATGCAGAAATTAAAAAATATTTTGAAATTACCAACATGTAACTAGTAAATATTAATATTTCTATTTGCACTTGAATTTATGTCTCGTTAGTTTTATTTGATTATATTGTAAAACTTACGCTGAAAATAAACAATATGGAAGTTTTTCACTCGTGAAAGATGAGATACTCAATGTTCTGAATAAAGTCTAAAAATGCGGTCATTCTAATATATGGCGGCAAAGAACAACGCGTGAAATATATGCTGATATTGCAAAATTTGAAGAGGACAGGGGGTCGATTGCGGATGCCGTACTACGCGTCATTATGCGGACCTTTCTTCACCATTTTACTCACCCCATGATGTCACCAAGAAGGGACATCCAAGCTGCCGCCATACGAATAACAGAGAAATTATTGTTCTATATCATCTGTTTTGTGTTCTGATATTAGATTGCGTCTTTTGTGAGAGTAAAATGTATTATGTCCGCTAACAAAATAGCACAGCGAAAAGATATTGTTTTTCATGCTGTTACAAAAATAATGCGTAATATAGCCAAATAATTTACAATATTTGTACAGAAATAAGCGTAGCAAATAAGCAATATTGCGATTCAAAAGAATAACTAAGCAGACAATAAATTTTCGGTAATCTGGTAATACGCTTTTAGTAAAATTTCCGCTTTATGTCCCGTAATGTAACAGTATTTATTAAGCTCCGAGCTTAAAAAATGAATAATACGAACGCAGCTCTTATCAAAATTTATGCTATAAGATAAATATTAAGGTGAAGAACAATATAAATTTCGTTAAACAAACACTTAATATCAACTCGTACAAATTACGCAAAGTGTAATCAAGGCAAAGAGCACTTTAATTCATAAAGAAGAGCATGCAAAAAAGAATCACAACCGAGTAACCACAAAAAAAGACAATAACCCATTACTGTGAAAGAAGTATCACTGTAAGTACCCCTAAGCCTTTTCCTCCCTCAGCACGAAAACCTCATTGCCATTAGTGTCCGATGAGTTGAATAGAGAACGGCGGCAGGACAAATGCCTGGGGTTTTTCTTTGGGTCTTTCGTGGGGTGAGCCTCAATGCTGCGGCCATTGAACGGGTAGTCCAAAGAAAAGCGGGAAAGTTTTTTGCCAGCAGGTGGCGCTAAGGCGTCGCGTAGGTTGTTTCTTTGGGTTTAAAGCGACCTCTAAAAAGCGGATAGTGTTCACGATAACGCCGAGGTAGCAAACAAGAGAACGAGATGAAAGATAATGAAAGCCATTAAGTTGGGAAGACAGAACGCTTAGTGTACAAAGGGAAGAGGGGCGCGATTCGCGAAAGGGGTAGCTGTGTTCGCGAACATTATTTATTCATTCTCTCACTCAGCTAAGCCATATGGCATGAAGTGAGTAATTAAAAAACACTTAAAATCTATGAATACAATACGTGAAGCATTGTTTTTGGGAATATAAAAGGGTAGTTATTTAAAGAATTTATTGTGAAAAGGAAAATAAACAAATGATTTTCTTACATTGTATTAAATAATTGCCACAAAATCATATACCAATAAAATGACGAAAAAAACAATACAGTTTCTCAAATAACACTTTCCATAAAGAAATTTTAACATAAAAAAGTTAAGCTAAAGCATTTATACACAATGGAGATACGATTGAACTTAAATATATTACTTTCGTAGAGTTTGTGTTTCTCACAAATTAACGAAATGCATTATATTTTCGGAAAATATCTTTTTCCTTTAAATAGCTTAAGCAAAATATGTGTGGTTGTTTAATTAACAAAGTGAGAAAGAGTAAGAAAACATAAAATAAGGTATACGTTTATATAAACTGATTTGGATAAATTAGAAAAGCACTGAATTAGTGTTATTACTAAGGTTGCATTAAATAATTTTGATCAAAGTATAAAAAAAAATACAAAACACCTGTCAAACTTGAATTGACTTTTTTTAAATTTATCAACTTTGCACATTTTTTTTAAAAAAATTTACCAACATAAAGTTTCGTATGTAAACACAACCAGTGGACTAACAAAATAATCAATTGAAATTTTTTGTAACTTCTTTTTTTCCATATCATACAATTACTGTACAATTATTGTATAATATGTAATAAAAGAAGTTACAAAAAGTTTCTACCGGATCAATCATTTTTTCAAAATTGTGGCCTTGAGGATAGCATAAACAGTGTCGCATATAAAATAATGGTTAGCTATGTGTCAGATTATGTAAATATTATAAAATGTAAGATTTATTCGAAACGAAATTGATGGTTCGACAGAACATTTATATCGACTGTTTACTCAATTAGACCAAATACTAGAGTTCTTATTTACTTTTCCTAAGTGACGTTTTCACAGAAATGCGATAAATCTATTCGCAGAAAATAAATGAATTAAGATAGTGAACATTGAAAACAAAGAAAAAATAAATCCTCCGAGCAAAGAAAAGTAGAATTGAATCTTGAAAACAATGTATACAACTGAAATAGGTTGGTATTTTATCACTCTTAAACTAAAGATTTACGAGAAATGTTAACTAGAGAAAACATTCCACGATATGAAACAATAATAGCAATCGCATTTAAGAGACATTTGCCAAAGACATACAATAGGTAATGCAAATAATAACATTTAAAAAGATGGTTGATTGTATGTTTACGTTGCGTAGCTGTGTTTTTTCAAGTTCAAATCAAATATACGGCCAATTTAAAAACATTTGTTTAAAAAAAAAAAAACTTAAAAGTGTATTTGATTTTAATATTTTATAATTATTATAATATTCTAATGGTTGTGACGTTAGTCATGATCTATCATAAAAAGTTTTAAATGCCAACTATTTATTATATTATTTATCAAGTTTTTTAAACATTTGCAGAAGCGCTTTGTTTTACACTTATATCCTTTAAAAAGACAACCATAAAAATAAAAGCATTATTTGTAAAGGTAAAAATGCTTTTTGCATATTAATGTTTAAAATTTTGTCGCTTCCGTAAGAAATTTTTTGAAAAGGAATTCCACTTCTCAATCTCATGAATGCCTAACAAGATTGCTTGGAAGAAAAGAGAATTTCGAAGATGATCCTTCCCAAGTTTTCGCATTCCGGTTTATGAGATTACAGAAGACGGCTCCCGATTATGTTATCTTTAACAGTAGATAGGCGCATTTCTTGAACACAAAATGTTAAGTCAATCAACTTTGCGTCCATTGACTCTAACATTAAGAAAGCATCATATCTCTTTAAAATATCTTTAAAAATAACTTCACAGATTATATTTCAGGTCATCTATGTTTGAAACTGTACGCACAATCTTATAAGTAATCGTGCCAATAGCCAATTTAGGTAAAACCTTTTTTTGTGTTTTTCATACAGTTTTTTGAAAAGAAACGTTTTTACTACAAGATATTAATCTAGTTCTAGTCACTGCATGTAAAAACGGCGGCAATTTGAAACCTTTCCTTTTACAAAAATATGATAGTAAATAATTTAATGTAGCTATTTCCAAATGCTTAGCTGACGCAACATCAAAAAGAAGTTACACATTTTTTAAAGTAAATAAAACTGGGTATGCAGATCAATAAACTATCGTGTTTTTGTTTATCTAAAAAAACATAGTGGTTGTCTTAAAAAATAATCAATATAAATTATTAATATGTAATATGAAAATGTGTAGTCAAATATGTTCAGTATACTACAAGTTAAGGGGGGCTTAAGTTTTTTTTTATTTTTGCTTAATTTTCCGGGTGCTAGGTGAAAATCACTTGTGAATTTTTATTCAAATTCTTTTGTTTTATTCCATGAAAAAGTATAAATTAAATTAAGTAAGATTGCATCAGCCAACGTAGTTGTTTATTTCAAAACTTATACAGATAAAGAAGAAAAACAATCGTAAATAAGTGCCGACCCAAATCACCCACGGAGGAGAACCTCGCGCGGACAAGATAACACAAATATATTTCAACCATGTTGAATACCCACTGATTTAAACTTACTGGCTGATATACAGAGTGTTTCACTTGAATAAATTTTAAGCACAATACACTTAAAAGCCGAGCAGATATATCACTTATTCAGTTTTTTAACAATCAAACAATTTAAAAATTTACGTATCAAGTAACCGTCGAATCCATAAAAAATATGACAACTTCTCTTAGGGTGCTAAAAAATACTTTTGATTTAAAATGTTGCTGGCCTTTAAAGAACCAAGTGAAAAAAGTTGTTTCAACACTCACCGCCCTTTGATGGACGCTTAAAAACCAAGGACGTACATTAAAAAAAACATGTTTTTCACTGGGTTCTTTAAGTGCCAGCAACATATCGGAAGTATATTTAGCTCCGCAAGAGAAGTTTTAATATAATCATATCATTTTTGAATACGAAAAACATGTATTCAAGATTCGTTTTGTGTTTGAAAACAAGATGGCTTTCAGTAAAAGCTTTTTTTATACATTTTTTCAATATTTACAAACTCATTTCGATATTTAAAAATATTATAATTTCACATAAAATAATATATTTAAGAGAACAATGTTATTTTGAAATTCACTCCGATATAACTAAAGCCTAAATTATTATGATTGTGTATCTTCGGTGTGTTACAAGACATTTTATGGCTCGCGAGTCGCGATCATGACCAATCATGATGCTATTATATTCTATAATGCGGTCAAGAGTCTACTTTGAGATTACGGATTAACCGAGACGTCAAAGCTATGATACTACAACTTACGACACTTTGTATTGTTGTTGGGTCTTAAAATTAAAATATTCACATCACATAATACGTAATGTTTTCTTTTATCATCTTATATCATAAAAAGAAATATCTTTGATTTCTTCAGGATAAAACTATTTTATGAAAAACCAATAATGTGAAAGGAAATAGAGTTAAAAGATTTCATTTAATTATTACATTATGAGATATAATAATATGCATATACAACATGGTTATATGATTAATCTTTAAACGAAATGTATAATTCAAATAACATACTATTTTATTGAGGTTGATTCAATTTTAGTATAATGAATTGATGCAAAATTCATTGCTAGTGAAGAAGCATGTTACAAACTATGAATTTAAGTAGCTGTTTATTAATAAATGAATCTCACCTTGCAAATGTAATTATCATTTAAGTCATCTTTATTTTAAATAATTAACGTAACATACGACTGTAATACTTCGATTGCTTTAAATATTATTCCCTTCACAAGATTGCGCTGTCGTGTGTAAGATAAAAGTTCAAATTTATAACGTTTGTACACGAAAAGCTGCTTTGATAAAATGACAAATATTTTTCCTGTAGCAACACATTTTATGACTTTATAATACAATCATTAACGAAGTATTTACTGTAAAATAAAAACCTACGTTTATTATAAGTATTTAAATCACAATAAAAAAACTACGAACAAACTTGGAATAATAAATAATTATGATGAAATGAGATTACATTTTTTTTATTTCATGTATTGCTGTATACAAGTTTTAAATTATGATTTATCATTATTTTTATAGTTAATTTACACATTTAGTTTTCTAAAAAAGCGTTTATGTAAGAATGAGACTAATACGGCTTAAGCAATTTAAATTGTTTAATGTAAGTTATTATACAAAAAATAAGGTGATAGATATATCATGTCTGTATCATGAACCCTTTCTACTGAAAAATATATGGATAGAGACGGAGATAACAGAACCAGATGGTTGAGTATGAATTTGGGTACAGTTAAGTTTTTTTTATGATAAATTTGAGAGAGATGCGTTCTATTGAAGACAGTAATAAACCTTCTAAATTTTCGACCGAAGTCAATGGTTGGGTTTATATTATAGTACAATTGGGCGTGTCCATGGATTTGCAATCAATTTTCCAATATATAAAAATATATTAATTTTGAATGTATTTAAAAACAGCAATACTAATAACATTGTAGAAAGTGTAAGTGTAAATTTTATTTTAAAGAAAGTTAACTTGAGAAAAACGGTTGTTATTTTTTTTAGAAAGCTAAAGGATGTTTTTTTGTTGCTTTGTCTGCTTTTCGACAAATTTAATTAAGTGGGTGTACGCTATAATTTTTTTTCTCGGAAAACATTATTTCGCCGTTGCTAATGGTTGTTAACTTCATTAGTCATGTTACAGGGGAATATAATCAGCTTTTTCATAACTCTTATTTATTAATACACTACAAAATATTAAAAATTTAAGACTCGGCTTAGAGAGCTTGACTGGACTCATTAGCTAGCTTAAATATTTAACATGTGGTACACTGATATAAGTTTTGTCATGAACGACCCGGTTACCACCTATTGGCGTTTAAGTTGACAGATGAACTCAAACTGACACGTCGAAATTCACTTAAACGGATTTTCAGTTTAAGACATTGGTTTGCGTTTGCTATTTTTTATATTAATACAGCAATGAAATCTTTTTGTTTTATTTGCTTCCAGTCTGTTTATTGTATAGAATTTTGATAAAAGAGCCAAAATATTCCAAATATAAAATAATTAATATGCGTTTTAGCCATTCATGATAACAATTTAAATAAATCAATTTATTTATAATATTAAGTGGTGTAAATAAACTGTTAAACAATTTTTCTTTTAATAGGTTTCAATAAATGGTTATGTATTTATCTATACGCTTATCGAGATATATTCAAGCGATATGCTTTATGAAACCACACTAAAGATTAATAAGGAAGTACGTTTTAAAGTAGCCAAATAGGTATTGGAAAATTTTAAGGGAAAAATAATTGATCAGAGAAAAACAGCAAACGTCATCGCAAATGGTTAAAAGTGAAGGAGAAGGAAGATTAATTACCCCTCTGAATACGGAAGGAAACTTCCTGATCGCGTCAAAATATTTTTTTTCTGGGTAAGCCCTATAAATGCATGGAGTCTTAGTCCGCAGCTATTTCAAAAGAGTAATTTATAGATATTTTTGAGGTTCGCCATTCAGTAACGCGACAGTTTTTGTAAAATGTGGCTAAATACTATTTTTTAAACGATAAATATTGCTAAAAACATTACGATATTTCATTACAACACTTTAGGATTCATTATAATTCCTGTGTTAAACCAATTAAATTATTTATAAATTTTATAATATGACAAAACCATTATACCGTTATAATTTTAATGCAAATTGTAATAACGGAAAATCTACCTCATTCGTTAGTTGATTTGATTAAAGTAATTTTGAGTGTAAGACTAAAAATGCTTGTCAAAGAGGTAAAATGCGTGTCAAACTTGGTTACACAACCGGTGATTTTTAAAAATTGACAATTTTAATTAAAAATTCAAATTGAGTTTTCGCGTAGATACAGAGGAAGCCATCCAAAAGAATTGAAATGTGGTTAAGTCTAACCGCAGACTTTTTTTCGCAGAAAATTTTGATGTAAATAGAAAAAAATGAAATAATTATATATCTACTGAGAACCCACATAATATAAAGGATGAAATAAATTGATAAATGTAGCCTTTTTACACTGAGATTACCAAAATTATTATTTTCTATGAAGTGTGGTCAGAAATTAAACATAATTTAATGCACTTGTTAAATTATTTAATCTTGATGAGCGCAAATCTCTCTCCTCGAACATGCTGACATATTTATTATACCTCAACGCTTACAATTTATATTCGGCATACGAAATGGTGGAGCACGGGGGTCGCGTAAAACACTGATTGATCACCCCTGGGCTGAGCAGCACTCATTTGACTCGCCACGGGTGCGGTTCACTATATAAAATAGACCCAATAATAAGGGTGGGAGTCAATAGAGCGTTAGGCGGGCGGCACTCACATAAATTTAACGGCGGCCTCATTGTTTCTATCGGCCGACACTTGTACGCGGGGGAGGGTTGTTAACCCCTGAAACAGTGGCGTGTGCAGTTTACACGATGAATACTACACCGCAGATAAAAATGAAGTCACACGAAACTACCTTTATTTTTAAAATAAAATTCCCCTCAATTTTAAAAGAACCAAAATCATAACTTTTCTATATAAGGTAGAAATAACAATATAGCACAAAAAACACCTTCCTAGTTATCACGACACGTTTCTTCTAAAGTCTGTCGGTTAAAATTAGGTTTTTAAAATCAGGGCTTCAAACCGTTATTTTTTTCGTTACGGTTAAAGTAATCCGGTATCGTTTATCGGTTTACGTTTCAGCTACAAATGACTGATTTTTAAATGTTTCTATTTGTATGAAGGAATTATTTTTCACGCTCTAAAACCAATGATTATGCAGCACCGCTTGGTAATTAAAAAATGAACGCATACGTATGGTTGAAAGTGAGTAACCCAAAAGACTAAGAGACAAGACCCAAGGCGTGAGACGTGTTGTACATACGACAACTGGAGTAGGAGAGTAAGATTATGTCGACGGGCACCAAACTAATCGTTTGTTTCCGGTTCAGTTCCGGTTTTCGTTCTGACAAAAATAACGGTTATTTCGGTCTTCTGTTTTTGGTTCATTTTCGGTTCATAATATATCGACAGCTTGACATAGCACATATTTGCAAATAGTGAACAAATATTCATTATTCACTGTAAAAATAATTTAATACATCGAAATACTAAAAAAAATGACAAAAAAAAACAATCCTATTTGAATCATCAATACATTCACGTCGTGTACAAAAATTTTTCGTCAGTTCTTTATTGATGGTAAACAATAATAAAAAAATATTTTTCATCTTGATTTTAAAAACCTTAATAAATTGTTCCTATGTAAATAAAAATCATTTTGTGGGATATAAATTTAATTGTTAACAATAGATTTTGTCAATAATCATAAACAACAATAGTCAAAGATAACATTTATTTGATATTTTTATTGAAATTTCTGCATAATTTACGTTATATATTACACTCTTCAATTTTTATTTTTATTTTATTAAAAAATACAATAAATTGCAAATTAATGTCGTTAAATTAGCATTTTATTGAATGCTGTATGAAAATATTTACAAATGAACTTTTTTAAAAAATTGTGATGCAATAAAATATGTGATTGATTTTTATTATTTAAAATACATTCATAATTTTAATATTTTTAAGTTTTTAGATCATATTTTAATACAGTGTAATTTTTATTATATTTTCAAAAATATTTAAATGGTTTGGTGACAAAAATAATATTTTTCATTAAAAATAATTATCGTTGCAATAAATATAGACTATTTCTATTAAACGTCAAACCAAACTCTTACGCAACTTTCACAAGAGCTATATATAATCCACGTAAATAATTTAAATATTTTTGTTGTGTAGGCCTTCAAAGAACCAAAATTTAATGACGAAATTTTAACGGCTTAGTAATAATAAAATTATACGTGTTAATATAATCTGTTTATGTGAGGTTTTGAAACTGTAGAAATACAGCATCCCATGGTACGTTGACATGTTGGGCTAAAATGTTGTTAAAGGAAGTTTTTATTCATTGGAGTGCATGTTTATATTATGAATCTTTAGCATTTAAAATTATCTATATTTCATTCATTTTCGATCATTTACATTTGATAGACCTAAGGGCTACTTTGTGGAAGTTCATTTTTATTTCAAGATTAAATTTGATAACTTTGTTATTCCACTTATGTTATAAATTATGACACGTGTTTTGCCTCTTTGAGAAACATCATCAGACCATCGCAAGGTTTAATGTATGAACTAAAAATTGATTCTTATTCTTAAGTTATAAATTACACAAAAAAGTCGGGGTTTGTTATTTTATATTGGACGCAAGAAAGGAGTAACATAAAAACAGTCGTTCTATATATATTTTGCTTAAAAAATCGTTTAAGAATAGTTTCACTTTGTATTTAATGAAAATAGTGACTGACATAAAAAATATATTATTTTCGAAAATTCTAAGGCACATCACTGTAGAAAAGTCACACCACCCCATTGAAAAGCCCGCCTCCCAGCCGGTGGTATAAAATAATCAGCGGAAGTGATATATTTATTTAACCTAGTCGTGTTTTTGTACAGTCCCTTGAATGTACCCGCAAAATACCCACGGTATGTATTGATAGCTACAAAAAGTAATGGGTAAACCATTGAAATTGTTATTGTATTTTGAGATTAAGTGCTTAACCCTTAATGCTAAGTAAATACACCATAATATACGAGAGTAATTATTTAATAAATTGCTTCTCCAAACGCAAAACATGAGTGGTATTTAAAAAAAATTATAGCTACTACTATACCAACAAGGACAGCAGCACGTAGGTGTTTTACAGTGTCGAATATTTTTTTTGAGAATGCAAATTACTTATTATTTAAAAATACTATTAGCACATTGAACATAATTTATGCTGAAATAAAGGTTACAGAAATACTATTTCGCGTATTAATAATTGCTTCGTAAACTAGTAAAGAAGTGTCTAAATTTTCCGTAAAAATAAAAATTCTAAAATAAACAAGTAATAACACTTATACTATATTATACGTTTTTATGTTCACTGTATAAATTTAAATGTACATTTTTTTCTTGAATACGCGTGTTAATGTTGTCTCTTTGAATTGACTCTAAAAATAAATTGAAATATTCAAGATGGTCACTTGCAATCTGCGAAATAAAATATCACAAACATCCATTCTCAACCCTTACAGGACACGAGCTTGGAATATTCTGATCAAGCGGAACTCTTATCATTAAGCTGCAGACACCTACTATGTTATGTTATTATCATGTTAAGTATTTTTTTTTATTATTATTTCGATTGTTTCAATTGTAGAATTCATCCAGTAATAATATCGAAATATTATGTTTATATTATTTGTTTTTGAAAAGTGCTGCAATTGTTTGTAAAAAAAAATGAGTTTATTAGTTTATACATGACTGCAGAGGATCTTAATTTTCGTAAACAACTAGCAACACAATTCGTTTTGTACTATCTTTAAACTCGCATAAGCGGGTTGCCAAAGCCATTGAAAATTCTGTAATTATTAAATATTTTGTTTATCAATCTCCCAGTAAAATGTATGTAAACAAGTCATCTGATTTAAAAAAAGCACTTTGTTAATCTGGGTTGAATTATAACATCGGTTTGTACGAAAACTCATAAAAATTATGAGCATTAATATTTCAATACACCTGTATACTAAAATATTATAATTTATACACTGAAAGACAAAAGCGCTATCCTATCTTCCCACATAAATTCATTGTTCATGCATGACAAACCGTGCCATTGTATTTGATAAAGTACTCGAAAGATGGAATTAAATTATGTCAACAGTTTTTGAGCGTAGGTTATATAATTTTGACTACTAATATTATTTGATTTTTTTAATATCGTAATCGTATAAAAATTCCACACTTAAATACTTCTGCGGGTACGGTACGAAAAAATGTATTTACATACTATATTATACACCTCTATAGTATACCACCAATGGTGTTAACTGTTAAGTATAAATTTACGAATCTATGCCGAAGACTGTTTCAATTTATGTTAATAATGATAAAAATAAAAAAATACGCTTAAAAAAGCAAAAGCGATATTCCTGTACAATAAAATAATCGTTATGAAATAATATTTACTCGCCAATAATTTGTAGTATTTAAAAAAATAACTATATGCTTAAGTACCCACCTTATATAATTATTGACCTAGTGAAATTTTCATATGTTGAATTGTAGTATTTATTGATTTCTTTCAAAACCAACCAACATGTATTCCTTTTTTAATTATGTAATTACTACTGTGTCAGTGTATCGTTACAACACAATTAAACTGAGTTCAAATAAAATTAAAAAAAACGATAAACTGAGGTATATTTGAAAATATATTGAAGTACGTTAAGTTCGTTATATTTACTACTTGAGTTAAATAAAAGCATCATATTTCAGTGTCAAGATCCACTTATGAAATGCATCTGTCAAGTTTACGAGACAACTATTCACAATATTGAATCATTTCAACAATGTGTGTTTACTCCCTTTTAGTTTAAATACTAAGGGTACGATATGGTTTTCTCAGCCGAAAAATGAAGATGTTTTTAACTATTAACGTTCAAAATGTATAGCACATATACAGCTATGAGAACTGGGATTTTAAAATAATTAATAATATGAAAGTGGTGCCAGTGCATGGTAAAATTTAGTAACTTAATTGTTTCATGTGTTTAAAAAAAATATCAACAAATCGATTATAAAACAAAGACTATGAAAGTGTACGTTCAAGGTTCAACCGCAAACGAATATTACCAACGGCTAAAAGCGTAGTCCGATAGGCTACATACTTTAAAAAATTAAGCATATAAAATAGCTATAAACTATAAGAGGTAGTCTTATTTTTTATTACCAATATCTGCTTAGAATAAATTAAAGAAGATTAGCGTTTTTACACGAAAACACATTAAATTATAATAAATAGCATGAACACGTATATTAAATATTCTACTATATCATACTCGTTAATTGCATTGCAAAATGTGCCGTGAGTAGGTATCGTAAATTTTGATTGTCTGAAATATACGTGGGTTTTGGATTGTTAAACGTGACAATACAATATACGATTAAACGATCACGTCATAAAACACAAATAAAAATTACGTAAACTAAAATATTAAGAAAACCTTGAGTACAAATACGTTAGTATTTTCGTAGTATTTATTACCAATATGTATTTTCGATAGACTTATGTAACGAATTTTAAGATTGCCTAACACAATAAAGTATATATGTAAATAACAAATAACATCATTGGTCTCCGTGATGGATCTCACGGGTACGAGTCTTAGTAAAAAAATATTTATTCAACCTATTTATCGATTTCTGTTCAAAGACATAGGAGTTTTCAATAACTTAATATTTCGTGCCCCCCTCCAATCCAAGAGTGATTAGTTAACCACTGGTCCTACTCAAGCCTTATTATTTTACCCTCACTACTATCTTTGAAAGAAAGAGGTTAGACAAACAGTTCTTGTAGAGAAAAGCTTTTGTAAAGATATCTCCATTGCGAGGCTATATTATATTATACATTAGGAGCGCATATTGATTTAAAAAATAGCGTTTTAATTTAATAGGAAATATTAAAATTTGTCTATTTAAGAGCCTCATTTTTAATATTATATAATATTATAATTAATTATATTATAATAGCTAATCGCTCGCATTTTTAGTATCAGTTGGCTTGGGTAAATGTCTCATATACCAATTATTCATTAATCTGTCAGGGTTGGAACTAGAAGAAAAAACAATAAAATATAATTACTGTTCAATGGTGTTGTTGACCATTCGTCTACATACCCTACTTTAATTACTAAAAATATGATTTATTATGTTTCACTAAGCCAACATCACGTGTTTGCAATTTCTTTTTTTTTTGTTTTTGATGGAAAAGATAATTACTTCGAATAACTTCTCACATATAACATTTTGTTTATTTAAAATACAATTTCATCCAACACACGCTCTAATTTAAATATTGTTTAAATAAAGTTTTCAAAGATAAACCGTCTTTTCTTTGTAAGCGCCCACAGTTATAAAGTATTTAACACGTAACGTACTCGTATCATTTCTCCGTTTCCACTCTCGTTCTTACTCGCGCAGGGTGAATAAAAACCAACATTTTAAATAAAAAAAACGGAATTTCAAAGGATGTTCACAAAAAACACAACAAATATATTTTTTAATAACTAACGTATCGTCGAATTAGTATCAAGCACCTACAGCAATTACTCTTTAGAATAAAGTTAATTAACTTCTCATTTTGTGGGAAAAGAAAACAGAAAAAATAAATTAATAACCATACGTTTGTAAGCAGTAACGAGTGTCGTTTAGATAAAATGTTATCATTAAAAACAATTATGCAGGAAGTATAAATAAATAATAACTATATAATGAGTTTTATCTGATATTGTCTTTCTCGACTTGTTGTTAATATATAATATTAAGAATGTAACTAAGTGAATATTCTTACGTAAATCCAGACTAAGTCGAAATAAACCATTTGTGACGTTTATTGCATATTATTATGCGTTTCACTGCTTGAGAGTTTTTGTGTGACCGATAGATTACGGGTGATAACAATTGTATTGATTGAATTATTTTCAATAATATGTTTTTAAAGAATGTCACTTTCTCATCTTATTTGTGTTTTGCAGTTGTAGGTTTTTTTTTTATTATTTAACAAAAAACACAGCATAAAAATGGGATTTTAACCTAGTTTTCGTGGGTTTAGGAATACGTATATTATGGAATTCCGATTTAAGATGAAATCAACGGGTGTTAATTGGTTACTTTTTCACTTGGGAAGTGAACTTCAATATTCGTAATGTAAGTTACTCGAAAACAATAAGAGAAACATTCATATAAGAACAGAGTTTAGAAAGAGTGAATCGAATTTTGATCGTGATACGTAAGCAGTTTTATCGGCGACTTGTTAAAATTGAATTTCCCTAGCATGTGTGGGACGTCAAAGGGGGAAAAGTTCTTGATATATGGACAAAAGAGTATATGGATACTCTGCATATTTCGTATTATAACGTTATGGCTCCATATTAAATGGCCAGCATTATCAGGAGTCTAGCCCCGTATAGAGTGCCGTTACTGCGTGAGTAATGCGGCAGGACTGTCTCGGGGGATCGATATCATGGGACGTATTTTGGCACACGGAATGGCTCGCCAGCCGCTAGTTTATACGGTGACGGATCCTCTACTCTTTCGGAACGTGCAAAAATGTTACGAGAGTGGAAATGTTTTATAACACTAGTAGAGGCTGTGGTATTACTAGTTTACTACATACCCACACATACCAGGAATGCCATAGTACCTCTGGCGTAAATATGACTTATTTAATGTTTATATATATATATGTTGAAAATGAATACTTAAAATATAAAAAACTGCGGTATTTTAAAATTTACCGAAAAAATTCGCAAATTGAGTACTTAAAAATCAAAATTGATCGATCTGGGTATTATCAAAAAATACCATATACATAAATGAACTGATAATAATTATTTCTAATGTAATTAGTGTTTTTACTTAAAAAAAATATTTCAGCTTAAAATACTTAACTGCTTAAGTTAATATACATTTAAATTAAACATTTTTATAAATAAGAAGTAAAAGAAAAAGATATCTAAGTAGTTAATATATCTATGTAAAAGTTTCATAATCATTTTAAAAATTCTAAGCATTTTTTACAATTGAAAGCACTCTACCGTTTATGATTATCTTATCTAGAAGTTGCTTGAAACGATACTTTCTCCTGCTGGAAAATTTTTGCCTTACGGAATATTCCCTATGGGTTGGCATGCTAAAAAATCTGATTAAAGATATCACAAAGAAAATGTTTTTAACATATATAGAGCTTATAAAAGAATGCACAAGAATGGTTATTTCAAAAATGTATATTGTTGTGAAGATGTACAATGTTTTTTTTTTGCTAAAAAATGTTTTCAAATTCATCATTATTTCTCTATACTAAACTGACAAGGAGCTGGAATGATAAGATACTACAATAAAAAACTGACAGGGAAAATACAGCAAATATAACAAAAGCCTTGACAGTATCCGTCGATTTCGATATAATGGGAACGACGAATAGATTCAATTTTGCTTGGGTACTTTCTAAATTACTAAGATAATACAGATTCAAACGTCGAGATAGTAAAAGAAGGTATTTTGTTTCATTTACAGTCAGCTTTTCTGGAAGAAAAATGTCCAATGACAAAAATAAAGCTAGCCAACTGTCAGAAACATAAAGTTTGACTCTGCGCGCAATTGACGTCAACTCAGCATCAGTTTCAAAAACTGAAAATAGAACTGTCCAACCTTACCAACTAAGCATTCAAAATAAAATGAAATTACGGTGCCGTAAATAAGTATGTGAAAGAAATATATAAAACATATATCATTATTTATTTATTCAACCGTATCGAATGTGGAAAGGAAAAAGGACGTAACCCACACATTGCAAATTTTACAGGAGGCACAAAAAACGTGTTTTGATGATTTTGGGCCATATGCAAATTATGAAATATACACAACCTTGAAGTGCACGGAGACTTTTTAACTGGTGTTTAATTGACATAATCTAATATTAATTAAAGAAATTGTTTAGGAAAAACCTTTTTTTCAGTTTTTTCTCTTGTTTTCAATTTTCACAAGCTCATCTTTTTTCAAACTCAAAAGCAAAATTTAGATACTAATTCGACTTTTGCAGCTTACATCCTTTTGGTAGAACATGTATCATGTTTGATAAATTGTAATTATTGAAAAAAGCTGTTTTGAAAAAACTGTGGGTTACGTCCTTTTTCCTTTCCGCAGTCGATATGTATAGTAAAACTTCAAGTTATACACACAAAATTGCATGTTAGTATATTTGCTGGCCACAAGGTCGATTGGTGAAAGTCGTTGCTTCAGTTAACACTTCTCCTAAGGTGCTAAAAATTGTTTCGATATGTTGATGACTTTTTAGAAACCAAGTGAAAAATATTTTTATAAAAAATATACCTTCTGGGTTTTTACCGTCCATCAAACATTGGTACATGTTAAAACATGTTTTTTTCACTCGGTTCTTTAAGGACCAGTGTATTCGGAAGTATTTTTAGCACCGTAAGGGAAGTGTTAAGGTGCTCACAAGCCTAAATATGTCAATTATCTTAATAGCTTTTGTTTTAAAATTCAGATTTTTGTCATGTCTGAAATTAATTTCCATATATCCGACCCTAAAAGCGAGGCCTAGCGACATCTTTGAACATAACATTTTCAAACAAGAAAGCTTGAGCAACTGACTGACAACTAGTTTTCGTTAATATTTAAATCTTATTTAATCAAAAAAAATCTGTAATTATTTTATTTTATTTAAGTTATTCTGGCAGCGTGTGTAAGAAGACTAATTATGTATATTTAAAAAAATTATAACATAGTTTTGCAATATCCCTTTGCAATCTGAAAAGACTTTGTTTGATTATTATATCACGGCAATACTATATCCTCTAAAATATAAACTACTTTATGATGTAAATTGTGTAGCATTAATTAATTACATTTTGTGCATTAGTAAAATGTTAACTCTCTCTATCTTCGAATATGAGTTAACGGCTCAGGCAATTTAGCTGATATCCAATAATTGAAATTAAATTAGTACTGCTATTAGACAAATTTACTTGTATCATCATTAAGCATTTACCCATGACCACATCAAAGTAACCTTTCAACAAATAAGTATGACGACTATTGCTATTGTCAAAACCAATGTTGGTTTCCTTTGATAAACATCAGTATTATCGTATTATTTATGTACCACGAAATTATGATGAATTTAATACTAAAAGTTTTATTAGTTTTTTTAAACTAAATAATATTGAGAAAAAGTGAAATTTAAAAATTAAATATTTAAAGTAAGGCGTGGTAAATGCAATGCTAAAAAAACTGGGCTAGTAGTTAACCAATCGTGACACCACATTATTTAATGATTGAAAGGGTTGAAGGGATTTTTTAGGCATCACAAACACCCATTCCTTCGAACAGAAATCGATGAAAGTTGAATTTTATTGAAAAAATTCTGTTTGTAGTGGAACTCGAACCCGTGAACTCCGCCACGCAAGCCAACGACGTTGACCGTAGCGTCATGGACTCGACAAAAGATGTTTACTGATTTAAAAAAATAATAATACTGTAATAATAATGCACATTGATAATATTACTTTTCATTTTGTTGAATATGACCTTATTCCGATAAAAAAAATATATCTTTTAAAAAAAATGAAAAAATCATGTTATGAAAATAATAAATTAAAATGTACCTAAAGAAACACAATGTGGTATGGAAGTTAACAGAAAATTTATTTTCAATTTGGAGCTATAATTTAAATGGTATTATGTGCACTATATTGCCAAATTTTATTATTTGAATAAAACACAGTCATTTTACTAATAAAGAAAAATAAATAAATTGAAAATTATTTGTACTAATTGAATGAGATTTACAATGAAAAAATCAATGGGTTAACAGACCGAAAATCATTGTTTAGCAATCACAAAAGCGCAAAGCAATTTTGTTCCAAGCAATAATACTTAACTGATAATTAACAGCCCTCAAACTGTATATGTTTTGTTTAAAAACAAAACACTTTTTGTTCTTATTGTACAGTGTTTATTATAGGTCTAGACCGGTTTCACTTATCGCAAGCATTGTCAACTGGTGAACTATATAACAATATAGGCTTATTTCTACAAAATTAGATAATAGTTATAGAAGTAATAACTCTGTTTCGTTTTAAATTTCATCAGTTGTTAATGCTGGTGATGAGCGGAACTAGTTTTGAACAATAATAAATAATGTAAAATTAGTAAATTAAGTGTTTTTTTTAATAAATAATGTATTTGAATGATAGTTAACATTTAAAAAGTGCTTATTGCTTTAACATTAAAATATTTTTTTATCGTGGATTTATAATGTGTAATATTTTCTGTATTTTGCAATTGATTTAAAATAGTATACAAAACTTCATGTAGTCATTATTCTAGAAAAATACATACACAAAAAATAATGTAAAAAAAATCCCTCAATAAAATGTTTTATTGATATATGAGATCATCATTGAAAAATATGAAAGAAAAAATGGTCAGATGTCACGGTTCTAGAATTGGTTATTTATTAGAAATATAAAATATATTAAAAATAAATTTTGTCATCTTTAGGTTATTTGTACAAACGATACATAAACTTTTGAGCAATTATTGAAGTATATTTTACTTATTATAAATATTATCAATTTGACACAGTGATAAAAGTTACAAAGTATTATTTATAGATAGTTTAAATTTAACAACACGGCTTTTTCGAAGAAATATTTCTTAGTATAATATATTTATGTTACTAATGTATACCAGTTTAGTGAATCTGGTTTAAATTATAGCCTATGTTTCGTAATACATTAATGTTAGCTAACTGTTCAATAAAAAGGTAATAATTTTATAAAAATGTTGTTTCATAATACGAATCAAAAATAATTTTCCAAAAGAACCAACTCAATTCATTTTAAAAGCCCTCAGATAAGGAACATCATTAATTTAAATATTAAACGGCTCTTACGAAACTCCGACTTTAAATTAATATTAAACGAACACTGTTATGAACGATGTTCCCATTAAGAGTTTCCTGCCCTAATCCTAAATATAATCAAGGAATTTCTCTCTCGTCATTAAACAAACATAGTCAATAAGTTCAACAATATTTTTGTTTATATTAAATATGTTGTAATGGAGAGCATTAATGGATTATTATTTTAAGATTTATTTTTAAGATAAAATGATTACTCGTTCCTATCTTTCAATGAAGAATTTTGGAATATTGTAAAAATATGTTTTATATAAAATATATAATTCTACCAAAGACTTACTACAGTCGATATAGTCGTCGTAACGTTTAGTACTTATTATATTATATTTTAAACTATAAAAAAAACAGATATAAAAATCAGTTTTATAACATTGTTACTTCTAATGCTGTGTTAAAAATTGTGACAAAAAGTTATCAAATTGAATTTCATATTAAAAATGAACATTTAAAAAGTTACCGCCAAATCCACCGAAAATAGATATATACAAATTAAAAAAGCCAAAAAATATTTATGTGTTGTATTTTAGTTTTTCAAAGATTTAAATTCAAGTTAAAAGTGGATGTTAAATAGTATTTTTAATGATATTAAATGTTTATTATATGGACTGTTAATACTAAATCAAGCACGTTTCGCTGTTTTGAGAAGTAACCCAAGACTGAAAATGATTTTCAAATCGACTATCGATCATGGGTGCTATTTAAAATTATGAATGTGGCTGACAGTAAAAAAATATGTGAAATGTAAAAAAAAAAATACATTTATTACAATTAGTTTTCAACAATTATTATTTCAGTGTTACTTTTTAAGTGTGTTCGTTATATATATTTGGTAATGTTTGATATATATTCTGTTCCATTTAACCGAAATACATGATATGTTTCACCAGTAAAAGTTTTAGAAGCGTCGTTGTAGATAACGATGGACATTTG
The DNA here is from genome assembly GCA_031772345.1 of Himalopsyche anomala. Classification (NCBI taxonomy): domain Eukaryota; kingdom Metazoa; phylum Arthropoda; class Insecta; order Trichoptera; family Rhyacophilidae; genus Himalopsyche; species Himalopsyche anomala. Next base: position 21,302,519 of record CM062821.1, on the reverse strand, counting down.
TGCAAGAGACGTCGCTTTATCCTAGTATGTGTAGTACAGACGTCACATATAAATACGCTGCGAGCGTCGCGATGCGCCTTATCTACCATTCGATTTGTTGCTGGAATTACTTTGAACGTATGAACAACTTCATGCTATAGTCTAGAACAGAGTTTTGTACTCAATTGCTTACTCGAAGCTTGAGACTATAATACATACAATCACTTAAAAGTGCCTTGTTTACTATATACAAAAATTTGGTCGTATTCAATTTATCGCACGTTTAATTAAAACATAATTTGAAAAACGCATCTGATAAGCTTATGAAAATATTAAGTGAATTAAAATGTGAAGTATATAGACTCATCGAATATTAATTTAGCGCTTAGAAAATATATTTTATGAAAACTAGGTGTAATTTAGTCACCGAACTTAATGTCGTAAAAGGTAAGAACAGAGAAATGGGGCCACAAATGACTACTTGTTAGTTTTAATATGATTTTAGATGTAACAGAGTATGTAAAAAGCATAAATATTCATACCGTTGAACATTTTTGAAAATTGAAAAAACCATGTAATTGTTTGTTTGGAGATTCCAACCCAGGGATACAGAACAGAAATTATACTCGACTATAGTCCGATTTCAGTAGAAATTTACAATCATTTATCAATTGTGGTCTTGAAGTACGCAATATCCGACAAAAGTCGTAAAGCTGGAATATCAAAAAAAACATACTATTAAAAAAGCAATAACTGATGTTACTAAAAAATCACATATAAAACAGTATGGCAACCATATGCCACCAAAATTACTATCAAACTCCGATGAGTTTTTGTAACGTTTTTTCATAAACCACAGCGATGCTATATTGTTGTCTATTTTTATCACTAAGTCAGTATCGAATAAAGTTTTGCCTCAAACATGTATTATGACTACCGCTTTAACTCTAAGTATGTAAAAAAATGTCTAATATTTATTCATTCTAATTTTCACATGGTTAATGTCCACTATTAAAAGTTGGTGTCAACATTACAGTGCATAAAGATAGTTAGTTTACTGTCGTTTATGGTTACTCTTAAGTCTTTCATAAATCTCGTCTAAAAACCTCATATGGGGAAGTGATAGACACAAGAATTTTGTGTCGATATAGTAATTTTTCAAACGCATTTAGACTTCCTATTTGTTCTGTTCGCATCTGGAATAATACTCTAATAACCAATATTGACATCATTAAACTGCTCTCAATCGTGTACCTGATCATATTTATTGATTGCAGAAGAGATAATTTATTTTTCAAACAGTGTTTTTTGCCATTTCAATTTTGATTTTTATTTCACAACATAGATATCTGGTCGAATAATCCACTTTCTTTTTTAGTGTGTTTCCAATATAGTAGCAGATTTAGATGTTTTGTTTACTGACAAATAAGAAAGCTTTTCACAAATACACATAACTTCAAATCGGAACACCTCAGTTTGTTTGTGAGATATGGCAGTGTTATAAATGTGATATACATCATAGTAGTTATACAATTATCAACGATAAACACAATCCGGGCGTGTCTTTGTTGACTTATGAAGTGGCACATTGCCGCGTCGACACTATCCGCGCCATTTTCTTTGTTTACGAATGAACAGAAACGGATTTGAAATGATAAATCGGAGTCAGTCGACGCAGGTGTCTGTCGCGTGGATGATTGCCTGCTCTCATTTATCATCTCTCACGCCAGGGCTGTCAAATTTCACTTTTAAATCGATTTTTCCAATATAACCGGCTAGTTAGTGCTTCATCATTTCATAATTTAAATAAAATATTAGTTCCGTTTCTTTGATATTAGAAGACCATTTAATCGTTACAGGATAGAAAAAATATTTATTCTATATAATTACCATCATAGTTACTAAATACAATATCTCTTCAAAAGTGATTCTTGGTATTGTAAGATTTACGGTGTGTTCTTGTGAACTGGATATAATATGTTAATATAAAATATGTTAACGTTGTCCCTTTCCTAAATTATATGCCAAAGAAAGAATACTTCAATCCTTATTTCACCAAACAGATATAAATATGAACTAAAAAAATATATGAAATGGGACGATGAGAAATGCAGTCAAACGCAGTAATATTTTGGCCTGGTCTACTGGGTAGATAGAATGGCATTTTTAAGTAGTTTTTTTTATTTGAAAAGTCTGATTTTAATAATGAAGGATGGCATTAAAATAAATCTCATTAATCATTTTTAAGGTGTTAATAGAAACTGAGATTTAAGACCAGCGTTCCCCAAATGATGGGTCGCGACCCGGTACCGAGTCGCAGAAAGCAAAATGCTGAGTCGCCAATTTCCTAAAATAAATCTATATATTTTGGATTATAACATATGAAGACTCCATGTACGTAAATATACTGTTTTATTTTACCTATAGGCCTGTTGTATAGGCCATATTAAATTTAGTGGGTCACGAAGGTGAAATATTAAAATAACCGGATCGCGGGGTAAAAAGTTTGGGAAACAATGATTTAGACAATTAAAACATTGTTTTTTACTGTTTTTTTTTTAATAATTGAATTAAATGACTGGTTCGCTCATCACGAAAATTATCAACTGTAAAAAGCTTAAATCGACAGTTTAGTTTTTCAAACAAAATTTTGTAAGATTTAAAAAAAAGGCATAGATGTATAAAAATTAAATATAAAGTCATAGAGCATATTTTTTTATTTTATGTTTCATTGAGTGTAAGACATTTATTAACTTTGATATAGTCGCTACCTTTTTACGGGTGAAAATTTTATATATATTCTAATAAAAAATGAAAGATTAACAGTAGCAGCGCTTCTATTTTATATTTTTCCAAATATTTGTATTTCATACACCTACATTTGTTCATAAAATGATATTGTGCAATTATTATCAGTGTTTGGCTTAAACGAGTTGAGATTTAGATTGTTGTGTATTCTGTTTACAAAATGAAAAAATGTGTTTTTTTCAGAAAATTTTACTTGGCAACCCTTCTCATCGGGTTTTGTAGTTATTTATCATCCGCCACCGAGTCAATGACGCGCCACTTTCTCGCTAATAGAAAAATATTCACGCCATGAAAGGGACGCTTGAATCTGTCTACGAACGAAACAAAAGGATTAAACGAAGCGAGGAGCTTTCGTGCTTTGTTATTCGCTCGCACAAAAACGACTGATTGTACTGTTCTCTTTTGCAGATGCTCAACTCTCTTGTGAAATATTATTCAATATGAATGACTTATACAAGCCGAGTTCGTGTATATACTGCTTATTTTATTTAATTCTACAAATGTACCATCAAAATGAATGAAAATAATAAGTCATTATGAAAACGTCAATATACTATTCTAATAAAGGATTCTACTAGAAGCTTTTTTACGAGAACTGATTTAAAGTCCAACTTAAGCTTTCTTCGCAAAAAACGTCAGAAAAAAAGCATGGCAATTATGAAAAGACAATTAGTTATATATTATCTTTTCATCTCGAAAAAGGATTGATTGAGAGGTATGCAAATGTCAAAGAATGCATTCAGATTCACATATTTACAAATATACAAAATTGGAGTTGAGTTTATCTCTCTCTCTCCCTTTCATAATTGTTTTCAGTATCAGATAAGAATTGGATGAGAACTGAGATGAAATAAAAGCAAAAACATATCTTAGTATTGGAATACGAATCAATAAATCGATTGAATGAAACGGTTAAAGAAGGTGAAAAACCAAGGATTTGAACCGTTGACCACGCAACAGATGATCACCTGATGAAACTTAATTTAATATTCTTTTACTTGTTAAAAACTAATGCGGTCTATGGATACTACTCGTCTCAGTTACACTAGTAAATGAATATATATATCTTTTGGCTTTGACGTACAACCTTACTTAGAAATCTTATTTAATAAAGGTGATACAAAATCTTTTTGAAATTTCATAAGTTAGATAAATGAACGATTTAAATTTTAAACTCTGTGTCATTACTGTACGCTCTGCGATCAAAACGTCTTAATAAAATTGTGAAGCTCTTAACGAAAGACATTTAAAAGTTTTCTACGTAATGGCGTAGGTGTGTGCTACGAGAAACGAAATCATACGGAACTCCTCAAAATAATTACTTTGGCACACTTGGCGACGGTGGAAGTGAAAACCCTCCCGGAACTTACATTTTAAGAGCATCAACTAAATTATACAGAGTGCTCATAAAAGAAACATCATTTGTAAATTTTCCGAGCTTGCTGAGAATTTGCGAAGCAAAAATTAGTTCGAATTATATATGAAGTAAGAACAAAACATCATTGTATAGGTATTAATATTGTTTGTTTCTTCCCCAATCCCGTCCAGGTACATTCCTTATTCATAATTTCTTATTTATAAAATATGTGAATATATAAAATGAATGAGGTTTTAAAATAAAATTGATATTTCTTATATATTGATAGTTATCAGTCAGCCATTGCTAACGTAATAATAATGTATGCCGTTTCTACATTCGACCAGAATTTCCATGCTAAATCAAAGTCATACGGTTTTGAATAACAAAGTTAATATTTTCATAATAATTATGTGTAAAATTCAATAAATATTATCGAATTTCAAACTTAATTACAGAATCTGCTCATGCGACTTATTATATCAATAATTTTCACCCTTATTTTCATCCTTATAAATACCCTGTATGCATGACATAATCAAAGGAAGATACTGAAGCGGGGTAAAGGTGGACTCACACATAAAGGACAGATGAACATTTCAAACTTAAAGTGAAGAATAATTACCGAAAACTCACAAGAGATAGAGACGGAAACTCGAGAATGGTTTACTGCCAAGCGGCAGTTACTGTGAATAATGCATTCTTAGTCGTCGGTCAAACGGGACTATGAAAGTTATTCACTTTGAAACCTAGCGACTGCAATACTTATTGGAATCAATCTTATTCAAAGCTTTATGAAACTGCACATTGGGTTATATTTTAGGGTATTTCATCTAAATATTTAATAATAAAAAAAATCTTGGAAATATAATCAGATTGCTTGGTAAAATAATATGCCTCGTGTGGATTCAATATTTTTTTTGAATTCGGCGTGATAAATCAATCGCTATTGAATTTAATTTCAAAAAATGACCGAAATAAAATGTATTAAATTTAAGTTGATCAATGATGAAACATGAAAACATGGTTATAAAAGTACACACATTAAGTTTTTTTATATTATATAATCTGGTGGTTTTGAGATTAGTATACAATTTAAAAAAAAAACTTTTAAGAAGATATGACTGCGATTAATAGAAACACGTTGAACATATTTTCAATATACATTAAAAGGAGTTGTAATATTCGTAGCGATTGCTTAAGCGGTTGAAATAATTGTAATAATTAAGGTTCTTGTAGTTTCGTTTCCCTCTTTTACATTCATTGTAAACCGTTGGGATTCGTTGAAAGACACCTTCTTCGATTGTTTTTTTATTGTTTAGATCCCAATACATACAATACAATTTCACTTTAAGAATTTTGACTGTTCATTTCTCAGTAGAAATGCATCACATTTAAAAAATAAAATACTCACTTGTACTAATTTTAATTTAATTACATTACATTTCTGAGATATTTTTATTCCATCCAACCTTTTATTTAAACACGAAAAAAAGACCTTGAGAGAATGATTTTATTACTACTCGTATTTTCCTAGCCCCAGCCTTCTTTTTAATTAATCCCTCCGTAAAGAGAGTTCTAAGCACCATATGTCAAAATATTTCATAAGTAATATATTATAATATTGTATATTTAGTTTCATATTGGAATAGAGAAATATGGTTAAAAAGTTCAAGGCTTTGGTTTAACATGGTAAAATATTTGCATCAATGATAAGGTTTACACAATACATAGGGTTTCGGTTTAAAACAAGATTAAAAAAAAAAATAACTAGTGGGTTGGTTTGATTTTAAATCAATACAAATTAAACACATACAAGTTTTTTTATAGGAATAAACATATTCATACTGGATTTTATTTATTTTACGAATCACGCGTAAATATATTTATAAAAATATTTATTTTGTAGAATACTTAAAAAAAAGTACAACCAATATACCTTGTAAACTGAGAGATTAGTTAGCATACAAATAACTAAGAAAGTAAAACACAAATCATTACTTACTAGAGTAAATATATGATTTGGGTTTTTAGTATTAATGATAAAATACCGATAGATACCCTTCCAAAGGATTCAGAATACGTTTTCAAAATTTCAATGCCTTTTTTTGTCCATTCCACTGAAATTTCTCATTAGTATACATGCCCATCTTGAATCGGAATGTTTCATCTCTTTGTAGCACGTGGAAGGATCGTTATATTAATTGCTGACTCGCAACGTTTTTGCGCTATAAAGTCATATTGGAATATCCTGCACATGTAAACAAGACCCGCGAGGATTCAATGCTCGAACCACTTTTATAGCCACCATGTTCGACAATTTATGAGAGACGAGTAGAGAATTAAAAAGGGGTGACAAATTTTACCGTTTAGACGTGCTATATGACTGACAATTTTAATGGCTCTTTAATACGTTGCAATAGAAATTAAAAAGTATTAAGCATAATATAATATTTTGTTAAATTCTTTTACTTGAATGTGAGAGTGTTATTTTATATTTTAATAAAAGCTGCAAATATTGTTACGTAATAAGTATTTTTCGCGATGCACTCTACCTACAATAAGTATGATATAATATTATAAATAGTCCAATTCGTTGAAGGTTGTGCTTTAATACTTATATTTCATTTTAAAAACAATGAAATCAAAATCAGTGAACACCTTACATAAACTATTTGAAGTCAAGTCATTTTTTTCAAATGATTTCCAATCTCAGTTTGAAAGACACTAACTTGGCGTAGGTCAGACGTTTCTTATCTCTTAAGAAAAGTTTAGGATCAAAGGGTGTGATTATGAAAGGACTGCTATTAAACTTAAGCGCTTCGCTATCGACACAGTTAGCAAACGACGTTATAGTACCAGTAAAAGAGAATGACAGCAAGACAGACATACAAACCTTCACATACAAATCCTTGAATTATGATTCGATTGAAAAGTAAATGAGTCACCTCTTCACATAATTTCAAGTCTTTGACTAAGAACCTAATGAATAATGCCAAAAAAATACTTTATACTCAGAATGTGGGCAAGAAATTTAAAAAAAAGTATTCTCTCGTATTAACTCGTTCCCTCAATTTCAGGTCAGTTATAATATTAATTTCATACACAACAGGATGATTTTTGTAGCCTTTTAGCTGCTGTAGAGAAAAGTACGTATTACCTAGCACGCCGGCTATATTTGCAATTATTAATTTAATTAGTTATTGACGAGCTAACTTGTAACTGGCGTATAGAGCACGATAAATTTTACGAGATATCTCGTCTGTGGTAGCCATCGAGTTAACAAAACCAAAAATCTTTATTAAACCTGGTTGTTCGTATATATTATAATATGATATCATTATACAGTTGATTGACGTTGCATCATACGAGGAATGTTATTATATCTATATATTAATAGTCGATAATGTCCGTAGATTGTCCCCGGTTTCCCCTCCCCCTGCCCAAATAAAAAATAAAATAAATACGTTTGTAATTTATTTTTCCCGCCAGTAAATTTTCTGATTGCTTAAAAATGCAACAAAAATCCCCCCGTTGAGGCCAACGGGCTTACAGCTAGTTGTATATTATTTAAATTCAAAAATATTCTAGAAACGCTCACAAACTGAAAATATTAATTAAGTATTTGAGGGATAAACATGTTGATATTTTATATAGAAATGTTTATTAGGCATACAATAAGGGTGGTGTATTGAATTCGTATAGGGTTTATTCGATAACTTTACCCTTATCTGAGGGTAGAATTAGAAATTGGCATCATCTCAAACACAAAATTGTGTATAAAATGTTAGTATTACTTTTTAAAAAAATTTGGAAGTATTTGTCGAAGCGTCAATAGTAAATTTAAAAAAATATAAATAGTGTATTTCGGAATCTCTCAAGCATTATTTGAATGCACTTTTGTAACTGTAGTATAAAAAAAATGAAATAAAAGATTTGAATTCTGTGATAACTCTTACAATAAAACTTTTATTTCCTTAATGATGAAATATGTTTGTATTTTCCAGAATACATACATTATATTTAACAAATTACTTAATAATCTTCTGTGCAATAATTAACAACAACATTAGATTTTTATATACACTAAATATAAATATAAATACATCATATAAGAAATTAAGTTCCGCTTTGGATATCTGGTATTATGAATAAAATATACATTTTCTTTTTGTGATTGTCGACATTGCATTTTGTTTTAATTCAGAGCGGAGGAAATTTGATAGAAGCGGAGAGAGTTGAGTGGAATTTGAAGGGCTCTTGTCTGCCCTTCTTGATGAAACAGTGGCCCTCTTAACGTTCTTAAGTATTCTGATAGTTGACCTGTCGAAAGGCGAAGGAAACTTCTTGGCAATTAAAGTCTTCACAGTCATAAACTTGTAAATTACATCAAATAAAATGTTTTTTACTTATCTTAAGGCAATGTATTTGAATATCATTACGCTACAAAGTGCTGCGATTTTGAAAGATACAAAAATAAATAAACAATAATTTCAAATAAATAAAAAGAATACCGCTTTTCGTAATATTTTTAACATTTGTAACATTACTGCAAGCATTATCAAATAATTATAAAATCGGCACTGATCTTTTAAATTTAAAACGTTGTCTTCTTTTTTCAATGTAATAGATTTTTACCAAAAACTGACAGTTACAACCCAGCTCCTACAGAATAAAAATTAGTGCATATTAATATTGATGGTAGTAATTTGAATTCAGGGTCGTAATGCACCACACTTTAAATTTTAAAACATATCGACATCAAGTAACTTATTATAATTCATATTAAAAATGTTTAGGGCCCTATTTATTAAATTTGATAAATATACCAATTCAAATATTAAATTGAAACCATCTTTTGAGCGCCTTAGATTCAAAACCTACTTAACTCCAAAAACCATAATTGTTGGCAAAGTGCAAAAAACTGCTGTGGGCTTTTATGATTTAAGTACGTTTTGAGACACGTTTTTGTAAGTGCGTTTTTTCTGTATTTAAAGAGGTTTTGAAATCGGAAATTCATTGATTGTGTAGATATTGAAATAAAAAACAAGTTACCATCAATATTTGAAAAAAATCAAAAATGGTTTTGATATTGAGGTCCACATTTATCAAATTTCACAAAAAATTATGATTTTGAGCAATAATTAATGTAAAGTATGTAAAATTGAAATGCAAGTAAGCAGAACTGAAAATTAATAATTATAGCAAGAAATTTTGTATGGGAATTCTAAATTCAATGACTTAATCTACAGACGAGCTTGATAAACTCAAAGATCTTGCAATATTATTTGCATAGAAGTTGGGAATTTGTATTAATTTACTACAACAAACTTTGCCAACAAGTATGCAACTATTCTCCAACAAGGGAATCAGTTTTGATTAGAGCAATCATAGTTATTAATTGTAAAACAATGTTTAAATGTCTGAACAACTAAATGGTGGGAGTTAACAGCATTATGAAGGTCTTGAAATGTTATATTTTCAATCTATTTCCTTACCACATTCTCCGGTGTGACGGACTCTTGTGTTCAATCTTTTTTCACATGATTCTTTTCGAAGTTCACAATGATTGGAGTAGGTTCGGCCATCGGTGGAGCAAACTGGATCTCGAACAAGTGGACACCGAGCTGGACACTGACAATGCGCTCGACCGTCTTCCAAAGCTACACATGTTGCCCCCCAGCGACAAAAAGTTTTCTCACACGGCTCTGTAAAAAAGGAATAAATATAAATAAAAATATAACTACAATTATAACTAAAAATCAATAACTCATCTTCTCGCCAGAAAAGAAAAATATTAAAGTATTAGATGAGAAAAACACTAGTTTATAACTGATAAGTCTTTGATAGCCTTATTGTCATATCGAAATAAAAGGCGTGGGAAAATAAATTAAAACATCACTATCTTAAAGTATTTTTTTACAGAAAAACAATATGTTTAGAAAGAAAATTGTATAGTTTTTTTTATTATATAGTATGTAACTATGTACGTACTAATATTAAATAAGTAATAAAAAATGTAAATCGGTCTACACTTAAAATATTCAATATGTTGGTAAAATGTAAGACATAAATTAAAATTATTGGATGAATGAATCTAAAGTAACAGTCAAACCGTCGTAAATATTTATTAGCACTTGACGTTGTGTATGAAAGCGGTATTATTATCACTATAATAGCTAAAATAATTTATTTTATTAACATTTGATACTTCAATTTTATTCGGAAAAATAAATTTATTCCAATTTGATATTATATGAAACTATTATATGAAAACAATAAGCAACAATTTCCTCAAATTCCAATTTTATATACTCTTGTCCTCTATATTGGAATACGTAAATCATATAATAAAATAAAATGGTATGTTATGAACATCCACTTTCATAAGTTCACAAGTAATAGCTATAAACTTGATCGTTTCTGGGAATGGAAAAGTGTCATACGACTAAAGCCAAAATTGTGATTCAAAGTCATAACACATTTTAGCATATAAATACAATAATAATAACAATCAACGATCTCGGAAGAATTCGGTTGGATACTGAAACGTGTTTTGGGTATCAGAAGTGATAACGATACTTATTCAAAATATTGCCGCAGACGAACAAATACGACTTTTACAATGATCTCGTCCAATCCATACAATATTGCTCTGAAAAAATATACTTAATAATAAATGTGAAAAAAAAATATATAAAAAATGAATTGTTTTATTTTACACGAAAATACACATTAAATGTGATGATTGAATAAGTAAATATTTTTTTAATAGTATTTGAATGAGGATACATTTCTTGAATGACTAAACTTTCGATTATCCTTGCTGATAATAGTGGGGATGGGTCGCACCGATAATTTAAAAATACGGATCGTTATGTTTAATATTTATTCACTGCTAAGAATGGATTTGGATTCTTTACGAGTCTGTTAACGATTTTCTAAGGTTTGTCCCAATAATCCTGAGAGATACTGTATTTGTGTCCTCGTTGGTCGGAGTATTTTTGTTTAAATTGTAATGTACAATGATTAAAGAGATGCATCCAATTTGTTTGATTTTTTGGCTTTACAGTAATTACAGCATTCTTAGGATTATAAGGAATTTTCATGGGTAAAATATGATATTTTTAAGTACCCTCTTTAATCGTGTATTATATTTTTTCAAACTAAAATATTAAGATATTTGTACAAACATCTGTTAAGGTATAAATTAAAGTGAGCAATCAATTAATGCTCAAAGTTAATTGCGTATATTTGTTAATACATTTATTGAATTTACACACATAAAACCGGATTATACACACATAAATAATCGGGAGTTTACTATACAATGTATTATTTACTAAGTATGTGATTCAAGTGACGTTGATTATATTTTTTATTGATAACAATCAATATTTAAAAAAAATATATATTTTGTATAGCTTTTTAACCGCTTATAATTCACAAACTCCAACTTTACCTTTTGAACATCCACTGCGATCAAGAGGCTATTTTGACGATGTTTTTGCAAGCGTTAATCGATTATTTATTAACCGAAATAATAATAAAATACTTTTCACCATACAATTCTGTGAAAAAAAATATGTCAGTGGCTTCTAAATATATTCCCTATATAGCAGATGCTTAAATAATTTAAAACAAACTACACTTATAATCTGTAAGCCTTAATTTTTTTAAATAATAATAGATGGCACTGTTGACCTAAAAATATAGACCTGATTATTCAAAATATTCGATAGTCACATACATATATGGCTTGTTCAATATCGAAAGTCAATGGCTCAGAAAGCAATGAAAATGTCAATATTTGAAATATCAACTCGATACTCGAATAATAAACTAAGTCATTGAACCGCAAATTTTAATCGCATGCAAAGCGTGGTGTTAAACTTAACACAAATGGTAAAGAGAATGACATTATTTTCCATAAACATGTTGATACTTGAGATTCACACTAATAGAGGATTCTGTACAAAAATCAACATAATGAATACAAACAAATGTAAACACAATAATATAGTGTCTGCAATAGTACGAGCGTACAAGTGAGTGATAAAAAATGCATTCACACAAGCACATAAAATTTCATTTTGTAGTACACGATTTTATGTGTGTATTGTCATTCTTTGTCTAAGCACTATGTGATAAATGAGAGAAATAAAGGTTAAATGAATACAAAAAAAATATATTAAAAACGAAATTGCTTTCTAGCTTTTTCTGGGTTTCAAAATATTCTTGCTATTTAAAAGTTTTGTTAATTGCTTTCCAGCTATCATTTGAAACACATCACAATGAGATGGCTTTGTAAATACTTGTGATAAGTTTTTTCGAGTGTATTATTTGTTTTTATTCTTCATTGAGTTTTTATTAATTGTATCCAATATTTAAAAAATATACAATCTCTACGAATAAAAATAATATATCGTGTAGTATGCATTGATGCGATCGAAAACATACTATTATAGATCCACACTTAACTTTTGATAAGAACATTACATACCGCACCTGTGTAAGGGTTCAAATGGAAAACGGTCTTCTATTGTCCCGCTACAAAGTGGAATAGATCGATGGGATGTGACTTTTGGCTTAATGTGACATTTTGTACGGGCGTCGCGCACCAAATGTCTTTTTTTCATACACACGTAAACGAAGAGGGCGCTTTTGAACGGATAGGCTAAGGTGTGTAGCTATGCTTAACCGGATTTGTGCGATCGCAAAGGTTGATTCAAATATTTTCAGATTCCACTCAGTTTTATGTGTATAAAATGCGCAAGTTATTTATCAAACATTTTGTCCCTCCTTACTTCCAAAATAAACAGACCGCTTTACGCTATACGTGTAAATCATATTCACGTTTCATTAAGTATAATGTTTTTTTTTAAATCAACTTTTTAATTTATTCAAAAAATACGATTTTTAACAATGTCTATTCCCAATGTGGAACATATGGCATTCAAACGGAGTAGCTTAATAAAAGCTGTTTCACAAAAAATGGTTGTTCCCTTTTTGCGGATAAGGTTAAAGAAGATGATTAAAAAAAAACATTAAGATTAAGCATGTTGTTCTCTTTCCTTCTTGTTTTCAGGATTAGTTGAATGGAAGAGTAGCAAGAAAAAAAATCCATACATCTTGTAATTAACAAATTATCTTTTCTGGGGTTCAAACCCGTGATCATGTAATAATAATTTGGATTCCAATAAATATTTAAAAAAAAATTGTCAATGCATATGATTTGTGTAGTGAAAATAATTGAAAAAAAAGCAATTGAAATAAAGACCATCTCGGAATTATCTAACTTAACTTAACTTAAAAAAGATGACATATTGATATATCTATTCAAGTGCAGCAAATTCTTTTCTAGTGTCTAAAAATATGAGGAAAAAATAATTCTCCATAATATAAAAAGTCATTTTAACTTCTATATATTTTATATTTCAGAGTTTTTGAAAGTATTCTTTGTTTTAGAATAAAAAAACCATTTTTAAAATTCAACCATAACTTTAACTAACAGAACAGAAACAGCGGATCGTCAATAAATTGTCGACTTCGAAAAGAAATCGCTTCTTTCTACAGTGAACGAAAAGGTCCACCGGTGCCTATATCCGGCAAGGGAAGTTGCGTAAAAAAACTTCCTTCGTAGAACAGGCTGGTCACGATCGTAGCGACAGCAGCGCCATCTGTCAGGGCCGTTGTCAAATAATTTCCTGTCACGTACGTAGATATTCATAGTCAGCTTTCCACGTGGAGCATCGTCATATGAAGCCGAGGGTTGCGTACGAAATTTCCCTCCCGGCCGCTTGAATATAGTGCCGTTTCGAAATCATTAATAATAACATACTTTATAATGACTTAAAACTGTATGAACGTAATAAGTAGTTAAATAATGACAAGAGTAGGTGAAATAAGAAGACAAAAAAGTAATACGTCTATCAATACGAACTCACAAACCTATAGTAAACTCAATGTCTCAAACTTTATGAGTTCAAATACAGAGCCAAGTAAATCTGATGAAAATCTGAACATTTTCAAAAAATATTTTTGTTTCGCTAAATATTTACTTTTAAAACCTTATTATTATCGGGACGCGAATTTCGTCAAAAGAACAAACTTAATTACAAGAGGAATTTCTGAAAACAAATTATCATAGTATTAGACGTTACATAGGAAAAAAGTCAACCATAAATACTTATACTTCAAATATTTTTATCAATCCATGTCCGCTCACAATGTGCAGCATATGTCATCCTAATGAAAGTGCGTCATCAGATTTTTTCTAGAAGAACTGCTTGCTACTCAGTTGTTCAACCTCCCATTTTATAAGAAAGAAGGGATAGAAGGATAAATGGGTGACTAATCAGTCTTGTTATTTTAGTATTGGAAAAGTTGGAGAAATTTTTTAGAGATCAAAAACACCCATACTTTCGAACAGATTTCGATAAATCGATTGGAAAAATTCTGTTGTGAGATCCGTGAGATCCGTCTAGTAAACCAACGACGTTGACGACTACGCCACGTGCTCGACTTTATTACAAATCATAAAATAGTTTATAAGTAAATTAGACAAGTTGTTACACTGTGGCAACTGGTAAATAATATAGTAAGGACATTAGCATTTCTCACTTTGAAATATTTAACAAGTAGATTAAAAAAATATATTTATTGTTTTTTTGACGAAGTTGTTTATATTATATAATACTTATTCGTATTTAAATACCTTTAAACGCTTACTTTAATGTTTAAATAGTTATTGATATTCTGCCGAAAAGCGAAGACGTTAGAGATTAAATCATATACAAATATGAGCATAAAAATATTTTACTTTAAAACTATTGGTATTGCTTATACATAAGAATAGATTATAAAAAAATATATTTTGCTTAATTAATTTTATATAAATGTTTCATTTAACAATTCTAATAAATTTATCATGAAAAAAAAAATGCTTAATATATTTTAAATAAAAAAAATAAAGTTTGTCTTTTGTGTTAGTATAATAAAAAAGAAAAAATAGTTCATGAATCGGCTTCATAGCCCAAATCAATTATACGGTAAGCTTTATATCCGATTCACTACATCAGAGGTTACATAAAAACCTCCCCAGCTATAAAATCAAAGCAATTGGAATTGGCTATCAGCAGGAATGTCTGTCAGCACGGTCAGATATCCGCTATAAACAACCAGAGGTAGAGAAATGACAGTGATATGTCCTTTATCTTTTTCTATGAGAAACTTATCTGTATCTTAAATCATTATGGTATTTCATATTAATAAAATATCTATTTTATATTGCTTTACCGTGATTTATGATTGTCCAGAACTGTTTAAATCATATTAAACGATGATTCTATGAAAGGTTATGAGTTATCACAATAAATTTTATAAATGTAAAACAATTTTGGTTCTCATCTACAACCTCTTCTAATATTTTTAAAATCCTTGTTAACATCAGGTAGTTAGGATTTTATTTGTCTGTATTTTGTTCCAGCAAGTGTCATATATATTTATTTTTTTACGTAAGTTAGATAGATCAATTGAAAATGCTTATGATAAGCGAAATCTGTTTAAAAAAAAAACCATCCTAAAAAATAAATTTGAAAAAAAAGAGTGCTTTATTTGTTTATATTATGTCTTTCAACAAAGAATTCACGGTGAAAACCTTAAAATTTATACAAGTAATTATTTTCTCAACTTCTAAAACTAATTGATTATCTTGATGTATGGTTGACAACTTATTTATTTTACGGAAGTTTTTTTTGTAAACTAGGTAATTACTTCCTAAACAAAAAGGATAAAATTATTTTTTTAAATCATTATTTTAAAATAAAATGTATTATATTATATTGTTTATGATAAGTAAGCACAAGTTCGTGTGATTGTATTTGTTGTGTTATTTGACTGAAAATTAAAAATAAAAGTGCTTCTTAATTCTTATTTCTAATGTTCACTTGAGTGCTTTAATATAATTAATGAATAAAACAAGCATTACGTTATTTTTTGGGCATAGTGAATTTTCTATAATAAATAGAATGATAAAATATTTTTGTCTTAAATGTTAAAAAAATTACAGTTTTCTATGAAGATCACCTTAATCTAAAACTTGACACTCCTGCAATCAATGAGATTACAATCTCAACTTTATTCGTTCAGTTCGGAAAGGGTTCAATTAGTTCGAAACGTGACTTTCACTGTATGTACCCGAATCTCAAGTCAATTACTGAAATATGGTTCCACTGTTTGATTCCAGTGGTGACCCTTTAGCACTTTAACTTTCTGCAAGACGATTGAACCGAGTATGTACATTAAAAGAATAGATTTTTTTTATATGAGTGCTAATTGATAACTAATACAATTTTAGTTTTTTTCAGTAATATAACAATCTTTTCCCACTACGTATTCAAAAAAAAAATGTACATTAATCTTATTTGTCAATTTATGTGTATAAACAAATATGTGTCGCACCAATTTAAGAAATGGTTATATTTCATTAGTCAGTGTAAAAAATATAGTTGACGTAAAGATTACCCAACAATTTAATTATAGTATGTATATTTAATTGATACAATTACTGGTCATGGATTTTCAAATTAAAATGCGACCAAGAAAATAAGCGTAATTGCATAATAATATTTTTACTGCAATAATTTGTGGATATATCATTCAAATTTTCTTGAATATAACGGGGAATCGCTAAACATATAATTTGTTTAAAAGATTTAAATTATGAACTTACATATGTTAAAAATTAAATATAAAGTGACACGAATTTCATAGTGAACACAGTAATTAAAAACCAATTATTTCTAGATGCTATAATTTCTTGATGAATATATTAAAAAAATATAGTTTGAAGAATAAGTTTAGTATTGTAAATTAAGAATATATTTATTTTAATCAATTATTGTCATTATTTTAAAATTTTTCAAAAATAAACTTATTTAAATCCCCATGCCTAGACATTTTTATAGTTAATGTTATTTGTGTGAAGTTCATACAATAAAAGTATAGATACGGAGAAATAAATGCTGATGCTACGAGTATTCACCTATAGAAAACTGTCTTGATTTTTCCATCTTAATTAAGGCAACGTTGAATGGACGTGGAAAACGAACCCACGATCCCACGATGCTGAGAAATTGAGTAAAGAACAAAATCAAAATTCTATTTTACAATAAAAACCTAAAAAAGTCCAACCCGAGATAAAGAAGACAAGAAAAGTCTTTCCAATTATAATCAAAATAATTGAAATGAAACAGAAAAATTTAATTATTTGAAATACAGAAAAGTTTGGTGTAGGTAACACAGTTTAGAAAAATAATCAAATCTGGATTTATGTTTCATGAATTGATTACAGCTCGTATTATATTAGATTAAACCCGTATAATTCAACCAAAGAGAAACTGTGGAATTTTGTAAAAATGACTTACATTTAAACACTACTGAAAGCCAAAAATACTTTTGTTTTTATAAATCGAGACAATAAAATAATAAGTTTTCAAGGTTGGTAAACATAGAAAAATAAATGTGACAAGGCTGAAATTTATAACCTATTAAGTCCCACAAGAATAATTTCAAATAATTGATTCTGATTTGCCTTCATACCGTTAGTACTTTTAATTCATCATACATATAATTCTTACGGAAATAATTTCTCCGGTGTTTTTATGTGATGATAATTAATTATTATTTGTTTGTTGATGGCAATGGATGTTTTCTTAAAGATTTATTCTTTAAAATATAAACTGAATATATATTGCCACGTCAATACTACAACTGGTCTGGATCAAAACTAAAGCTGTAATGATCGATTTAGATGCAAATCAAAAGTTTTGTATAATTAAAACAAATTAAATCGTATTTTGTATTTTGTGGATGAAAATATGAGATTATATTAAACTGCTATCTCAAAAACATTGAAAATCAAGTAACCTAGTTGTAATATTGATGTGGCGATATACATATGGTAGAAATATGCTCCAGTGAGTTGATAGTATATGAAATCACTAGAGAAGCAACCAGCAATGTCTACATCAAATTCCAAAAACGTATTTCTCAAATTATCATTGCTTAGGTGGGTGGGAAATGTAATGCGTATGGTTCAAAGTGAACTATTGAAACACCAAAACAATTAATAAGCTAGACAGCTAACATAGCTCGAGACACCCAAAATACACTGGATGGAGTCTGATTAAACACCTTTAATATTAAAAGTTGAGTTAACCAGAATAAAAACCAGGCCAACTGATGAACTTCACAGTGAATGAATTTCTTTGACTTAGTAAATTGAAAAACCACAAAAAATATTTTAAAAAAATACTACATATTTGTTATGATTCTTGTCTCAAAGAGTGAAATTTTTGAAAATTTTGAAAATTGCCAACGATAATAACTTAGCATTAAACTCATTGAAAAAATATTTTTTTGAAAAAACGTCATAGTAATACAGTGTAAAACAGCATTTGTAAGTTTGGTAAGACTCATATAATATAATTGATATTTATTTTATCGTAATACTATTGATCCCTTATCTTCTTTTTTTATAAATGGTCATTTAAAATTTACTTCACACGTTCGCTGTTATTCATATCAGTCTGCATAGAAACCAAATATTGAAAGTATAAAAGCGCTAACAGTCGTTTTAACCTGAAAGTAGATTGTTCACTTTATACAACAACCGTGACGAAGTGCTTTCAAAGTTATATTTGACCGTTATTTCATTTGTTGATTTAATTATGTCACAAGGATATCGTTTTGATGGTTTATAAAACTGTCAAATAAAATGTCATGTAAACTTCCTTATCATTTTTTTCTGTCAAAAATATTGTTTCGCAGAATTTAACAGTTTATTCTTTTTTCTCAGTTTTGATGTTAAAATATTAGCTCTGCACTTCTTGTTAGCAAATACATAAATTGATAACAAAAAAATGAGCTCTATGTAATGAATCATCAAATTCAGCAATTCCGCAATCGTTTGGGTCTCTGGCCCTTTATGCACGATAAATACAGTCGTAACGTTTATTTGAACGATCCGTTAAATACAACTTTAAGCCTCCGCTGAGATTACGTGTGTGCCGCGATTGCATTGATAGTTGTCCCATGTTACCATTTCATGCATATGAAGATTTTTACATAAAAAAATGTTTGTATGCATTTCCAAATACACCTAATATAGCTTATCTGTAGAAAAATAATAGTAAAAGTAAGAAGCTATGGGTCATCATTTTATGTCAGTCTATATGTATTTGGAGATTTAAAAAAAGGTTTCAGGTAATTTTTAACATATTTGAATACAGCAAAGAGAATTTAGTAGGCAGTTGAGATAATCTTAACACTTTCGTTTAAAATCTAAATCGTTTTTTTTTTTAAATAGCAGTTTTTATTGATGTTTAACTATCACAGATAGCACAAAGACGGTATGTGTCTTTTAACAAGCAATAAGTAATAAATGAAGATGTGCCAAATGTCAGATTTTGATGAGAAGGCCAAATATTTTATTATAAAAATATATTATTATAAAACACAATTTTATTCAATATCCCAGACAATTTTCAGTAACAACAAACATTTAAAATTTATGAAAAAAGAATAATGTCTGTTGATAAGAAAATGATATTTACAAAAGTATTTGATCAATTTCTCTGTAAATGTTTTTTTTTCTAGTACTCGATCTAAATTGGTCATACAGAGCGAGATTATTTAAAGCTTAAAAATGCAACAAAATAAACAATGCATATTGGAAATCGCTGTATTGCTAAGCTGTAATAAAATTATTAATCCACTGTAAAAAACGAATAAATATTTTATGTGGCGTAAAAACAAAAGGGGCAAACAAAAAGTCTTTCTCTGCTTTACGCACATTAATAATTGAGAGTGGAATTATACGTTTTATCCCCGTACTAACGCACAGTTCATATTTTTCGTATATCCGGAGGGATTTCATTGCGGATGTAGCCTTTTTGGTTACATTAAATACAAAGAAGCCGGATGTTTGGGTGTTGTTTGGAATTTATAAACACATAAAATGTCACGGTTAAAAAACATAAATTTAGATTGGAAAGAATATTACACTTAGTAATTATATTTTGACATCATTTTCATTCAACAATACCCTCGCAAAATTTTATCACAAACAAGTTGTACCCTCTATAAGATTTTATTGGAGAGTATAAAAACTAAAAAAAATATGTGGGAATAAATATCTTTCTCATTATAATTATATTTGATATGAACAACAAAATTAACTTTTCCGGTTCTAAGCTCAGGTAATGCGACCCCAATACCCACATTTTCTTAAATATCTATTTTAATATGGGTGATACAATGTTTATAATTAATAAGGTTTTCTTATATCATAGTTTTTGGACCTTTTGTAGTTTATATAAATACGCGATAACGCGATTACACGATAAACGCCCGCGATAAGCGATCGTTCGTAAGATAGCTGGGCTAAACTCGTCAGTTGCAATTTCATATGTGTGCTGGGATGACGTCTTTTTTACGCGCAACTTAAAATATGATTATTTATTAAAAAACACGGAATTTTATAAAAAAAAAAATGTATGAGGAATGATGCAGAGAGATATTTAAAGTCCTTAGACTATTTTTTTTTTGAAATTCATAAGAATAAGGCCAATAATGAGGAAACCACTGGGGTCCCTAAACGACCCCCATCGGATGAGAAGTATTTTTCTAGTCTCCGAGCCGCGAGAGTTAAGTCATCATTATTTGTTAGTCTACTGTATCTTAAAATATATTATTAGGTACTTCGTTGTTTTGTTAAAAAAGACGATACAACCATTGATGTAAAATCAATTTTTACATGGAAAACAGACGTTTGATACATCGTTGTGAAAAAAACTGGGGCTGTAGAGTTGGAGTCAGCATCATTGATTCGTGGTGCTTAGAGTGAAATCTGAGTCGACTGCTTTTCACAACTTTGCCGCTCAGGTAAAAACCTACAACTTGTTGATTCATTTGGAAAGTCTTTGTAAGTTTATAATCTCTTGATTGACTTTTAAATCATCCATATATAATATTAATTATTAAAAACAAGTTAAATACAATCTACTAGTCGTTTGATGTCAAGGTCGGTTAAGCGAAGAGAATTCTTAGCAGAATATTTTTTTTCTAATAAATCTATATTCTGTAGTATTTCTCAGATATTAATTGTTTTATTTGTATTTTGTTGGCTCACTTTTGAGCAATATATTCATAAACCTTGTTTAGAAGCGCTGAACTAGATAAATGTAGTTTAATAACTTTAAATATCGACGAATATTCTTTCAATCGATGAATTGTACCGTTTGAAAAAACAAAGTTAAAATTATTTTAGAGTAAAAACCGAGTGTTTACTTTACATAAATTATGTTAAAATAACATTATAAAATAGTTAAAATCGAGTGTTTCATCTATATGGGTTTTTGATCTCAGTGTTTGGTGGTTAAGTTTTATAATCTGCAAACGGCCATATCGATAAAGTAATTTTACCAATCCAACGTTCTATATAATTAGTGTGATGCTATCAATCCTTTCTACCCTGGGGTAGTAAGAGCAAGCTTACAAATGCCATCTCCTTAACTAATTCATCTATCCATACCATTTTTAAAAAAAACGAGGAATGATACACACATAGTCAGCTCTCTTAAAATAAGAAAATGTGATAAAATGCTGTATACATATTTAATAATGTTTAAAAAATAACAATTTAATTTGACATGTTTATTTTAAGCAATTATCGTATTTTCCAAAACTAGCTTGTTATGAATATCTATAACTTATAATATAGTTGTTTTAAAAAAAATCTGTTATATCTTTTCTTTCTGATTAAAGAATCTATAACAAATAAATTCTCTTATAATTATGAAAACGAAGAGAATATTATATGGAAGCTCATGTGAAACTAGCAAATTGGATACATGGCGTGGCCCTTGTACGTACTCCAAAAGCATTAACTAAGCCATAGCATTATAAACGACGGACACTTAATCCGATACTCTATCTTGTCATGGTGCCATGCATCTTGTACACAATGTACCGCTATTTAATCACAGGATCAAATAAAATGCTTAAACTTGGATAGATAAATTGTTACTAATAGACAGACAGTCCTTCAATCTACTCTGTCGTAATAATTAACCGTTCGTAAGTTTAAGGATGGTGTCATATATATTTAGTTTGAATGTGAAACTGCAATCCCGTTAAATATTTTTGTCAATGCCGTGTAGTTGAGATTCAGCAATAAAAAATAATTAAAACCAAATTCAAACAAGCCTACAGATGAATGTATTCGATGCTGCTTAAGGCGCAGGATGATCTGGGAGTAATACTTTAGGGAGACAGATAATCTCGTAAGCATTGTGTCGTGGTAATTATTCACCAAGTTGGGGGCAGATATATGTATTATGCGATATATATTGGCTTTGCACAAAAATGTTGTTTTTTTTTCTAATCAGCATATAAAAATAAACGTCTTCAATTGTAATTAGATTATCTTCACTCGAATGCAATTTGTGTTGAACGATACAAAAAATGATCATGTAAAATATTTTCAAGAAAAATAGCTCGGTACAATATTGTAATATATGAGCTCAAAGAATTAAAATTCACTAAGCGACAATGAAATCTGCGACCCTTTAAGGAAACGGAAAGAAAGCGATTAATTATTTAGTTATTATCATTCAACCCGTTGCCCGTTGTCTGAAAATATATTTAAAGAAAAAAATATTATATCGAAAATAAAGAATGACAGACTTTTAAGTGGTTCTATAAAAAGAAAAATAAATTAAATATAAGAATTTATTTGAAAGCAAAATGCAGCGTTGTATTAAAAAACTTTAACTTAACTATGAAGAAAATTTTGCTTATGACTTTTTGATAAGTGAAACAAAGACATGTTAATTAGATCTAGCCTCGAAGATTATAGTCTCACACCTTTTAGCCTTCCAGGATTGAATTGATTACGAACAATATTGTCAAGACATCTTTATCACTCACAAAGGATGATCCGTCATTTCATTACAGAAGATATTCGTTTGGGTGTGCTCAGAACACGAGAAGTTCATAATAATAAAAATGTATCGTAGACAAAGATTTATAGCTTCTAGTATAACTTTATACATGATATTTTATGAATGTATGCATATCTCGATAAATGTTATATGACGTGTCGACATTAAAATGATGTCAGTGAAATAGCTTCCCTGGGATGTTTCAGACAATGGTTTTATATTATTATTATTCTTGTTAAAATATATCAATGTAATTAACTAGAGTACTCAAATAAATTCAGGTTTTTTAGAACCTTCAATAGCTTCACAGCGAATCAATTAAGAAGCCTAGTTGAAATGAATGTAGAGAATAATGGCAGCGTTACTATAATTTATGAACGTAAAGTGCTTTAATCACGAACCATAGAACCACGAAACACCATATAATGATTCAAAAGTTCTAAACGTACTTTGCTTAATATTTTCTTATAGTAACTCTTGAGAAGAAAACTTGCGGTCGGTTAAAATAACAATTCTCTTCTCAAAATAGTACCTAAAAATAATATAGTAAGCTAAAAATAAAAATTTATGAAAAAGGTTCTTCATCATTAAAATGAATTTAAAAAAAAATGATTTCACCCATCTGCTATTAGTCATCACATACAGTTGCTTATACATAAACTATCCCTGAGAGAAAACAAAACTTTATCTTAACGCCATATAATTAATGTATTTTATTACATATTTCTTTACTTTTACTTATGCAAACGCAGTAAACTTTGAGATTGACAAGGCTTAGCGATATATTTTTACACTTACTATATTTATATTAATATTTAATTTAGAATTTGTTGGAACTCACTCGGTTGACTTTCTAGCTGGTTGAATTTTTTCATTATTGACATTTTGTAACGATTTTAATATATTATAAAGTATGAATTGAAAATTTAATTTATATCAAAGTTGTATAATATGACTTACTTTTGCACAAATTGTAAGATTTAAACATAGTATCAGACTCCTCGCGACTTAAACACTAAGCGTACTTCCCAAAATTAGAACGCAAAGTTGAGTTTTTCATCGTGAACGATCACAAAGCTGCACGGCGTTTCTCGAGTGGAAAGTATAAATTACTTTAAAGGCTGTGTCTAAGTTCGGACCTATAAATTATAACGCGGTCGGCGCTCACCTACGTACCCGCTACTTAAACTCAAAGCTCGACTTGGCAACACAAAGCATGTGTTTGCATCGGCGACACTCTTGTTTCTGCAAAGTATAATCATAAATATACAACCGTAGTGCAAAGCCGGACGGGGAACATTAACGGGGTAAACTTAATTGCTCCACGTGCAAAGGAATGAAAACTCTAGCTACACGGCGAAGAAAATGCAAAACGAGGTTATCCGCAAAACAAAATGCTCGGTGTATGACAACGTGCTAATTTTATGCAAGCAATCTCGTTTGCTACTGCCAAATCGCCAAATTATATTACCACAGAGAAATTCTTGAAGGTTTATATCAGAGTCCTCAGCTACTAAATATTCATTACAAAATACACGGACGGACAAAAATTTAGTTATAATATGTAAAAATTATACTTTGAAATATAAGCTATTACATATTCATAATTTACACCGTCGCTTTCGTAAAAAGATAAATCTTTAAAGCAAATATGAATTTACTTTTATAACTACGAGTACAATAAAATGTCATAAACAATCAAAATGTACATAAAAAAATATCTTAAATTTCACTATAAAAATACTTACTATCTTAAAAGTATTTAACACTTATATCCTCGACGAAGACGTTTTGACGTATATATTTTTTGTTATATTTAATACAAGAAATCGTATTTTAAAGATTCTTGTTCAGAAGAATCCGTTCACCATTTAATACCTATCGATAAGAATTTAATTTTACTCACACTGTTAAACTTGTTTGTTCAAAGAGGAGAGAAAATGAGTAAGAGATTGTTGGAAAACTTACTTTTCTACTAAAAGGCACTTTACAAATTTAGCACTGGAAAAATGGCACTTGGATTCAAAGTGGTGTGCACCACTGCTCTCGACATTTTTAAGCAACCTTTTTTTACTAATACGAGAACGATGCATTGTTTGCTTATGGCACACAACACATGCGTAAAACGTCGCCATGAGTGACCGATGCACTCATTGATCGCTTCATTCGAGTAGGGAACTGATATAAAAGCTTAAAAGAGGAAATAGATAATAGCAACATTACCAATGTCTAGATCTATTCCTGGCTGTACACTAAGCACTTCATCATATATTGGTTTCGAATATACTACGCGAAAATGTTGGTGTCCAAGATTCCCATGGATTTGACTATTGTCTTAGAATGTAAGGTGGTTGACAAACGTGCGAATACTCTGTTAAAATTTTAAACGTATTAGTAAAACATCCAAAACTCATGGCATGGCGTGTATAAAAAATAAGCAAATATGTTTTGAAAAGTCAGTAGTCATTTAGTTCCACCTAAGAATTAATTAAATATTACAGCATCATCGACTTATAAAAGGACGCAGCTTCAAAAAAAGAAGAATAATTATGAACCCTTACAAACTCACTTTATTGAAAATTTTCGACCCTTAGGCAGAACATGAAAGAAAAAATGTCCCACATTTTGTGGCCTATTACAAGCTTTGACCGAGCATGGTTGATACAATCATGATTGTTTCAAGTAGTAGTCAATAATACTGTTGGGTTTTCATGACCGAATAATAACTTATACAATTTCTGCTTAATAAATTGTTGTGTTATGTCTTTTGTCTTGGATGTATGTAGAGTTTTTATTTACCCGACTTCACTATTCGATTCCCCAGGCGTAGTATAGAGCAACAACCAGCTGACAAACAGTTTGTTTTTTAGCATATCCTTATATAATTCAGAGAGTTTTATATTTTAAAAATATTTTTATGTATTATGTACTGTTTTTTAATTTAAAAAAAAATGTCAAGTTCAAGGTGAATTAGCGTCAGTTGTAGTGCCATTTACTGTTTGAAACAATAAACAATACACCATCTGTACCTGGTAAAAACTCATATTAAGTTGATCTATTATTAGTTCAAGTTTAATAAATATCTAATACCAGATGTATTGTGTTTTTTTTATGTCAGTTCAAAACGTTTTTTTTCACAGTCATCCAAATATTGGAATTCAGAGTACCTCTGTTGAATCCCATACAGAATATAGCACGACCGTTTTAATATTGTTAAAAATGCCATTTTGGTATGAAGAGGTAAATAAGGTTTGACGCTTTTTCATGTTAATTTATTACAGCACAAAGAAAATTTAGGGCGTTATAAAATCACAGCGTATGGCATGATTTATGATACTTGAATTTGTTAGTGAGAATTTGGGTCCGTTAGATTAGAATTTGAATTTTTAATAACAGTCATATACAAGATCATTGTCTACATATTTGATGCACCCTTTATAAAATTAGAATACAGACGAATATTTAATTTCCCCATTGCTTGTAGCAGCTAAGAGTTTTGAATAAAACATGAAATCTTTCATCAATTATATTTGAGTTCTTAGCTATTTTTTGTATTTTATTATCATAGTTTTTACTCTCCATCCCCAGCCCTTTGTAAACTATCTTCTTTTATTTGCCTATACAAACTCTTATGTTACAAATGCTATGAATATATCTCAACAGAACTTTTTCTACGAGAACTCTTTGTTACTCAGTTGCTCAACCTCTCTTTTATGAAGAGAGAAGTAGAGAGTGGAGATATAAGGATAAGGCTAGGAAAGGACTAGTGGTAAACTAATCGCTCTAGCTATGCCCGGTTATTGAAGGTCAAGTCGGGTCCTATGGCTCAGCGGTTAGAGTTGTTGGCTTCAGTGCCGGATCTCACGGGTTTGAGTCCTAGAACGAACAGCATTTTTTTATATAGATTTCTGTTGACGGCATAGGTGTTTGTAGGGTATAAAAAATATTTACTTTTTAAAAAATGAAATAAAAAATAATTTGTTTTTAAAAATAGAAAATATTCAGTTGTGGTTTAAACCTTATAATATTTCGCTATGTTTTATTGATAAATGTAATTCTTAGAATACATTTAAAAACATAATGGTGTTTTGTAAACGACGTACTAAGATTGTAAATATATACATCATCAATTAAGAACATGGTATAAAAATAAACTTCCATGGAAAAATATATGGTTCATTCATGAATATTTGAAAGACAAGTAAAAAAAAGCATTTATTCTTCTCACCTACCCAGTAAACAAACAGCCACTGGCCATTAACTCGTTGGGAGAATGGATTGCGGTGACTTTTCTCAGAGAATCTAATTTGAATGCGTAAATTGAAATGTTTAGAGTAGGAGTCGCCTATCGCATTTTGAAAAAAAATAGTAATTAAGTAACCTCATGAAAAAAACTTAACCAAGTTACACAGAAGTCTGACTTATAAATTTTAAAATTATTGTTAAAATAAAAGCTGTGAAAAAGTTGGATAACCGGAATACAAATCCGACTTTGGCATAGTCCTATAATCCGACTCTGATTTGAAATATGTCGAATTGTATTTTTTCTCAATAATTCTACTATTCCAGGTACTAACAGCAGTGGAATACTAAACTGTAATTAAATTGTCATAAATAAAAATCAAACAAGAATATTGTTAAATTTTTCACCAAAACCGTGAAAAAGACAAATTTAGATTCTCTAAGATTTGCGTATATTCATTATATTATATATTAACCTATCCTAAGTATTCAAGAATAAAATATAAAAAAGTCCATCCAAAATAAATGACTCCAGAGCCATGACTAAAAGATTTTTATGAATTTTAATCAATAACGATTACGCTCACGATACTGTTTTTTGGCTGGTGTTGCGGTCGAGCCAAGAAACCGCCCTTTAGGGACTCCTACCTCGGGTTCTCTTACACCCAATATCACTCATGATGTTGCCCTCCCATCTCATCTGAGAACCTCCCATGGGTCAACTGCCTACTAGGGTTCTTTAATAAACCTTGTTGAGAGCTCAATAATAGTAAAAAAACACTAATACTCCAATAAGAGGTTTTTAGTGATTAACTAACAACCAGTTATTATTAAATGAATGAAAACGTTTAAACTTAATTATTTTACCTCTATATAGAGATGAATTACAAATTATGAATCCGTATTCCATTTACTGGAAGCGCACATGTCTTATTTGAATAAAGGTGAAAGGTAACTTAAATTGTAGCTATTATGTATGAATCTGTATGAAAAAAGGAATTAATAGCGAAAAATATAGTAATGGTTCCTTTTTACTTCTTCAGCTTGAGGCTTAGACTCGATTAATAAGAGGTATTACGAGATAGTTTAGAAGTAATGCCTTAATTCACAAAGCTTAGCCTCAAAAGTGCTAAAAAACACTGCGAAAACCCATCCTATAAAAATTCTACTAATGCCGCTATTAACGTTGGAATTTGCGCCAGACTCACAGTCTAGGGGGCAACAGTGATATATTCAACGAGTCCTTACAAACAAACGTACAAAATGAAATTATCATTTCCACTTTTCTTCGGGCTCTATAAACTTAACTTCCCATTCTCTCATTTCGCGCTAACAGAAGAGTAGGTATAAAGAATTTGGCTGTAATATGCAAACGCTAAAAAAACAGTGGAGCTCAGAAATCTTACGTAAAATCTTGAACTGAGTACAATTTTACTTTATATATTATATGCACTGAGATAAATATCCGGTGGAAAAAGCAATTTACATAAGATCATTGAAACAATAATTTTTGAAAGATTCGCCTAATGACTAGGAAAAGCTTCAGTGTCTAAGAAAAAACATCGTTAAATAAAAAAAAATGTCGCTTTAAATTAATTAATGAGAAACTTATGCAACTTTTTGTGACAAAGGTTATTTTAATCAAACATATAAAGCCTCCAAAACACCGTTTTTTAAACAATGAATGCCAATTTTCCGCATCCTTTGTATAATTGATAACATTTTGCTTTCTAAAATTTTGATAATATATCTTTTGTCAACATGAGGAATAAATCCCAAGCCCTCGTAGAGTGTTTTAATATAAGTTATTTGAACGAAAGCATGATGTAAATCAGTCTGTCAAACTCTCTTCATTCAAGAATTGCACAGATATAAAGATGTGGTTGAAAAACCAAATTCTCATTTACCCCATTTTAAATATTAAGTAAAGGATTTATGAAAGAGAAGTAAAACTATCACATATTCATGCTTTTAGATCGAATTCAAAAACAGAACTAACTATTCGATAATATTTTTTTTATGAGAGGATTCCAGCCGGTAGCTCAGTATGAAAATACTTCAACAACATTAATGTAATCTACGACGGGACCATAAAACATTCAATATGTATTTATACCATGAAAAATAGATTAGCTTTGTAACAAATGCTTAAATATACATAAATTCAATTTAAAATATATATATCTGATTCATCTATGTATGTTGTGTCATTTGTACGTGTCTGTACTCTATATAGGTGAAAAAAGACGGTCAGCGTAGAGGGAGAATTCTTGTACTTACTGTCCCATTTGTATTGTCAAGGGGCGATGGTTATAGGCCGGCAACTTAATGTGCCTGGACGTAAAATATTGTTTCCCACCACCACAAGACGTTCGTTGTGAAAAGTTTTATTTTCACAGAAGGTTTCGCGTGCAAAAATGTGAAATTACTCTATTACCATTTGTACACATTTTGACTTCAGCGTACTGGTATCTAAATTATGTTTTTGAATGAACAGAGGTCACAAAAAAACAGTGAATCATATCATCATATATCTTTCAAATGGTATTATATCCATTTAAAAGATTCAATTGAACAGATAATGCATATTTATTATGACTAACTGTGTTACTGTTGAAAAAAAAACAATTAATTTAAAACACTTTTACTTCTACAAATTTAGAATATGTTCAGGAGCGGTTTCACTCAGGCTATGAAATCGATTAAAATTGCTGCTTTTTACAAAATTACGAAGAGAAATTACATACATAAAAAAATTTTAGAGCAAAATAATTTTGTAGCCTTAAACTTAAATAAAATAATATGCGTGTATAAATTCTTAGTACATAAATTGTTTCAACCGAATAATACATTTATACCACTTTTAGGGTGTTCACTGTCAATACTTGGTGGAAAGGCATTATATTAGTAAAAACACAATAATCCTTTGTACTTCATTCCACTTTATTTAATATGTCAGGACCGGTTTCGCTCATTACGAGCATCGTCAACTGGCGTCAGTTGACGATGTTCGTAATGAGCGAAACCGGTCCTGACATATTAAATAAAGTGGAATGAAGTACAAAGGATTATTGTGTTGTACTAAAATACATTTATATTCAAAAGAATGTATGTAATCTCTGTTACCCACTCGATCCTTAAAAACTGGTATACCAAGAGAGATAATCTAACAACAAAACTTATACTTGTTCCATATATTAATTCTTACTCCATCTAAAAACGAGAATAGCAAAAAAAATGTGTATAGATACATTATTTTATATGCTGCATTATTGAGAGCGGATATGGATATGCGTATATGAATATACAAATAAATTAAAAACTGTTCCTACAAATGTTTTTTGACAAAATTATAAATGAAAGTAAATACAAATTCTCTCTTTTTCTTCTTCTCTCTTAATGTTGGCTGTTTCAAGCAAATTGCATCGTATGTAACAAGCAAATTGCATTGTCGTTTCGTCTAGAAGTATTTAGTTACTTTTTTATTTTTATTTTTATTTTTGAAAAAAAATCATGTTGATTTAAAAGAGAGTGAGTATTTTTTTTGCAATTATATTTTTCACACGCAAAACGTGTGAATTTTTTTATGTGAATCAATAAATATTTTATTTCTCGATTGTATTACTAAGAAATGCACTCAATTTTTAAAATAACGCTCTGTTAACAATATTTTTTTTATTGCTTATCATTTTGAAATTCACATGCAAAGTGGCCACATTTTTGGTTGCTGAATAAAAGTAAATATTGATAAGATTGTGAAGTGTGGCTGTTACGCAACGTAATGTGCATACATTGAATTTGCATGGCTAAATTAATATATCGCTATCCAAATAATACTTTTGATATTTGATTTAAAATAAAACCTTCTTTATTTGTAAAAACTTCAACTTAAAAACCATAACCACGCATTTTTTTCTGTAACTGCTTTAGTGTACTTTGCTTTAGGATTAAAATTTGCTAACATATATCTGTTTCAAAAAAAATATTTTCAAAGTAAAGAAAACGTGCCCGTGTATCAAAATTCATATTGCTTTACTGCTAATATTACACTAGACATGTCGTGTAGCTAACCATGTTCATCTCGAAGGGAAAATAATAAAAGACGTGAAGCAGAAACAATAGATGTAGGGAAAATAAATAAAACAACAGCGCCAAGGGTAAATTTCATTTTCCTTCTACCCTTTTCTTCATTTCCCTATGGAAGCTTTTTTGTTTTTGTAGTTGTTATATTCCTAAGCATTGATTATTAACACTTTTTGCACAGCATGTTAACATGAACCCGAAACGAATCCAATTAGTCAGAAGATTATTAAACAAGTAAAAGTTATGTTATTTAAAATAAATCTGACGATATATGTTATAATATGTCATTTCCATCGTCATCTTAATTATAAATACTTAAAAAATAATTGTAACTGTTACAGATAACGTTGAATTTTGATCAGCTAATTAATACAAGCTTATAAATAAACCGAGTATTTTTTGATTTTGAAATGTAGCATTCATTAAATATTATGAGATGTGTAAGCGAGAAAAAATGACATCATTATTGCGTGATGAATGTAATATTATGACGAACAGTTTGCTACACATCTCAATTA
The DNA here is from genome assembly GCA_031772345.1 of Himalopsyche anomala. Taxonomy (NCBI): domain Eukaryota; kingdom Metazoa; phylum Arthropoda; class Insecta; order Trichoptera; family Rhyacophilidae; genus Himalopsyche; species Himalopsyche anomala. Next base: position 21,270,525 of record CM062821.1, on the reverse strand, counting down.
TGTGTAAATTTGTGCGTAAGGTTTCCGGTTTGAGTAGAGCAGTAATCATTTTTTCAAAAGAACCGAAAACTGAGTATTTTTAACGGCTACACAGTAATTTTAATTTTAATATAAAATTTTATTTCTCCATATTAAAAATATGTCATTTAAAGATGCAAAATTTTCCGTATATACGTCGATTTTGCAAAACACTTTCAATGAACAAAGTGAATCTAGATTCTAGAATTCTAGAAAATATTGTTGATTGCTTGCTATGTATTCAAACTACAAAAAGCGAACGTGTGTTTTTCATAAGTAAATTTTTAAATCATTTTTTTAGTTCGATGAAATATTAAACAATGGCATCCAGCGACTAGATCATAGGTGGCCAACCTTTTCAGGAGCCGGGTCAGATTTTGGAAATAAGATTTCCTACCGGGCCGTTTTTTTTTTTTTTCTTTTATTATTCAAAGCAAACAAGAAATATATTGTTTTTTTAAGATGATATATCAAAAATGAGAATCAAACATATTTATTAGATTAGAGTTAGGCTATACAAAAAATAATAATAAAAAATAAACAAAATATAATAAATTTTAGTGAGACGTCTGATTTTGTTTGTCAGAACTAAGTGCATCAATGTTGATAACGATTGATGTTGTTGCTACACGCAAACAGTTTTCCAAATGCTCATCAGTGATTGGTGTTCTCATTTGAGATTTAATATGCTTCATTCGACTGAAAAACTGTTTCCAAATAGCGAGATCATCGATAGAGCATGTTTGTAAAATGCAGGATATTTCTCATTTTTTTTTGTAAAACTCTTCCAAACCAACCTGATTGAATTTCTCCTTAACTGTGCATCACAACTCATTTCCTGTCAATAAATTCACGCCTATAGAGAATGGCGTTACAAATGCAGCAAAAAGTTGTCACGATAGTTGAATCAATGTAATGAGATATGATACGAACTACATGGTTTTATGTACACTGAAAAAAAAAATGTGTACATATGCTCCACGGGCCACAAGTGGACACCCAGCGGGCCGCACGTGGCTTGCAGGCTGCGAGTTGGCCACCCATGGACTAGATGCATTGATATAGCTTGAAAAAAATATTCAGTCTTATATTCGTATGTAAATGAATAACGTATGAAATAAAATGTTATGGATTATTAATTAAAACACTTAATTTTATTATAGATGTTTAACTTTATTTTTTATAAATGTATACTGTCTTGTTTTCTATATCTATCAGTATTAGTATTTTTAATTTATTTAAACTATATGTGTGCCCCGCCTCTATCTTTAAATTAATTCAAATATATTTTTTAAATATTTAAAAAAAACAAACATGTTGCATTTATAAGTTATTATATTAGATCACTATTGCAATCGAATACTATTGTGTCGAAATTCAACAGTAAATATTTTTGTTATATTATTCAAACATATACTCAATTTATTATAAATTTCAACTCTGGACCAATATTATTATAATCGAACACTTATTGATTACTCGGAACTGAACCGGGTACGCGATTAGTTTATGAAAGAATACTGGAGTACCGGGTAATGTATTTGGACAGGTATTTGGATGCTTCATTGAGTCATGTTGTACATTGAATCAGTTCTATGTATGTTTCATATGACCCAAAAGTTACCGAATTCCATACAATAACATTTTAAATATTGAGGCATATTTATTTAAAACAATTTAATACACGTGTATAAAAGAAGCTGCAAATGATGTTTAAGATAATCTTTGCGTTCATTGAACCTTCTTCTTTTACCTGTGCAGAACTTAATAACAGAATTTAAACTGAGAACGAGAAATTCACCCAAAATCAGTTCCCAAATAATAATAGTGATTCTTTCAGAAGTCAAAGACTGAAAAAAAAAACTGTAAAAATTAAACATTATTTTTGTCTCAATAAATTAATTCAAATTTTATTATGTAGATGACATACTAAAAAGTAATTGAAAAATTCAAAGTAGTGGCTTTTTTTCCTAAAATTCATCATCACCAGAATAGACGTTTATAAGGATTGATTTTGGTATCTGAAAATTTAAATTATGCCGGCAAATCCAATTTTATGTGCTGTAAATTTGATGCGGACTTGCTTTTGAAAATATAAAATTATATATATCTAATAGAAATATATTTTTTTAACTGATTATGTTATGAGATAACAGTTTTTTTTTTAATATCACGGGCGTTGAATGAAATGAATGATTTTTTCAGTCGCAATGAAAACAGAAATTCAAAAGAGTTACATAATAAAAGGAAAATCTACCGGAGTCCTGCAAAAAATGTTGCGGTTCAGCTGAAGTACTTTTAATGTGTTGAACAGTGTTTAAAAATACTTGGAAGTATTCACACGTTTAAATGAGCAAGCTTTAACAAAAAAAGGGTTTTAAAAAATGGGCTAGAACAAAGTGATGTTTTACTTTATTTTAGTTCTGCGTTCCCTCTGTCTCTACATTTTTCACATTTTAATTAAAATAACCCAAGGATATGTTAATAGAATCACAAGCATTAAAAAAATATTTATTTTTGTTCATAAATATAACATTTGCATTGTGTATTAAAAACACGACAAAAAAAGAAATACGAAATAGAAAAAATACGTGTAACCTATATATTATGCAATACATTTATTTTTATAACCATTCACGAAATGGTCGCAAAATAACATTTTCAATGATAATTTGAATACATATTCATGTTTTAATATCCTTGCTTTTGTTAGGAAAGTTATTTTATTGATAAATATGAATAAGACTTACAGTATATAATTAGGGCTTAAGATCTATCAGCATACAATTTATTGTGCACTCGGTGAACAGAGATATATGTAATATTTCAAATATGGAAAAGAAGCAGAGGTACTTTAAAGGATTTTGGGCTTTCCTCTCAAGTATTCTGTGGTAATATTTTACGGTAGAACACCTTTGGGACTGTAGCTGTAGCACTCCACACTCTACACTCTACAGTAAGCTCGGCAGCTACGCCACGCCTGATCGTCCCTGAATCATATCACATACGTGAAATAACTATCCTATTTCACACCGCTGCATGGTGTATGATTATAACGAAAGCGTTACTTTGTTACATGCATGTATAAAACAATCTTCTACATCATAAGTTTTTAAATATAATAATATCAAATTATTTCTTCTTTCGTACTTACTACTGATTATTTTTTAATTTGACAAGATTTATGATAACACCATTTAAAAAAAAGTTTACTAGTGATATTTCATTAAATGAGCCAATTCAAATTTTCTTGATTTCTTATCTGAAGCTTAATATATCAAAAGTTATTTTAGTCACTATGATAACTGAAAAAATGAATAATTAATCAGTGATCGATATCATAAAGCCATTATCGATTTATAAATCTGTACTAAAATTTCAATTGAATGAAAAAAAATCGTGTTATTTGCGATAAAGAACTATTTGCCTACTTAACATAATTATTATTAATGTAAAAAGTGAAAAAGTTTTATTTATCTTGTTTGAATAATTTATCTCTCACGTTTTTCAGATAGTTTATCTCTCAATTGAATCTTATAAATTATCAATTCGTTAAATTTTATCATGATCGAAACCGAAAATTCATTGATTACTTAAGAATGGACATTGAACTATTTCTCAATAAATATTTTTTGTCTGTTTTTGCATTATCAGTAAAAATGTTCAATTTATTTCTGCAATACCAATTTTGATATTTTAAATAAACTTATCTATTACAAAATAACTGTTTTGCAATCTAGATGTTTGAGAAAATAATATCCATTTTTATTACGTGATAATTTTATAATAACTTGAATGATATTAAATTCTATTTTTGTATAACTGTGTGTGTCCGTTATCAGCGTATGGAATATAAACTAATAAAGCAATTTATCTCACCATAAGTTTTTTCTACGAGAAATGCTTGTAACTCAGTCACTTAACCCTTTCTTTTTCGGAGAAAATAATGGGAGAAAATAATAAGAATGGGATGAGGATAGGCTAAATCAGCCATACTCAACCGTTTTTCCTCCGGGCCGCATTTCGATATTTGCTTCTCTACGTGAGCCGCAACATATTTATGGTATACGCCTTTTTTTTTTAGCTCACCGAGGAATTTGAAATCCACGATTTGGTAAGAGCTTACTGGGCCGCACATTAGGGCTTACTGGGCCGCAGGTTGAATATGGCTGGGCTAAATGGTTAGCTGAGAATTTTCGTCACGGCCATGTTTTAGATTTGGTTATCTGGAATTGATTTTCAGACATCACCGAATTACATTCGGACAAAAATCGATTTACTATAATGTTTCGTACTGGAATTGAAACTAATTGTGAACACTGCAACTGAAGACAGTGATATGTAGCACTCAGCTAAATGCCTGGTGATTCTGTTCGAGATCAATTTTATCAAGCGTACTTGATAATAGTGCATTCTATTCAAACAACTTTATATTATGTTTACTAAAACCATGAGCAATTTTCTTGCTTCTTTACAATATCTTATTTAGTACAAAAGATACGCGGCAAATGAACCGAATACTCTGGAGCCATTGTCTTTCTTATAAGCTTAATTATCATCAATTTTCCGATTCAATGGCAAAGAAAATATACAAGTACGCGTAGCGCAGGCCTCACTCTGTAAAATATTATATATCGGGTACTTTTCACTTCTTTGCTATAAAAATAAGTTATCTATAAAATTTAAAAACGTTACGTTACTTTGGCAATAACTAAAAGATAACAATTTTGGCTTAACAGTCATGATGATATATTTTATTTTTGAAATTGAATTTAAACTAATATTTATCAGAGAGTTTTAAAATTATTCCGTCTATTTGTAGGCTATCATTTTAGTTTTTTTTTTAATCAGTTGAATTTTTTCTGTAAAATATAATTGTAATATATACAATAATGATTTTCATATTGTTTCCTCTCCTTCATTCGATTCCAAAAACGAAATACAGTCAGAGCGCGTAGCTTAACACATGTTATATTCTAGCAAACCTTTGATTATTATTAACTCGTTGAAGGATCTATTAGGAATTCATAATGTATTCTAACTAAACGGCAGAAAAATATAATATTGTCATTAGTTGTACTAAAAGCATATTAAATTATTGAACGGGTGAAATGGTTTGTGTTATTTATTTATATAACAAATAACACTGTGGTCACATAAACACGGAAACATTATCGTAAAAGAATAATAGAAAAAACAATAAATGTCTAAAGTAATTAGATGGTTGTAAAAACTTCCTCTGCCGGTAAATGAACATATGAATACAACCATAAAATACTATACGAGTAATTTGGGAAGAACATTAACTCTATCGAACCGTATTGTCTTATACATTTGTAAGCGATGCGAAGAATTAGTCCCCGATGGTCTACAGTCTACAGTAAAGGATGAACCTAATGTTCGCCGGCTACTTGGCTTTGTCGGATAATGGCAGCCATTTTTATATGACCCCACACAGTAGCTTTTGCTCTACTGATGTAGGTAAGGTCAGATTCACGGGTGTAGCTTGCATTGAAAACAATGTAAAATATTTAACTATACGTATTCAATGTTTGTGTTTTATGTAGCAGTTATGTGATAACAACAATATTCATAGTAATATAAAACAATGATTTATAATCTAATACCATTCAACCGCCGTATTATAAATATTGCTTTGTTACATACATATTTTATTTATAAAATATGTATTTAAAATTTAAAAAAATGTAAATTACAGAGAAAATGAATGCTGGTGATGAATTTAAAAACTATATTTTTCTAACATCTTTGGGAATAATAGTAAAAATACTTTCTCGAAAAGCAGTTTTCATTACTTCATTTCACCACTACAATTTTTTTTAAGTAAGGTTTAAGCGAATGGTTTTCTATGAGTTCTCATTTCATTATTTTTGTTAAATTTTATTGGCTAATTTTTAACTTACAATAAATATTTTTATCAAACAAAAATAAAGGTGTTAGTTAGTTAGTTAATTATTTAAGAATAAAGTACGATAGGTGGTTAAGTACTAAGGATTGACAGATAACAAATCTTCGCTATTTTTTGTTTTATTTGAACATTTTTTTAAACCGAACGATTGCACATATAATAGAAAGTTTGTAATAATAAAGTTTTTGTTTTCAATGTTATTTTCATTATACTAAATCCAAAGCATTTTGCTTCACCAGCTTTTTGGTATTGAAAAAATCATTCTTCTGTTAAAAAAAAAATAAAAAAACTGTCTTAAATATAAAAAATACTGCTGTCGAAGGAGAGATCCTAGAAGTCCTTAAGTTTTATTAAGCGTCTAATCTAAACCGCTCCTAATTTAATGCAAGTCTCACTGTTATCTTTATCATGTTATATTTTGAATGTCATCGTCCAAGCCGCTTCTAATTTTATTGTAAGTCTTACTGTTTATCTTAATCATGTTATATTAAAAAAATACATTTATAATATAAGTGGTAACGTGGTAGGTTTGCCAATTAGTTTTATTCTATAATAGAACGTTTTATTTAAACACGTAAAAACTTTTTAAAAGAAAAGATTTTCAAAAAATACCATGAAATAAAGAAGGGTGCATAATGTATTTATTAAATCCGCTTTAAATGGAAACAATTTTATGAAATATGTATTAATACACGATAAATCCATATCATTCGCCAAGCCATTAATGCAAAGCTTATAAATTTAAGATTGATTAAAAATATTGAACTATTTAATAGTTAAAAATTAATATTGAACTTTAAATAAAAGCTTGCGTTGTAAATCACGGGCTACAGCAATGATGATCAATTTTAAACATTAAGTATTTTCCCATGAAGTACACATAAAAAATATTATATCATATTATCATATTCTCAAGATAAAGCAGATATTTTTCCTTGAAAAAAGTTATAAAATACTTATAAAATGAAAATTACTTAACAATTAACACATTATAAATATAACTTATTTAATAAAACGAATTTTGTTCTGATTAATAAAACATTTTGATGGTCGTTACTATTTTTGTAAAAAGTAATATGTTAAGATGTAGTTTTTATATAATTATTTGCAAAAAGCCAGTGGTAATTTCAAAGCCTCGTGTGAGGGTAAATGTTGTGATGAAGGTAGTTAATGTAAAAACTCCATAATCAGTCGAGGTCGTAGAGCGTTCGTAAAATCAGCTATAAAGCTACTAAAAGCCCCCTTTTCTGCGTGTCCTTCCATTATTAAGCTCAGCAATGGTCTCATCAAAAGAGATTATGAGCCGTGAAGGTAGATTTTGCTTCAGTTAGGGTACCAGGAAAGAGGTAAAGTGATGCCACAATCAGTCCCGCGGGAGGGCTCAACATCCTGGGGATATTGGAAATGGATAAAGCTCTTCGACATTTACTGTATTCGTAAAATTGAAGCATCCAAAGTATATGCAATACAAAGTTCACACATGCCAAATTTATTATAGATTTTTCAACTTTTGTTCATTATTTGAAACAAATTCAATTCATATTATTACCTTTCATTGTAAATGTTTGGGTCATTATTTCTATTTCTGAAATAATGACAGATTTTACTAGACTAATTGATTATAATTTTTGATATTAATTCATAATGAAGTTGAAACAAAAAGAGTTTTCATACCATAGATATTGTACGTATCAAATTTTTCTGATAGCTTTCATTAAAAATCGAATCATTTTTAGACAAATATTCTAAGTTTTTTTTAGTTTGTCAATTTATTTATTTATAAAAATGCGTGCCTTAAAGTTCTATAGAAATTCTGATTACTTAAATCTTAACTGAATTGAATTGGTTCACACAAATCTACAAGGCAGTGCCATGAATTAAACATTATTTTACCTTTCATACGCAAGCAATTTCTCGTTCGACCTTTATTTTAGCAGAACTTTCTTCACCTTTAAATTTATCCCATCCACTTCGACTAACTAAAAGCTGGATAGCGTTTAAAAAAACACATTGTAAAGAACAGCTGTAAAGAGAATTTGTTAAATTAATGTTCACCTTTCGGTAAAATTACATAAAAAAAATATTTGGTAAGAATTAAGATTTAACTTTAATTTGTGACATTATTGTTAATTAAACATATATTTTATAAAAGACATTTAATTGATATGAGATAAGATAAAACAAGGTTATATAAGTAGAAATAAAGATAATATTATGTGGTGTTAACTGAAGTATTCTTTTATTTGTAAGAGTCTATGGCAAGTTATTGTCTATAATATGTATTACTTCTTACAAAGCCGATTGAAAACTAGGCACCTCTATCATTAGAACATTTATTCATTAATACTTTTATTTAAACGATTCTTTTCAATTATAAAAAAACCTATAGGTATCTCTGTACGCATATATTTATAAAAATAAAAAAATTCAAACATAAAATAAAGAAATAAATAAACTAAAAATATCCCACATGTTAGAGGCAAAAGAAAAATTGTCAAGCTTGCAAAAGAAATAATCAACATCAGTTTTATTAACTAGGAACGAGTAAACGTTTTTGAAGATTAAGAACAATAAAACTAACTTCTCTAAAATTCCAGCATTTTGGTAAACAGAAAAAGTTACTTTTCTGAAATTATGGTACACATTTAAAAATATATATTTAGAAAAGTACCTAACTATTTTTTATTATACACTTTTTCGTTTATTTTGCGAAAATAATTACTTTATACGTTATTTAAAAGTTCAATTTTAAGACCCGGATGCTTGATAATTTTACTATTTTCATCCATGTCTGCTTCCAATGTGAATCATATGGCCTTCTAATGTCGGTATCTCAACAGTTGTTTTTCTAAGAAAACTGTTTGTAACTCAGTTGATAAACCTTTCTTTTTCAAAGAGAGTTGTAGGTATAGAAGGATAAGGCTACAACAGGACTAATAGCTACCAACCGCTCTCGCTACGCCCAGTTATTGAAGGATCGTAAGGGTGAGAGGGAATTTTTAGATATCTCAAAAACCCGTGCAGAAGCCGATCGAAAATATGCTGTTCGTACTGGGACTCGAGCCCGTGAGATTCGCCACGGAAGCCAACAATGCTTACCGCTGCACCACAGATGCGACTATTTAGAGCATAAAAAAGTGACGTTAATAATTATAAAATAACTAATATAAATTTGAATGCAAAACCATTTGCCCCAGATCAATTTTATATAGTATTTTTACGGCAGAGACGTTTACGAAAAATATTTCTTTTCTCATATTACCAAATAATGTAGGTTCTGTGATTTTCATTAAATAAAATGTATCGTGTTAGTAGCTATTAACATTATGTTGTATATATTAAACCTGTTATTTGAACCCAAGTTTCAGTTAATCCAATACGTTAATTCCATTACCTAGCAAAACTGTACTACCATTATAGATTTTTCCTTTCATAAAACGATTACTTGCTGTTATGTCACACGCTATGTTCAAAAGATAGGGGCTGTCACGCGAGTGTGTTTTTGTTCGTGATTTGCTTTTATAAAAATAAAATATTATTTGTTGCTTTGGCGGCTTATAATGTGCAGTCGTTGCATTTTTTTGATACAATACCGTACATTTAATTGAAATCACTTAAAACACAATAAAAAAATAATATTTGAAGCAATTTTTTGCTGCAGATATACTTAAATAAAAAAATATTTAACCTGAAGCTAAGATTACATATGATAAGAACTACAATCACAAAATCAATTTTTTTTCGAGAATAAGACTATATTTTTAGAAAATATTTTTAATATTTCTAATGCTAAGCTTATCAGTGTGCGCCTAAAAAATTATTTACCAAAAATAGCCTACAAATGAAAATATCTTGATATCTTTTGAATTACATCAGATTCACAAATTCAACATTAATTGGCCTTAATATTAAAACATTTTTTTCTAGAATTTAGATGTCTATCTTATTTTGGCCGAGAAAAGATATAAAACTAAGATTTCAAGTATATTTACAATTTTATTTCGACATAACATGATAACCGGTGTAATAAATATTAATTTCAAAGAATTGACAATATTTTTAATCCACCTAATGACAAGGTATATCGTCAATATAAAACAATCTATAGCCTTTACTAGATATAAAATTGTGTACATTACGTCATTTTCGCAAATAAATACATGACTCATTTCGAAGTGCAACATTTTTTAATGGAATTAATATATCTAACATAAATTTTGCAAATAAATCTCTCACAACAGCTAAAACACCAATAAAAAAACAATGAAGAGATTTCAAGTGTCCCTTGATTACGAACCGTGTATGACACATTTCCACCGGGTATAATATATGGAAATAAAGAGTAATTAAATTTACAATTAAAATGTGTATATATTTTCCTTTATGATACATAAAAAACACCATTTGACAACTATACAAGAAATTAAATACGAAATAATTTTACAAATAATATAATTAATAAAAAATGTTTCGTTTACGCTAAATAAATCAACTTAAAGTGAATGTTTAAAATCAAATAAGGCTGGTATATTTATTATGTATTTTGAGTAAACGAAAACAGTTTTGAATACAGATTGGCTCATCGCTCACATGGGAGAATATACTCTACGATTAATAAATTCTACACAATACATATATTACAAAAGCGTTCAACCATAAAATATTTTCATTCATTCTAAACAAAGCAAAAAATTAAAAGCAATTTATTTGAATATTTTACACCTTGTTATATTGAGTGAAGAGAAATATATGTATTACAGAGAATATTTTCAACAACTGTGTTGTTAAGTCATGTAATAATTTATACATCCAATTATTCTGAGTGTATGGTACACAGTTCTATATTGTAAAATGAGGAATTTGTATGTCATCGTGTTTAACCTCTAATAAAGCCATTTTTGAGACTTTTTATATGGACATAATGTTTTAAGCAACACGTTGTAATCAAAGTGAAAGAAAAAACTATATATTTAAATTAGTAAAAACACAATATTCCTTTGTACTTCATTCCACTTTATTTAATATGTCAGGACCGGTTTCGCTCATTACGAGCATCGTCAACTGATAAGAAATATAATTTAACAATGCTATTTATACAAAAATGAACAGTTATCAACAACAATTGGCATTGAAAAGAAAATACCAATTACATTAAAAGTGATTCTAAAATAGCACAAAATTAAAATGTTTAACACATCTAACATATAATTAAAAAGTCATCTCAGATTAATAAATTTAGAAACATTTCTGTTGAGATAAACTCCATTAGGAGTCCATATGCTCCATATTGGGAGCGGACATGGAAAAAAATAATAATAATAATTTTAGTGTAATAATAAAATAAATTAGTTTTATCCTTTGCATAGTGAAGTATAAAATGTTAGTTGTAAAAAAAATACAAATAAAATTATTTTTTAAGCATGTCTGCTCTTAATATGTATAAAAAGCCATATAAACATATGTTATTATACATACAACTGATTGTTATCTGAGGCTACTAGTTGACTCAGACACAATATATACAGTGTTTGATTTATTTATTTATTGTTAAAAATTAAAATTATAGTACATGACATAACAGCTGACGCCAATTTGCCATGTACTTAACAAATGTAAAGACACAAAATATAAAATAAATCTACATAATACATAAAAACCAACACAAAAAACCAAGAAATAAAATAGTAAAATTTAACAAACAGCTCTCGACTTACGACGGGGTTCCATTCCACCCCCTAGGACGTAGGTCGAAATGGTTGTATGTCGAATTTCATACAAAAAAAAATGAAATGATAGACATAAAAAGTGTGTGATATGTTAGTGGTATTTATTTCAGAATATGTACTATGAGTAATATACATGTATTTATAATAAAATAATAATAAATAATATATACTTACAAAGTTATTCTGTGGTATTTTTATCATCTGCGCTAATATCCATAGGTGTGGTGTCTTAGTGATTGTAGTAGTGGGGTTAGTTTTTTTCACAAACATATCCAGGTTTATTTGTGCAAATTGCTTTTTCTTTTGTTTATAAATTTCATTGTGACAGGCGAGTGCTTGCTGAATCAAGCGATGTACCTTCAAAAATCTATCAGTGTCTGGGTCCATATTCTCAAATTGTTGGATTCCATTGTTGATTTGGCTAAAAACTGCAGCCATGTCTTTAAGCACAATATTTTTAGGTAGTTCGTTGTGTTCATATAGTTCTTTTGATTTTTTTTTCTGTAGCACGTTCCTTATCAATCTCAATCAAATCTTGATTTGTGAGCTCTTCAACATCATTTTTTAAAAGTTGAATTATGTCTTCACTTTCCACTTCGAGATTGTACAATTATATTTGTTTTTTGAGAAAATTGTACAATTATATTCGTTACTTCTCCTACTTCATTTTCTCTATTAAAATTCATATTATTATTACGTTACAATAGTTTGTTCCATATGCCATTCATACATGATGTCGTTACATTTGACCATCCTTCTGAGATATTTTTAATTGCTGAAAAGATTTTATAGTTTTTCCGAAATTCTCTCAATGTCCGGTATTTTTCTATTGCTTTGATTGCTTGGGCAAAAGTTATTCTTAAATAATAACTGCACGTTGTTTACATAAAGATTATGCAATCGATTGCATCACCTTAATTAAGGTAGACGCATCAATTACATTAAGGCGCACGCATTGTTTTTCAATTTTTTATTTAAATTTTTTAATTTTGGTCTTCGTCATAAGTCCGAATGGTCGTAAGTAGAGAACTGACTTTATATTCAAAGAATATTAAAATATAGCTGAAAATATGAGAAAATATAGAATTGCTGAATGTTACTAAAAACACTCTTTTGGCAAAAAGTATTTTTAAACTTGATATTCATTATTTAATTCATAGAGAAAAGTTATTTTCCATTAAATGTTTAAAAAAAAAAAATTCTTTGAAATAACAACACAAATCTGTTCGAAAATAGATTCTTCCCACAAGAGCTCTTTAACAATATATTACGCTCACAAAATCTCTCAGGTAGGTACATGTTTAAAACGATAAGATGAAAATCTTTCTTGTGCCCACTTACAGCGGTAATCTTCCCCGTCGTTTAGAATGATTTTCTTTAAGGGTAAAGGTATTGAAGATGTCAACCTTACAAGATCCATATATCTACTTGTAGGGGTGTTCACTAATTCAATGTAATGAAAGAAGTATTGTATTTAGCTAACTTAATATTTATTTACTTCTGAATAAAGTTTCATAGTTTTCGAACTATATGATGAATATATTTTATTGGCTATTTGTATACTTAATTCGAGTGCATATAATAACAATTAAATTTAAAAAAAAAAACGGAAAATGACAGAGCATGAGAGTTGTTCTTTCTAAAATTAAAATTTCATCTATAGGAATTTAACAATAGAAAAACTAAATTTCATTTTATTTAAAATAATATCTTAATGAAGGTTTCATATCGATGGCCATACGTTGACAACACGTAACCGACGTTTTTTCAGAAAATGAGTTATGTATATCATTTTCTTTGTTTTTTCAAGCTCTATTAAAATATTGACATCTCGTTATATACAAAAAATATTTATTATGGAAATTGTTCTAAAGTTGGAAACACGTAACAGAAAAAAGGCCTACCAAACTGCCAGAAGATAGTAGAAGAGTTACATTTTTTCCTACTATTTGAAAATAGGTGAGAACAAATTCCAACATGTTTACTGCAACATTTTAAATTGGAGAGTGGACAATCCTTAACTGGGTAAAACAAATATAACAATTATGTACAATTTTTCCTTTATTATATGGATGAAGTTAAAACAGGTATATTGAATTAATCAAAATACTTGAAATTGTTTCATAGTATCATCATAAAAAAAGAAATAAAATTAAAATTGTTTACTCGTATCAAACATTCTTGTTAATAAAAAGTTTATTTAATTAATATTGTGTCAACAGATTATTTTAAATATACATAACATAACTATTTTACTCCAACATGTCTTTCATTTTCATTGATTTCCCAATACTTATTTGTTTATATAGTTTTTTGGCTCTCCTTTAAAATTGAACAAATGTCAGTTACGTGTCGTCAACTTATGGCCATCGATATTATATTAGATTAGGTAGTGTAAAAATGCTAAAATATCATGATTTTATCAATTTGATTAGACATTACACCGTAAAATGAAATGTTGCCGTAATGACGAAAAATCGTTTCGACATAACACCGTAACACATAAATCCATTACGTGCTAGTCTTGGTAAAAGCTTAATTTTAACGATCAGATGAATCTTTGATTTAGATCTGGCAACATGAATATAAATAAAATGTAATACAAATACTTAACATAAGCGATTTTCGACATCGATGTTTGCGATTTTTTTCTATCTAAGTTGATATCGAGTAATATTAAAAATTCTCTTCGAGTCAATCAAAGTTGATTAAAAAAATAAAATATCTAACATCTTAATCATTATTAGATAAAGTACCAAAATGGTTTAAAATGCACCATTGCGTTGTGTTGAGCTGGAACCTATTGTTGAATAAAATTATAGGCACCATCCTAAGACGCCAAAGGCGCCATCTGAACAGAAAATAATTGAATACTCGTTCAAACTATTGTTTTAAGTGTAACTTATTTTCATGATTTCTTTTGATCGTATGTTTAAGTCTATCCAGTCAAAAAAACGTTTTTGAAGTGGTATTGATATTCAAGACGCTATTTTTGACCTACCCTTATACTGTCAACCCACCGCGGTCCATCTATCTGAAGAGTCTGTCTCTCTCGTGGAGTTTCTACCCCGCCTATGCTCAAGTTGAAGCCGCCCCAGCCCAAAAGGGTAGGCGGGACCACATCCCATTGTCGGGGGACAAACTGAAGACACGCGACGCTTAAGCCTGTGAATACAAATCCGCTTCGGTAGGCGCAGAGAGAGAGACGTGAATCGTTTAGGACTTTCGAAAGGATTATAATCAGTTGTGAGCTTTTGTACAATAAACTGACCGGAAAACATGAAACTTTTCTAGAAAAAAAATGTAATGTGAAAATCTTTTCGCTCTACAAAATTTTGTAAAGAATATTATTGGATGCTTATAATTTTGTGTTTAAAACAAAATTTCAAATATTTTTTTTGTAAAACGGTGTTTTTTTAAACAACTGCTAGAATGATGAAAAGTTTTCTGTTTTGTAAATTATTTTCGTTTAAGATTCATTCTCATAATTTGCCTACCATATATTGTATACTTTTTTAAAAATCTTTACATATATATACGGCTACGGCTGATAACTCTTGGCAAGAAGTGGTTAAATCTTTTCTTCGGTAAATATACAATTATATTTTTGGTCGAATAGTTGCCGAGTATTTTGCTAAGAGCAAGAAGCTATTCTAAACTCTTTTTTGAATTAATGTATATTTTTTAAAACTATTTTTGATTATGTGAGAGTTTTAAATCCAGTCCTTTAACACAATATATCGATAAAATGGCCCTATTTTATTTCTGGTACACAATAATCATTGTGAACCCATAACGATTTCTGGCTACTCAAACCACTCATTATTAAACAATATCTTATGCCTTTTGTTTAAAAAATACTTAATAAAAATAATAGGTTTCAAAAATCGCTTTCTTGCTTATAAGAGTTATTGTATATGTAGATATTGTAAATTTCAATTGCTCAGTATATGAAACATAATAAAGCAAAATATAAAGGGCTGGGCTTTCCTTACAAATCTTGCTGTAATAATACAATGAACAATCAGTTTAGCGGAAATGCTTCGTCATGGATTCTTTTTGGTTTCTTTTAATACGCACGGTTAAACAAAACCTGATTGGTGAAATGCAACCTACAATAAAATACAAAACTACGTGATAAGCGATCACAACCAAAGAGAAAACTCAAAACAAGTAAATGTTGCTTTTGATTTTTTGTAGCAAGCAAACACTTTATAAATTCGCTTTACTTTATAATATAAATAACTAATATTCAATTAATTAGAAAGATGTTCCCATTCCGTGTCTTGCTTCATTTGTTTACAGAAATCACTTCTTGAATGTAATAATATTCTTCAACCAAAACCATTTTTTAAATACCGCTTTTATAAAAAAATGAATATTGTAAGTAAAGCATGATCAGTGCATCATTTAATTGCATACCTATTTATGGACTTGACTACCAAAAAAAATATATTCCTACAACTTTTAATTTATAAAATTGTTTTTAAAGATATGAACACTTTTTTAAATTCATCATAAAATCTGATTTAAATGACGGGGATTAGAAAAAGATCGATTATAAAATTTCTGGTCATTTTTGTACTTCATCCTTCTATCCTCACCTACTCCAAAGTGAAAGGTTGACGATGAAGTGACAACAAATTCTCGAGATACGATATGTTGAGAATTTTCACAAAGAGTCATTTATAAATGAGAATTTCTGGTCTATATCAGGTAGGTCTGGGTTCATGTCCCCACAGGCAAGGTTTTCAAATATCAATGTTTTTTTGTTATCGAATTTAAATGAAATATCTTAGATATAAGACTTGTGATGTCTCCTCTCATCGGTGATCTTAGATGACTTGCAAGCAATTCTCATTTCATTTATGTATGATTTAAATATTGGCAAATCTCACATTAAATTTTTGTATTACATTATTCAGACCATTAGTAACGTAATAGTTTTTTTAAAGTTAGCATTTGTTACTGTTTATTTAAAAAATAAGATGTTTTGCTAAGTAAAATATTTTATTTGTAATCTTCCTGTAAGAATGTAAATAATAAGCAATAATATTGCTAACATGAAATAATGCAAAAAAAGCTCAAGCAAAACTGTTCCGTTTAGCCTTCTGTTTTTTCTTACGTTGTTTGTATAATAAATGTGTGTCGCCTAAGATTTAAATAAGCCTACCTATAAACATATAGCCGGAAACATTTTTATCTTTATTCCACGACCTTAAAGATTTTTAACAAAAAGTTCTTTGCAGGATTTACACTTTGTGCTTTTCTTATAATAGCAAGGATTAAGCCGATATCTGTCGCGAAGGCAACCTGAATACTAAGACTATTTTCAACAAAATATTTTGTTTGTATTTTTTAATTCACTGAGATGTTTAAAATATTAAAAAAAAACTTTTATATTCGAAGGATTGCTAATAAGTGTATCGTTACTTTTTATAATGGTATTGAGAAATTAAGCTTTTTTTATTTACACTTTTAAATGTTATTTTCTTTCAGATCTAATGTGAATATGTTCACCATTAAATACAGTAAGCATGGAAAATGGTTTTTAGTGCTTAAAATCATGAAGATATTGTCGAAAAACAAAAAAATCAGCAAAAAAGGGTAAATAATTTGTATTTTTGTTTGGAAAAAAGTGACCACTGTTGATACAAGAAAAAAGTAAAAAAAACGGTTTAAATCTTTACAAAATAAATAAAATAAAATAAAATAATCAAAAAACTAAATAATTAATTGGAACATCCAAGTGATTTAATTTAAATTAAAAATTATCTCCATTAGTCTTAATGCTTGTAATAGAAAATAGAAACAGTGCTTGTTCAAGAATTACACGATAATGATGTTTTACAAAATAATTATCAAATTTTGAAGAATACAATTTTCGAGAAAACCTGACCTCATTTTAATAGAAAGTTAAAGAATCTTACTTTTATCCGAACCTAAGCCATGTTGATTTGAATGCTATTTTTATTTTTCGTTACTAAAACTTTCATGTTTTCCATTGCAATATTTTATCTAAATTTTGTTATTTTAAAACGATTTTTCACACTATTTTGTAACATTAGTGAGTATTTATAAATTTAGAACTTCACTTGGTAAAAAAATATGCGTGCCGTGCCACGCATCGTAAAAACAAGATCTCAATAATATTGATAGCATATTTCCTATGCACTCATAGAAATCCCATGCGAGCTGGACATAACATACATATTATTAAATATCATAGAAATGTATGTATAATTAAGTTTCCTTTTAGAATGTTCACTGTCAATGCTTGGTTGAAAAGCATTATATTAAAAAAAAGACAATATACTTTTTTACTTAATTTCCACGTTTATTTATCAAGATCAGGACCGGTTTCCCTCATGGCGAGCATCAGTTGACAATGCTTGAAATGTGGTGACATAATACATATTTAACTATATGTTTTGGTAATTGTTTAATATTCTTAACAAAGTATACGAATTTATGGTAATACAAACAGTTATTATACATTAAAAGTCATCTTGGTTTATAGAAAAGTAAGTATTCTTTGAACAATGAATGTACGTCTTATCCATGAAGTTATTATGACACATAGTATTTTTAAATATAACATATTTTGAAACATCAAACAGTTTAATAATAATGCATTCAATTAGTTAAATGAAAATAAGTAATTTAGAGATGGTGAAATCATAACGAAGAAAAAATATACTTATAAATAAGATTCTGCGTAAAAAATAATCCAACAGCTCGATATTGTACAAAATTTACACAATAAAGTGAACCGGTATCGCAAGGCCGTTTATTCTAAGCAATATGGAAATCGAGGAAAACGAATTCCGAACGGGGGCGATATTCATCTGAAACGGAAAACATTCATAAGCTTTCACAAAACACTGAATTTTTATTGGAATTTGTCATGAATTATAAAATATGACTTGATGAGCTATGAGTTACAGAGTATAAATGGAAATAATATTCGATTCATGGTATCCTTAGTAATAATGTCGTGAATAGTTATTATGACATAAAAATGTGTTTGTTAAAAACTATTTATTTGTGGGTTCGTTTTATTTCGTAATATCCATAATCGTTCCGTCGCCTTAGGTACACAAGGATCCATTCGAAAAAACTAGAACTTTGCAAGAGAAGAAGAAGCAATTTAAGATTTCGAAAGATGTAACTTTTTGTATAAACGATATTTTAGATTAAATGTAAATTATTGAAAAGTATAAACATAATCAGAATGAAGTGTATGTAAGATAATAATCTTACATTTTAATTTTATTTCAACGTCTTAATTATATAAGCATATTTAGAACGGATAAAACTGCACATAGAACTTTGGTGCACTCAAATGTTCCTAAATAGCCGAAAAAATTCTGCAGATAGAACCTGGGTACAATAATTAGTGTTGGCATCGGTCATTTTTTAAATATTATAAACAATCTGTGCGAGAATTTAAGTAACTCAACAATATTGTGTTTCCCTCTCCCTTGTGTACATTACGACATTTGTTTCATTCACACCTGAGATATCTGTAGGAAACACACTTTTGCATCTACGTACGCGAATAAAAGAGTTAATCGTTTCTAAGACTGATTTTCTTCACGCTGTTTTTTTAATTATGCATGCAGAAGGAACTTTTTTGCTCTATAAAAAAATGTATGTTTTTCGGATTGAAAATTTTCTTTTTTGAATATTGATTTATTTAATAAGTGTTTGAAGATTTTTTAAATGCAGATAAAACCATATTTTAAATGCGAATAAAACTGCATTAAAAAGTCATTTTGTGAAAAAATGCAGATGGAACATCGTTAACGACGATTTTCAAATTCGTTTATTTCATGGAAAGAACGACAAATATTTTAAAGGCTAACATTAAAATATGGAAAAAATTAAAAATTACTGACACTGTTTACATGTAAATGTTTAAATTTAAACTCACCATCCGTGTATTATCTACTTACTTTAAACGATTACTTAATAACAGCAGCTTTAGTTCGTGCCTACTGATGAATTGACGTGCAATTTAAAAAATCACATCATGTATTTAGTCCATTTATGGAACCACCACAGCCAATATGTAATATATGTTGTCAGTAAAGAAAACATGTTTCTAAACTATTTGTACCCTATATAATGGTTTTACTAAATCAACATGGAGATACAATATAGCAAATCACAAAGCATGAATGATCGTCTGATATAATTTTTTTTTGCTATAGCAATCCATTTAATATTGTTCTGGATTGATGGTTATAAATAAAAATACATTTTTTTAGAAAGAATAGTAATAAAAGGTTTTATTAATCCCAAAAAATAAATACATCATGTTACATAAAAAAATATTCAGAAATTATTATTTAATTATTGACTAAAACAAATTATACAGTTTCAACTCGTATCTAACTCCATCCAAAATTTCAAAAAGAACACAATGTTTCGCAATAGCACAAGAGATTTAAAAAATATGAAAAGTTATGTGAAACAGGAAGCGTTAGATATCTTGAAGCCGTTTTCAACTTGTAAATTTTATGGGAGGTGTAATAAGAAATTTTTCACGCTGAAACATTTTGTTTACATATTTTATTTTAGGCTGAGTTTCGTAAATGTTTTACAATACGCTGTTCTACATAATTGTAAAGCAAACATATTTATAAACTATTTTATTCTTATTAGAAACATCTTGTTTTGTTCAGCATCATAGAAGACCATAACATAACGCATCAAAGTGAATTATACAGCAATGAGTTATATGTTGTTAAAGATCGTTATTCCGCAAATTCGTTGTCATTTACACATTGAGAATAGGTTATGATATTGTTTAAAAAATCTGTGTTCTTTTGTAATATATCGCAATTCAATATTCTAATACTTATACGTCATATACCACATAAGATTTTTCATGAAAAACTACAAGTCATGAAGTTAATGCAATACATAATATCTGTCTAAAAGCAATACTTGTAAGAGTCTGTATTTTTTTGAAACCGCCATTTATTAGTTTCACAAATATAAACGTAATACCATCCAGATGTCAAGAAAATATTTGGCTCTTAGAAGCGTAATTTTAACATAAAAAATGAGGTATTCATTTTTATTCATGAGTCGTGATTGAAGATAGCGCTGAACGTAATCAATCTTCTTTTAAAGGAAAATGTAATAAAATTCCTAGCGCTTATAAAAACACCCTAATTGTACGACTTATTACACAAATACAGAAAATGTAACGGGTATTGGATAGATGAACGCTACTTTTATAATATTATTTACTTGGTTTGAAAATGAAAAGCAGTTTTGGTTGTCACAATAATACGTAGCAAATAGAAATAAAATAACGCGACGCATTAAACTCTAATATAGAAATTTTAACGAAACAAGTTCTTGTATTGGCAGACAATTAACTGTCATTTTTTTCTTTTTGAAATAAGTTAACAGTTGTTAAATTACAATATACATATGTGTTTTTTCTACTTCTTAATCTTTTTTCAACATTGATGTTGATCATATGTTCCCTTTTTTTCATTTACATTCTGTCAAGTATTATTATCTGAAAAGCTGCAGCTAGTTAGACGCAAATTTGTACATTTTGAGCACTTCAGCTCGCAAATACACCAAAATTCTCATATAAGCTTATTTTTGTGTGCAGTAAAATACCACTGTTAACAACTGTTACACTTGAAACACTCACGTTGTAACTAAAAAGTAATTAAGGCAAAATAAATTAAATATCTGCTAACACTACTTAGCACACTCTTGCTCTCAGATTTGTGTTAGAACAGATTTATGTGAAATTTTCGTTGATATTCTCATATCACCGCAACAAATTTTGATGCAGCGTGATGGACTTGGTAAATAAATGTGTTATTGCTGTTAGCATGTGAACATAAACAGAAATAATATATTATAACAACTTTTTGGCGTGTTTTTTATTGTGAAATAAAATTATTTATACCAAAAATACTGTGTTCAGAAAACATTTTATTTTAAATTATACAGTGCAAATAAAGAGCCAGAAAATTTAATTAAATGATAAAAAGATAATGTAGCGCTCTGTGATGAAGATTTGCTAGTACGGTATACAGGTAGCACGTAACGTAAGAACATTATTAAGGTCCGCCAAGGAAACTCAAGGTAATTGATGAAATTCATGTGGGTCTTTTTATTATATAGTAAGTAAAAGCCAACAGAACAAAAATAAAAAAAGGTTCTACGAGAAATGAAAGCTCTCGCATACGACTTTCAACGGGTGATTGATGGAGTGGCTACTTGTTGAAATATATAACTCCGTAATTATTTATCAAAGATTTTATTAATTTGTAATAGTACAATGAAAATGTTTCACAACTATTGAAAGCATCAACATATTGTGCCTATTAAATATAATTGAATCCTAAGCAAGTCAAAAATATCATTTGATAATAAAAATATAGTATTCCATCAAATTTATGAAAGTGCATTGATTTATTTAAGTATTGGTGCAGTAACATTTTTTAACTTATAATTAATGAAATGCTTAACCAATTTGATAATTTTTACCTTTCTATC
This sequence comes from Himalopsyche anomala, assembly GCA_031772345.1. Taxonomy (NCBI): domain Eukaryota; kingdom Metazoa; phylum Arthropoda; class Insecta; order Trichoptera; family Rhyacophilidae; genus Himalopsyche; species Himalopsyche anomala. The sequence goes on along the minus strand of CM062821.1, from coordinate 21,248,313 downwards.
AGGTTCATTAATATATAACTTACTGTGCAGAATGCCAACCAAAAAATCTTTTAAGGTTTGCACCATAGTAGTTTGTATGACTCTCAATTTTTTACTTAGCCAATGAAATATCGTGATAACTTTTGCCAGTACAATAATATTTTGTTTTTGTAGTGCGCAATACTTTTGGGTGTTGGTCCAATCAGTTGCGGGTTCATGTTTTCAGAATTTCCCACATGTCATCAACTCAAAATTGAGAACGAGTTAGTAATAAAATAGCTTAATTAATTATTTGGTAACACTATTTTTTGTCAGTGAAGAAGCGAGTAACCAAAAGAACAATTACTTGTGTTGAGATATTTAATAAGAATCCACAAACTTCAAATTTGTAGCAAGATAGATTAAACAGCTACAAAAGTAGATTTAATTGACTAACATTAAATTATATAAACAAATTCGATCCCAACTGTGAAATTAAGGTTTGAATTTTAAATAACTGAATGATTACTTCTTTTTTGAATAATATTATTGGTGATATAATTACGATCGTTAGTTATTGTTATGAGAAACTTATATGACGTACTTGCTTAGATAAATCGACATACTATGCGACGATTTTCCTCAAAATATCGTAATCTGAGCGACAAATACAGAACGGCTTTGTGTTGGGAATTCCCGACCGGTGTTTTAACAAGAACAAATTCCCACCGCCTCGTGCGGAACAGGTATGTGTTTATGAAAAAGGATAACAATCACACAGTCGGTTAAGCAAGAAAGAGAACGGCTGTTTTTCTTCTTTTGTAATAATATTTCTTCGCGGGGAAAAAGCTTAAGCTCTATTTCGACATCTCCAAATAATCATCAAAAAGAGTTTTCAGATGAATTCAATAGTCGCGAAAAATCCAAATACAACAAACATTGAATTTAATAAAACTCAAAACATTCCATAGAGTTAAGGTTAAAAATTGAAAAACAATCTGAAGAAAGAGACGAGTGTAGTTTTGAATTTTTGAAAAAAGAAGAAAATATTTTTAAATTTCTTTCTAATAATAATAATAAACTTTTACCATATTGTAATAATGTATGAAGTGTGATTTTTTTTAAATTTTCATATATTTTCTATTATTATTATGTTTTCATTGAAACTGATTATTTACTTTTACTAAAAATGTACGGCAAAAGTATTAAATTTATAACAAATATTAGGTAAAATACTATGCAATCGATAGTTTAATTGTATCACATTATTTAATAAAGTTACAAAGAAATAACTACTATGAATGATAAATATACCATAATAATTTATAACAAGAATAAAAAAAAACTTTGAGTACTGTGTGAACAAACCTTTAAATCTCTTGTTATGTGTTTTGTTTGACTCCACTCTGTTTCTTGTATGGGAGACAATTGTTAGAATACCCAAGAAAAAGCGTCTATACGCTCTGTGTACATACAAACATACTATGGTGTGAGTGCAATGGGATAAAGAAAGACAAGAGAAAGTGAAGAAAATCTACCCTAGGGTTCAAAACTGACTGAGCTAAAATTGTGATTGAAATTCATATATTTCACAATACTTTTCCAACACAAAATCGTAAATTTATTGAAAGTACGGTTTTTTTCGTTGTCTCTCTGCTTTTAGAAACTCGATCAAAAAAAAAAAAATGTGTTTAATAAACTGAGTAAATATTTTAACATATCAGTAATATGATTTTTTTGACTCTGTATTCAATGCTTGCCACCTAATAAAATAAAAACTTGTCTCAATTTATTAAACAAGAAAATCATAAGTATATTAACAACCTATATAATGATAAGCGGAAATTTGACGATTATAAGTTCTGTCTCACAAAACAAAACATTTAATGAAAGAAAATTTTTAATAGTGTAGTCATTTGTAATTAATTAAAATAAACCTGAATGTATTATATAAGTAACTAATTTCAAATGGAAAATATTTTTTTTATTATTAATTACTAAACAAAAAGATTAATATTCTATTTATCGTAAACGTCAGTTGAAAAATATTTTTTTTTCTGGTATTACAATATAGCACGTATCTTATTTTTTTATTCTATTGAGGTTTTTTTATCTAGAACGAAAACAATTAAAAGTTTGAGACACAAGCAAATTTTTCACATTAAAATCGTTAACAATTACTGTGCTGGCGTTAAAAATTCATTGAGTACCTACTGTAGCAAGCAATTGATACATATATCTATAACAAGATAAATATTTGTGTATTTTTGCTATTGTGTTTATCAATAAAGCCATTCATATTTTATTTATCTATTTAAGTTCTACGGTCTATTAATTTGTTTCTCAAACTTTCCTGTAGCAAGAACACTAATTCTACGCCGTACAAACACACCTATGTCCTTGGATAAAATAATCAGATATCGATGGATTGGCTAGGAATCAAAACTATCGATTTCCTTATTAACAGAAAATGAGATTTAAATTACACTGAAAAAAACGTATACTAGATCGTTCAAAATACTTTTTCATCCCTTATCTTATGAAAACAAAACCTAAACAATCAAACGTCATTGTTTTTTTTTTATAAAATATTATGTTTTATATTATTTTATAACACTTTTTAATTAAATCACACTAATAAGTTGAATATAAATGCTGAAAGTTATTATAGTTTGTTCATAATCATAAAATTTATCATTAACAGTGTTTGGCAAATATAAATTCAGAGATTTACATAAATGATTTTTTCCATACCATGGTTATATAATAGAATAAGTATTTGAATCAGTTATATTTTTGAAACATTGTGATTCACATTGGAAATGTTTCATTCCTTAAAAGTGTGAATATTAATTAAATAATATTAAAATATTTTGAAAGAAATTAACAAGTGTTTGAATAATTCTTTTATTATCATACATTAGGTACACACTTGTTGTTATTTCTTTATATGTAACAGTTTTTTATTAAATTTCGACCGTTTGTACTTATTTTAAGCTATTCATTGAAATCTTAGTTAATTCAAATAAGTCACAAACTGTCATATATTTTTATTATCAATTCGATTGTGCTATCTTTCTGTATATAACCACAATACAAATTTTGGAATTTGACGTAATTGTAAGATGTCATGTCAGGTTGTAATCTTGAATAATAACACTAAAAACAATGGTTTACAGACAACCTAACGCATCTCTTTTTCTTAAAAATACTACTTCTGCTTCTGTCGTGGCGGCCTACATGGTAGTTGCCAGAGGCGGAGTGAGAGAAGATAAAGAGGCCGTAACGCGCCGAGCACCCCCGCGGGGTATACCATCTGACGGCTTACTGTAGAGGCGCTGACTTATGGTATGCCCTCGTAGACGTTTTTCTAGTGTAAAATAAGACTGGTTTTCTTAAAGGAAATGCCAAAAAAATATGAATCCGTCACAAAAGTAAGCTTTAATTTTTAAGTAAAATAGTACATCAAATGCCTTGATTTTGTCTTGAACATCATGTTGTTATTAAAAATTAAGTAAATTTTTGCTATATAAACAATATATGAGTTACTAAAACAATTTATAATAAGATGTCAAGTAAATATAATTTTAATGGCACGTATACATAATAATTGATTCAATGGCGTCCATAATATAAAATTTAATTTAATTTTTATTGTGTAATTTGATATCAGAGAAAAATAGTTTATTCTTGAATACTGAAAAGGTCTTTCATTTTTACATTTTATTCCAACTTCAAGATAGTATGCAAATAAAAGTTTACTTTAATATATTTAATTTAACATAATTTTACAAAGTTCATTCATTGAAAAAATACATTTTAATTTTAAGAGGTTGTATAGCAATCAGAAACATTAAGTCGCAACTTTATACAACAAAAAATGAACTCTATATAACAAAAAAAAAGTGAAAGTCACATTATCTTAGATTTTAATGTGTCATTGAGCTTGAATTCAGTAAGTACGCAAGGATATGGCTGTCCCCCAAGGGGTAGTATGTCTTTTCTGCTCCAACGCGCCACCATATCAACTGGAGTCCATCTCACAAGGGTACCATTCTCGTGACCTGGAGCCATACACAGCTGATAATAAATTATATGTGATTTACAGAAAATAACAAAAAAATAAAATGAAGATGAATAAAACTAGTGGTTGTCAACCTACCGATCTCTTACCGAGCGTAGAAGAAAGGTTTTTTTCTAAAACAATTAATTATGTTCATTATGTACACTTCCACAAAAATCTTGGTCGAACACGACCCGGTTTTTGCCTCTCGGCATCTTCCGGTACTACTCAGTGCGCGAATGCAATCAAGTCAGTTCGAATTTTGTTGAATTTCCATCAAGCCTCTTCAGTCGAAATTCTAAATTAATTAATTTTGCGTTCTTTTGCACATCAAATAATTTACCAATACTTTCAAATGTTTGAAATTTTAAACATATGTTTACGCTATTGTCTTTAAATTCCATCATTAATCTTTAAACGCAAATAATTTGACTATTATAAAAGTATACCGGTGAACGATTAAATGAGGAAATATTTTCGCCTTATTTAAGTTTCCTTCAAATAAGTTAGCTAATGCATCTAAAGATGCTCATTTGAATACTAAATTTTTCTTTAGCGGATTTTGGAAAGCAAATATGTGTGATAAAAGATTCTTAACAATAAGAAGAAGATTATATCCGTTAAGTGCATAAGTAAATTTATCATTATCGTGTTTCGAAAGGTTTCCTATTTCACTTTATATAACACAAAGCGTATTGCCTATAACATTTCAGGTGAAACTATCCCGATTACAACTTCTTCCAACAAGATTTAAGATAGAACTGCTAATACGTAAATCACGCTTAACTTTCAAACCACGACGGTGCTATATAATTTGATACTAGGAATATTTTTTTTTTATCAAACTTACTTATAGGAGATGTATAATGTTTTCAAAAACAGTCGTAATCTTATTATAAAAAATACAGTTATAAAATTAAATAATGTTAATTTATAAATACTTCAATCATTTTTTTAATAATGTTATGATAACTTATCCGAAATAATATCATCTGAATATAACCGCGCATCGCATTAATCTAGTCTAGTGTTAATGTTAAGTATGGCTTATAATTCACTGCGTAATGTCTGGGACGGCTGTACTCAGTCAAAACCAAGTGCCTCCTGTTTAACGCAAGTATTCTGACAGTGCTGCTATACGGTTGCGAGTCATGACACCTTACAAAATCACAGAGTAACTGTATAATGTGCTTTGAAAACATATGCCTGCCCCGAATACTTAGAGTACGGTGGTTTGATTTTACCAGAAACACAGAAATAATGGAACGGACTAAACAGCCGTCAATTACGTCCAAAGTAAAAAAGCGACGCTGGACCTGGCTTGGACATGTGCTGCAGACTCCACCGTCGTGGAAGGCCACTGATGACCATCTAATTAAAATGACCAGGAAATTAAAATACCTTAATAATAATACTTTTTTAAAAATGGTTATTATGCATTTGTTTTTTGGTTGTTAAAATATAAAAAAATATTTTATATACATATATACATATATAAATAAAATATTTATTTACTATTACTGACCAATTATAAATATACTTGATGAAAAGATAGGTGGTGCTCGCCGCCCTACCAAAATTTTAGAATGCGCTCTAGGGTCCAAAAAGGTTGGGGACCTCTGATCTATATGATGTACTCGGCGGAGCTACGGGACGCTGTAATGACATAGAAGGAAGCAAGAAGACTGGTGGGGGACAGAGAATCTTGGAGGAATCATGTGTTGGCCATATCCTCTGACTCATACGTTGTTACGCTACGGAATACACCCTATATAAAGAGTGTGAAGCCGTAGCGGGTGGTGGTGGGTACAACGTTGAGTACCCTAGGGAATTCAAAAAAAAAAATCCTCTGACTAGGGAGCGGATATGGAAGAAAAATGGCAAGGTACCTAAAATTATTTAAACTATTAACAAAGAATCTTTAGATATAAAAGTTTTTTCTTCTCTCTAAAAACTATGTTATCAATTGTTAAATCAATTCAGACGTTTACAGAGGAGCTCCACCGAGCTAAGTTATCATTTTGTATTGAGTTTAGTTAAGTTTGTAACATTTATAATATTTTCACGCATTTGACCATTCTTTTCTTAAAATGAAGCTTGATTTAAATCACCTCTTAAGGGCTCATTTGATATATAACTTGATGGAAAATATAAAAATTAAATATCTTATAAATATAGTTTTATCAATTTTATTTTCAAATGATTTTCTCTTTTTATCGCATATATTATATTTTAGTGAAACGTATTAGTTACCTATCAGATTTTTTAAAAGATAAAGAAAAAGCAAAAAATCATTGGATTTACCTTCAGGCAACGGCTGTCTTGGTTTGTAAGTCATATCTGAAATAAAAATAAAATTGAATTATTTTTTCAGCACATAATTTTTTTTTTGTTTAATTAAGAAAAAAATGTGTACAACAATTACAATATTATTATAGATTATGATAAAATGCAATGTTTTATGTGACATGGTGCGAGATGTTTCTCTCAAACTTAATTGACAAACAAATGGAACGATTTGATGCATTTTGAAATATGTATGTGGTTCATATCACTACAAGGCAATGCTTAAAATTATACTACCAATGTCGATAGTTAGCATAAATAAGATATCTTCTATTCAGTACATGCTTAAATTTAATAAATCTTGGGTCTACTACGAACGTCTTCCAAATACATTTTTTCACCCGAAAACGACTATCACTTAAAAATATGAAGTCTTATTAAGTGCACAAATTGTCTTAATTGTCCAGTTACTTTTGAGCTAACTTTTGAGCAAACATACATAGTATTGTTAGAGGGCGAACAGATCCTTCCGTACACGAATTATTTACATAAAAAAACTCTGCACACTGATTATCCCTGTTAATATTCGACAGTATTGTATGAATAAAATATCATTTATCTAAGTCTTTTTGAATATTTTTGTCAATATGTAATGCAAGAATCGTTACAAAATATTTGACTTATAAGGAAAAATATGGTTGAAACCGTTTACAAACGTGATTTTAGACGATCAAAGCTTGTGAAACGAGATGAAAATGCATCACCGTCGAGGCGGCAAAAAGTGACATTAACACCGGAAAATGAATAATGATACTGGTTCTTTTCCTATCTATTGTTAGAGTGGAGAGATTCGAAATCGTTTAAGGCTTAATGTTTTTTTATCAGAGAAATGGTTGAATAAAGCAGAGTATTTACACTCGAACAAATTTAATTTTTCAGTATTAGTTATGAAAAGATTACATAGTACTTTTATGTAAAAGGTAGTTAGACCTTTCATAATAAAAAAAGATTGCTATATATAACAAGCTTTGTTAGATGTCACATAATTTTATTTTATTATCCAGTATTATAAATCAAGTCTTAACACAATTCTACATAAGGGAAATCTACAAACATTAAATGATAAAAATATTTACGGGTCTTTTATTCGATTGTTACTCAGATTTCATAAGTATTCTTGTACAAAAAGATGATTTGTGTTATAGTTATTCTTTTAAATACGTTATTATTTATCAAATGATATTTTTAAACCTTTGCCAATTTTATTTATTCTATCGACAAAGCTTCAAAAAGTAACGGAACGAAATAAACTTTTAGGATCTTTAAAAAAACTGATGTTTATAAAATATTTCTACGATTTTTAATGATCAAAGTTCTAACGTAACTTACTGCAAATATTGTTTATAAAAAGGCAACAATATAGATGTCTAAATACGCATTTGGTTACGTCACTCGTTGCATCAAATAACCATGAAAAACAAAATTATCATTTTAAGAGTTGGAAATTTAAAAATAAGAATACAAATATGTAGAATCATGTCGAAAGATTGTACTTTTTGGCGTCGTGATGCAGGTAAATAATTGTGACCGCTTATCGCGCCAGCCAACGATCAGGTCACCCGACCCCTCGCGAATGTGACGGCCGCCGGGTCATGACAGAAAGGTGGTGATGAATAATTTTATTTACCTGCAACTTTATTTATGGCAGCCTGGCCGTGTAAGATTGCCGCTGGGGGCGTCGTTAAACGCGTCAAAAGTTAATTTGTCCCGTCGTGACGGAAGCTCTACCAGGCTGGAAGATGTTTTGTCGTCGGAGACCGTGACTCCTACTTAATTTGCTCGCGACACGCTTTTACGCATTAAATGAAACATTGGAAAGCTTTTTAATGCCTAAGCGTTTACGTTTTACGTTTATGTCAACAACGTTTAAACCGATAAAGACTAGATCACGTCAATTTCAGACGAAGTGTTGAAGTTTACTACGACATGCTGCATATCAATTGTCCAAATTTCAATATTTTAAGGGATCAAAAAAGAAATTTATTTATTCACCTAATTATTCCAGCTAAAGCGATGCCTAAATAAGACGTCTGTCATTTTGGAATTGTGTACTGACTACTCGCTATTGTTCCAAAGTGTAGAACCAGATTGCCAGTGGTATTACCCCTTGAAAGAGTTTTAATATTGATCAATATTATTCTTTCAAAAGTTTTCCGAATAGGTTTTGTGCGAAATTGCTCTGTAGATGCATTTTTATGATTTTTATTTACATATACTTTATAAAAATTCCAATGCATTTAACCTATATTGACTTGTATATACTTGTATTTTTAATATTATTGTGTTGAAATTGAATAATTATAGTTAGTCAATCGGTGAACAGTATATGAAATTATATTAATACGAATTGATAAAAGATTTTTTATTAAACTGTCTTTTCTAACCTAGAAAGCACAAACGCAAAGACAGGAAATTACTTCTTACCCAGCGGCTCTATCTTTTTTGCAACTGAAATTAAGGTAGAGTGAATTACAACTAATCCTTTTTTGGTATATTCTGTTAGGAGTCCGAATACTCCGCATACGAAATGCACCTCGTACAAAAATTTGATTATGTTTTATTACTAGAATTTATTAATAATTTAATTTTTATAGATCATTGTACATTATTACCTGAAGCTAACGGTACAGGATAACAAAATTTATTGTATACGTACTAAGAACCCAACACAAGCAGAATACATTTTAACACTCGATTTATTTTCACTACGTTCTGCGCATTCGTTGTTTTGTGAACATGAAACATGTCACGGGACTCCGTATTAAAACGGGAATGCATTTTCTTAAAAAGGTTTGACAAGACTAGTTTACGTGCAAGGCTGTCAAAATAATATTTTCGTTATGGCTAAAAGTTGCTTCAAACAATAAGTAAGTACACAAGATACTTAATAACAAAAAAATATTAAGCTCACGTACTTACAAAAAAAATTTGACATGCTGTTATTTTGTGTTGTGGTTATATTATTAAAATATTGGAAACAAATAAAATGTTAAAATCCATTTGTTACTTTAGTTTAAAATATACCGTTTATTAAAGCGAAGTAAGTATTAAATATAATATAAAAAAATCTTGTAATGTTGAGGCAAACGATGAATTCAATTTGTAAAATTATTTTTGAATGTTATAGATATTTTTAGATGCTCTTTGAGAATTGATTAATGAAATAAAAAAAATAACCATGAAAAAGCATCGTAATTGAAATTCATCCACTTTTCTTAACAATTCAATTGAAAACAAAAGAATATGTCTCAACGTGGGCGAATTTCAAAGGAAAATTAATTCATGAAGACGTTTTGAATCAGTCAAAGTTTGTGTTCATTTCGTTAATAGCATTCAATCCTTTGTCATGATTTGATGTATATGTGTATACGTAAATCTACTCCCCTCCATTCAGCATTGACAAAAGCTTACTTCACAATCTACGTACAGGGGATATTCAATGTATATACAAACTGCGTCCGATTTTCCAAAGCACTACCTAGCCCGCCGACTAAACCCAGGGACGGAAAGAGTTTTATGCCTAACTGGTCAAATCTACAGACAAATAAAAACACGTCGAAATTATATAAAAAAATATTTTTATTCCAAATGTACTGCGTCAGTTAACTATAAATCCTTTTTGGTATTTATTTGTAAATTCAATGACGAAATAATTGCACGCAAAATAAAAATCCGGTTTGCATGGAATGACAGCTTTACAAAAAATGCTATTACTTAATAATAAGGCTCTAATGAAATACGGTCAATAATCTCTTCAGTTGTCAAATAAGATTGATTTTGCTCAGATTTTCTTAACATGTATTAGTCATAAAAAATAGTATAAAAATCGTTATTCCAGCATTCCAAAATGTTCATATTTACGTGATGTTTTTTTTAAAAATATATGTTCAATGTGAAAAACAATGAAATAAAAAGGTTAATTATACTATGAAACAACCAGATAAGTTTTCTTTTTGTTATTCTATAAACATGTTTTTTTGTTCATGACTTCAATTTTACCGCATTCATAAATAATGTATTATAAAACAAATTAATGAATTTATTCTAAGGAAGTTATTAACTTTATATCCAGAGACATTTATGAGATTTTCTTTCCATATAAAATTCATGATTATCCGTCCCTGTTCACGTTGTGTTTGAAGTCAGCAAGATTGTACGTACATTGAAGCCTTGATCAAAAACACAATGGAACCTTTATACTTTTTCCTACATTCCTCCACTACTCTCATTGTTAGTTGAACGATTGTCCTGCATGGTGATAAGACTGAAATTCAGGAATAAATTCAAAAATAGTTATCGAAGGCAAATGAAAGAATACTGATTGGAGAATAAGATTATTGTCGAATGAAATTTTCTTTCGTTCTTTTACTGTTTTCAATGCGATGTATTTTTATATGTATAAAATTAGTTATTCTAACAGTCGCTAATTAAAATCTTTTTTTTAAGCATGTCTAAAAGGGTGGATAGCTCTAGCATGGTTTTTTTCGATGTTACGGTTTTTGCAAAATATGCCTTTTAAGCATACGATAATACACCGTCAATGTTACTTGGATAAAATATTAAGAAGTACTGCCGCAATGCCGGCAAATTATTGAAAAAATATCAAAATAATACACTTATTTGTATGTTTCCGTAACTAGCAGTACAATTACATAAAAAAATAATTTGCTTTACATATTTTTGGTGTCTCAATAGCGCGCGAAATGCACATAAAATGTCGAAAATTCGCGCACGCTCTCCAGAGAACGCGTAACTTACGGGAGACAAACAAGACAAACATCGCAGCCTTTTTAAATCTTTCCAGATAAGTAAGAATAGTGAAAGCTTCAAGAAAAATCTACATTTTTTTAACCCTATTTTCTAGGTATTCTTGATAAATTACATGGGCTTGCGGCAGTACTTGCAACAAAATCTTCACAATGCCGTGATAGTATCTTTTAATTGTAATCCTATTTGGCACCTTTTCCGCGAACCACCATTTCAAAAACTCAAAAAAAATAAAATCGATTCACCCTAAATTGTCTAATCCGAACAAACTATATTGACTCATAATCAAAATTACATCAAGAAAAGTATTTTTACGGAGGCTGGTTGTAGCTCAGTTGCTAAACCTCTCTTCTAAAAAAAAAAGGCGAATAGAAACCCAGGGCTAGGATAGGATTAGTTAATTGCTAATCGCACTCGCTACGTCCCGTTTTGAGGATATAATTCACATCACAATAATTCATATATAGAAAATTTATTAAACTGACTGTACGAACCAGCGTTCAAGCCCGTGACCACGCACCTGGCTAACCGGCTAGTTATGATACCCGAGGTCAAATAATATTGCTAAAAATATTGAATGTGTTCTAGTTTTTGGTTGTTATGCCTTAAAAACTTCTGTCTTAATTTCGTAATATTTTTTTTATAATCTTTAGTGTGAAAAAGACTCACGAGTCTATCATATTGGAACTTTTGATTATGAAGAAAATATGTGTTAAAATAAATGTAGTATTTTTGAACGGTCCCGTTAAAAAAGCAAGGGTACATAAATGGTAAAAACCAAACGTATTTTTTTATGATTTGTCATAAATTGTTAGTTTATTGTTCAGTTGCTGTATAAAATTTGAGCTGAACAAGAACTGAGCGCCTGAAGATGCCGAAAGGCGAAACCCGGGCCGTTAGTGACAAGATCTGTGTGAATGTACATAATTTGAACGATTCAAATTTAATATTGAAATTCCACCAAGCACCTTCAGTCAAAATCTTAAATTATAGCAATTAGACATTTACAAAGTTAGTTTGTGGTAAAATGATGGTAGCATTACGAGTATGTATCACATTTAGTGGTGTCAAAAGAAACACATAAGAATCTAATTTTTCAATGTTGTATTCTTAATACGATATTATTTTGGCATTGACAAAGTCTAATTTGTACGGATAATAAAGAAAATAAATTTATTTCATGAAATTGTGATACTATTTGTCACTCTTAGGTATAAAAAACTTAATATGCTAATGTATCAGAATTAATATGTTACTGGCTTGTGTTTAGTTTCGACCTTATAATTATTTGAGCGCTATGCCAAAGTTACGAGTACATTGTTTGGATTACTAACTAACTGGAGCAATTTGCCATTAATCCATATTTGATTATACTATAACGCAATAGGATTTAGCCGGACAACAAGCGCGTATACAGAGGTATATATACGTACATCGTTTCTAAAAACTGTCTGACAAAATTGATGCATTTTTGTGATATGTGAAGAAAATTACGAAAGTTCCGCACAGTTAATATAAGCATTGTAAATATTTATTTGATTTATGTAAAATTACTTGTTAAAATATTCCTTAATTTTTTTAGAGTGTGATTAAGACTAACACAAAGTAAATTAGCCGATTTTAGCTTTTAAACAAGCATGGCAGTTTCGATTTAAAATGTTTGCAATGATTTTCGTGCGAATCGGTAGAAATGTGTCTATTAAAGACATTTTGAATCCCAACTTAAGGTTTCTGAGATGATTTTAAATTATACGTTTTCTTGTAATAATCTCAAAAAGATAGAAAATATTTTTTATTCACTGAACTCTCTCAAATAAAGAAATATAACATTTTTTCGTCGGAAAATATATTATGTTTATAAGTACGTACATTTTATTTCGACTAATATTGTATTTGAAAAATTGAGATAAAAAAATAATACTTTGTAATGATTTAGAAGTGAAGTCTAAGTTATAATAATATTATACAAACTATATATTTTGTATAATCCTACATATAAGATGCAAAGCTCTACCACGCTGCAAAGGATTTGTAATTATAAAAAAAATATATCTATAACAGCTACATGCATATCCGTTTATAAAATCGAAATACTCGTCATATTATACATGAATTATAGTTTAACTATCTATATCTACTATATTGTAAGATCCCAAAACTCAGTTGATACATTTTGAGTGCTTCCTTTGAATTATAACACGCCATGATGAGCTATTGTTAAAGTCTATAATATATTGTTATTAACGTTAGAGTTTCGTCGAATTTCTTAGATGTAAATATGGAAATTCAATTTGATTTAGCTAAAGAATATTTAAATTTAAATAGACTTATCAGTTATCACTCGATGTAAATGAATTAGAGCTCCATGCTAGTGTTCGTGTTTTGGTTAAAGCTTCCTCTACGGTGCTAAAAATATTTTCGAAATGTTGCTGGCCCTTACAAACCAAGTGAAAAAAACATGGTACCAAACACTTACCGCCCTTTGATGGACGGTAAAACCCCAGAACGCACATACATATATTTAAAAAAAACCATGTTTTGCACTTGGTTCTTAAAGGGCCAGTAACATATCGGAAGTATTTTTAAACATTATTGGGGAAGTGTTAACACGGTAAAGATTTTTTTTTCAAATGAACCTAAGTATAAGAAAGAAAGATTAGTGCCGAATTTGATTACATCTCATTGTGAGATAATGTATAAAAAAAGATAACATATTATTGCTTCCGTATTATCAATTAAATCTAATAATTGATTTTTTTGTACCTGTTCCACATTTATTCATTTTTACACATCTGTGTGGACAGATCTTGATCTGTCAAGATCTGTTTCGCTTATCGCTAGCATTATCAAAGGCTCGTGCTTTAATGTGAAATTAATAAATGTGAATGTGAAATTAATAGAAACAAGATTTATTTATTATTATTATTATTATAATGCCTTTAACCAATAATTGATAGCGATCACCATTAAAGTTACTAAGTGCAACTAATCAATATAACAGGTGTTGACTGTACATATTCATTGTAAATCGGTTTTAAGAATTGAGCAACTAGTTGAAGGAGATCCGTAAAGATTCACGTTGCATTTTTGTTTTTTTAACAAACTGCTATTAATTTGATTAACAGTAAGTGGACGAGATTGTAAGATATATGTAAGTTATACTCAGAAATAAAACATTTTATCAAGTTCCGATTGCCGTTCAAGTTATACGCTGCTCAATGATTTCGACACTTTCGTTGTCTGTAAGCTTTCCACGTATATCCTACTATCCAACATAAATCTATGAGTAAATATAAAAAAAATGTGTTTAAGCTCAACGTTTTGTTGACTGTAGAGCTATAATATTTAGTATTTTTACATAACATATCAAGAAAAATCATTTTTATTTATAAGCTGTCCTTATTAAAACGTAAAGCGGCAAATACTAATAGTACTAAGAAATATTTAAATTTATTACAGAAAGAAGATGCATTTTAAACGATACGATCTATCTACCAATCGATTGATAATGGTAAATATATAATATTTATTATTTGATATTTTCATATGATACACTCGAATATATGAATGTATATTTTTCGCATACATTTATTTTTATATGTGTTTTAATGCTTTTTCTTCTTATATAAGACGTGCATTTTATCTTTAGAAATGTTTGCGGACAAGACCGATCAAATAGAAACGCTGGTAGATTCGATCAATATTTGATCAAGCTACCTCGCTTGGGAGAAAATTAAACCTTGCGCTCCCATGTGCCTTCGGTTCGTGTCCCATCCGGAAGAGAAGTGACGTGAGATCTTATTCTAGGGACTTTTCCCATTCGATACACGTATTGCTATGTCTCTTATTCGTGAAGTTCGTTGGTACGAAGCGCTAGTCCACAAACTGTGTTATTTTCATATCAATAATAATAAATTTATTTGGTATTTACTTGGTAGAACTCCATTATAATAGGTTAAAAAAATAATAAAACTTTTTAAAGAAATAAAGTATACTTATAAAATGGCTTATAACACAAATTATTATCCTCATATTGATTTTAACAGGATTTTTTTACTTTTACATGATTGTGGCCAAATCGCAACAATATTCTCATTAAGAAAAATATTATTCCAATTCCATATTATATAGTGAACACTTCATTGTCATTGTTTGCATCATTATGAAAAATACATTACAAATTGAATGTAATCGTCAGTGACACGCTTTAAATAAATATAACAAAAATAATATTATTTTAAAATACTTATTAAATAAATTGTTGTTGAATTTAAATCCATATATATATATATATATAGTTTTCACAAAGGATAGGTAGCATCCCCTAGAATCTACAGTCTAGATTCTAGATAATTAATTAATAACCTTAGTAATCTTATGTATACGCTTAAGGTAACTGCAAACCATCCGCATTTAATGGCATATAAATAGCATAATTCATAATTCAGTTATATAATTCATTTTAATTTTATCATATAAAATAAGATTTGTGGAAAGCTCATAACTACAATGTTGCAAAGTCCAGTTTGTAACTTAGATATAAGAATCGTAAGATTCTAATTTATGTGATAACTTGATACCAAAATGGCATATAAATGCATAAATTATTACGAAAAATACACACTTTTTTTCCCTTTTTTACAAAGCAGGAATCGATTTTACCTTTTATATTTAATGCTAAAATATACATTTACTCTTCATATTGTTTCAACAAATGTCTTGTCTACACGTGCTAAACTATTATAATCTCCATTCAAACAGAGCAAACTGGAGTTTTGGCGGCCATTGATTTTCGACTCTTTTTTAATACAATTTTCACAAAACATGATTCATTATAATAGCATTAGGTTGTTTAATAGTGTATTCTAACAGAAGCTACTAATGCCAAGGTGTTTTTTTAATAGTACAAAGCGCTTTTGGATAAAAATATAAAAAAAATATCTAAATTATTTAAAAAAAAAAAAAATTGCAATTAGGTGGTTCTATTGTGTATGTAAATATTTTTTTTAATTTAAAAGTAAACAAATCATGCATTTAAACGTTAAACTTTCCAACTGAAAATCTTTCCACAAGAAAATTAAGGGTAAATCATCACTTAATGTCTATAAATGACGTTCTTTCATTGAAAAATTAATGAAGTCGATCAAATATAATTTCGTTCATATCTGACAAGAATACTTTTGTTTAAAATACAAATAGTGCAATATATTTTCGATATGTTCTATAGAAATGATCTTTTTAAATTATTTTACTTTTTTTATTATTTACCTTCAAAATCTTTTCAAAACATCAAATAAAATTGATCCAAATTACTATGTTACAGTTAAGTATTAAATATCGATATCTTAAACTGATGCAACTTTTATTGTATGTCTATTTTAATGTATTCAAAATAAAGATATTTTCAATCTTCTTAATTTAAAAATGTACATATTAAAATATTTATACTTTAAAGTTTATTTCTCTATATATTCTAGATCACTAGTATTCAGTGCATTGGAGAATCACTGACATTAAAAAGTGTACGCCGTTGAAAGTCGATATCTTTCTGGAGGTGTCGCAAAACATATCGAAACTTTTGCGATACCGTGATAATACAGATATTTGCTTTCAGCTAAAATATAAAAGAAATATTTTATACTTTTAATGTTTATCGCTATTTGCAAACTACTTTTTTTTTAAGCAAAGATCTTTCACACAAACAAAAATAAATTATCAGTAACAAAATGTAAGTATTAAGGATAATGCATTTAAGAAACCAATAATAATTACTAATTTTCTATTGGAATTTCATTTTTTATAGTTAATGATTATCTGCAATTAATTAAAAAAACTCAAACTTTTTTCATGCCTAATATTATCGGTTCAACTTCATTTAAATATATTGAAAAATCTTGCTGATTTGTTAAGTAACACAATGAAAATAAAGGGTTGTCGCATATGCTGATGAATCTAGAAAGTGCGGTTTATCATTGTTCACAGTTTAACACGAAAAACAAATGAAGTCGACGACAATATTATCGGTGGTTTTCAAGAACTGCACGTTTTCAATTTGCAATAAATAGCCAAGTGATCGTTTCCCACACAAAATAGGTAATATGTTCAAAAGTCTATATTGAAAACAAATTTGAATATAAAGGCGTAGATTTTTTTGATCAAACGTGTCTTTACATCCATTACATTATCGAGCACTGATTCAAATAATTGCATCATTCAACAGTTTGAATGTTTGAAAAAAATATTAATCAAAGGATGCTTTAAATATACGATTAGTATTAATGCTAATATTTCAATAAACTCAATAATTCTCGAACGTTTCACACAGATTATCTTATCTACCTGTTTTTTTATAAAAAATAAATAGGTGATTGAAGTAAGAGTTAAATCGAAACGAAATCCGCCGAGTGATTTTGACAACACCTCTTTCGAATTAATGATGTTGCACTATTTGTCTAAACGTACTCGTTCTTCTTGGTGACACCATCATCAGTATATGATTTGTGGTAAATGGTTCTCTGTTATACACTTATACCTTTGAAGTGAAGATACTTAAGGATGAAAAATATCAAAAACGAATTGTTTATTGTTCATATTCGTTCGTTACATGCTTAAAATGTACACGGCTTTAACATAAGACAAATTCATACATCGAATAAGGTAGTAAGTAGCACCATTAAAAAATAAAGCATTTCTTTTGAAATCGAAACATAAACCAATAAAAACTATTGTGTACAAAAATATGATACAAAACGCTCATATTGGTCCAAATCAAGTCTGGGTGGATAACGGCTCGATGTGTATTTTTGTATGACCTACAATGCAGTCAATTAATTGTTATTAAAAAATCACTTTTTTACACTGAAGTTTATTTTCCACAATAATATTATACATACCTTGCAAATATGACTTTACTTGTGGCCCGTCACCAATTTACAATTTTTAGTGTGGTTCATCAGACAAAAAGTCCCTGTTGCAGCATTATATTAAAGAATTGATCGATTTCTAGTCCTAACAGTATGTGCGTATGTAATAAGCATACAAATATTATACAGACCAAGCGCAGAGAATATATTATGTGTTTTTGACATTTTCAACTGTGAAAAAAAAACATATATTGTACATTTAAATGAAGAGGAGCAACGGTTTATATAGAAACATATTTCTTTTAATGTGTTTTTATTTATTACATCTACGTTAGTAGATCAATCTGAAAAGTATTGTTTTGTGATCTAATACGACTGACTTTGCATTCAGAATATGGCACAAATAAAATAAAAAAAGTTTCGTAAAAAATTTATCAGTTGATGCATTTAGATGAAGAATAGTAAACGTTTTCAAAAATTATTATTCGGATAAAAAATGAGACAAGTTTTTCTACAGAAAAATATAAAAAGGGAGTAATGTGTGAAACCTACAAATTATTTTGATTGAATAATGCAATTAGAATCGAAAATACGATCACAATATATTATAAAAACCGTTGGTTTAAGATTTTAAAAAATATATGCATGATATATATAAGAAACAAATGGTTAGATAAAAATGGTAAAACTTCGAGCTGTAAGATTTTCAATTTATGCCATTTGCATTCTTTACTCAATCGCACTTACGAATACAAAAAAAGTAATATTTCAATATCATGAATATACTAACCATTATTCGAATGAAAGTGTTACATTAAAGTTTTTCTGATCACTTAAACCAATGTAATATTGCAACTTCCAGTGAATTATAAAAAAAACGAAATTCGAAATGATAAGACAAGACAATCTTTACATATGCGCATAATGGGTAAGTGCGTTCATAATATTTTTTAACGGTTTTTTATAAATAAAGATTTTTATCTACGATATTTGGTATTTTTGACTGTCGAGTATTATTTGTGGTAGGTGTTCAAGATAGTTCTTATGACCATGTGACTGCAAATGTTTCTTAAACTACCCTTTTTTTCCAATCTAGCTACAATTAAAATGCTTGCACATTCAAATATTATTATTGTACATATGAAACAGTTATTTTGTTAGACTGTTACTCTTTCTTTTATATTGATATTTCAAAAAATAAAATGTACATTTGTAAAATCTCCCACTCTTATTTATTAAGATCAGGACCGGTTTTGCTCATGACGAGAGTCATGCTACACGAATAAAATTTTACTGTGTTATCTATACAAATCAAAATGAAATAAAACAGTGAACGCCCTAAAATTGATAAAATATTGATATTGAGGCTTAAAAAAATGTATGACAACGACAGCCACAAGAGATATACAAAAAATACCAATCTAAGAGTGCATACATATACCATAGACAAAGAGTTGTCTATAGAGCCTGGAAAGATTGTCAAAAATAATTCATTTAGAATGAGGTAAGATGAAAATCCAATTTAATAAAATTTCGCATCTATTCGCTGATATTGGAATATCTTGTTTATAACATGGTAAATATCATGTATATCTTTCATATGTTTCATTATCGTTGTAATCACGCATCTCTTCTCATACTGTAAAGGAAACAATTTCAATTACATAATGTATAATAATTGAGATAAAAGGGTATATGCATTTTTTTCTGTTTTTGTAATCTTGATTCGATCGTAGAACCGTACATTCTACGTGCGATGGAGCGATTGACCGAGCATATGCTTTCCGTAGCAGTGTGAGACGTAAGGCGTAGCAGTTTTACAGCGGGCAATATATTATGCAGCAAACCGCACAGCGGGGAGCGGCGCTGTGCCATCCGGAATAAATTTTAATATGCCATTTCGTAAAGATAGCACGAATACTAGCATCTGATATTACTTTAGAGGCTCAACTTAACCAGTAAAATAATCGACAACGTAAGAACAGCGAGTTTTACAAGTTTACGAACAAATCATACCGTTAAAAATGAAAGGTAAAAAACATATTTTATTTGCATTAATATATCTATAAATAAATAAAAAAATGTCCATTCGACAAGATTCGAATTTTTTTTTTACGATTTTTAAAAATCGTTGACGTTCTAGTTTTGGATTTCAGTTGTTATCTCATATTATCCAACTGCTATGGCAGCTAGTAATTTTTTTAAATTCATTTCCGCTCCTGATTTCGAGCATACGGCCTTCTTATAGAGGTGTCTCGACATAAGTTTTTATACAAGAACTGTTTGATACTCAGTTTCATAAATCTCTGAGAGTAGTAGGGATGGAAGAATAATGCTAGGAGTTAGCTAATAGCTCTCGCTACGCCTAGTTATTGAAGGATCGGAATGGTAGGAAAGAAATAAGACAGCGCAGACACCCATGTCTTCGAACATAATCCTTAAATCAATCGAAAAAATGCTGTTCATACTGGGACTCAAACCGGTGAGATCCGGTAAGAAAGCCCACAGCGCTGACCGCTGCGACACAGGACCCGGCCCATAGTAGTTATAATAAATACATTTTGTTATTATTTTTTGTTGTTAAAAATATTACTTACAGTTGAAGTAAACCAATAATCCTGAGACGAGAGCAAAAACAACTAACATCAGAACCAGTAAAAACAAGAATATCGCAGGTTTGCAACACGTGACCCAGCAATCAACTTCTTGTCCACTAGATGCTGGAATATTACTTCTTCCACCAAAAACACTACAACACTTTTCAAATGCACTTCGTTCTTGATGGTTATCAATAATTTCAGATGGTCTAGGAACAACTGAGCAATTTCCGGCTTCATTTACAACAATCCCTTGTTGTTCACTTTGATATGGATAACTGCGGTTAGTTATTCTAACAAATCCAGACTGGTCATCATCGTCGTGTGGGTTTTGATATACCCCATATGAAGCAACCATATCGACTGCTGATTGATTGACAGACTTGTTATTTTGAGCAAGTCCATCACTTATCGTTGCTTCTGGGCTTCCAGTTGGCCAGCACTCACAAGAACATCGATCCTCTTTTCGTCTAAGCCTCTCATTTTCTCCAATTCTTTGTGTGACGGCCGATGTCGGCTCGATTTCTTGTTTTTTGTCATCTTCCTTTCTTTGGTCTTTAGATGTCCTAGGAAGTGTATCTCTATTTTTCATAAATTGGCCATGAACATTTGTGTGGTTCTCTATGTACCAATTTCGTTCTTCCGCTCTAAGAGTGTTGTCGTTGTTTCCTTCATACAGATCCGGTCTAAGAGTATTTCCTACATTGCCGAAATTTGATAAGCCATACTTAGAGTCGTTGGGGTATAAATTTTGGTTAAAACTGGAGTAGTTCTGGTCAAATTCTTGACCTCTATTACTATTATAGTAAGTATTCAAGGGTGAGGTATATTCGTAAGCACTCCTTTGCATTTTCAACGAATACAAGTAAACACATTTACATTTTTCAAATGATCAAATATTTTTTATATGTTTGTAACATTTTCGATTAATTATTCTTTAGTGAAGTTATTGTTATTCACGTTAGACCTTCTATAGTTCACTACAATATTAATCATTAAAATCCAAGTATAATTTATGAAGTACATACTTAAATAAATTAAGGATTCTTCACAAAAAATCCACTACACCGTTAAATTTTAAGATTTCAATGAAAAATGTTTGATAGTATAAACTTCTTGAAAATTAGCTGTTTAATACCTGAAAATTATCAAATTCCATTATAACTAAAGAAATTTGTGTTAAGATTTTCACTAAATTCAAAACACAATAATCAACAACGTTGACCCAAATAATTCAAACGATAAACCACTTAGGATTACTCAGTTTCATCAATGTTATTATGCTTTATCTTAAACAAACAGTTTTTTGACTTTTATGTTTTGGTTTGTGGAATTTCACGATTAATGTTCAAGTAACATTTCAACACTCTAGTAAAAAAAAAGGTTGAAGCTTAGAATTTTGACGTTTATGAAATTATTTGAACCATTATTATTATTTATTATAATTATTATTTATGTAATTTACGTATATGTTTATGATTGTAGTCTACTTGTTCAATGGTCGAAAATTCTATATTGATATTTTGAAACGAGAATAATAAATAAGAATATTGAAGAGTGAGAATTAGCGCATATCGATAAAACAGTATTATGAAAATGGTTCGTACTGACCATTTGTTGATAAATGTAACTGGTTATATGATAATTTCGATGGATTCAGTGGTAACTTTGTGGAAGCGGATTTTAATTTAAATTTTAAATAACTTAGATTATTTCACGTATTGTGCTACAAACTGTGACGCGTGTTTCGCCTCTTTCAGAGGCATCCTCAGACAACCTTACTTTCACAACACTTTTTTAAGTACGATTGTAAGATTGTCTGAAGATGCCTTTGTAAGAAGCAAAATACGTGTCGCAGTTTGTAGCATAATACGTGGAATAATCTAAGTTATTGATATGGTTATATGATGTTTAGACCGTCTTAAACATTTTGTTGAATGTTTTATAGATTAATTCATTGAATTTTTTTTTCGTACATAGTTTTCCATTGACCATCAGCAATTGTTTTGAATTTAAAATTTCTTAACGAAATTTACAATTTTTTTGATTTTAATAAAACAATTAATTTTAAACAGATTTTTTCATAATTGTATATCATGTGGCATTTTATCAAAACGCTGTTGTTATTTAAAGTACTATAAAGTTCTAGTATCACTGAACTTCTACATATTTGCTTTATTTACCGATTTTTTAAAAATTTCAAATAGAAAATAAATAATATTTGGTAAATATTTCACTAATACAGGTTCAAATTCAATTTACTTAGAAAATTATATGCTTTTAACATAAACGATAGCAAAATAAAGTATTTATTTAAAATAACAAACCAAAAGTTTTAAGATTTTTTTAAAACAAAATATTAGGGACAGACCCCTAAGAAGTAACTGGTAAGCGTTAAAAAAATAGTGTTTTGTTAAGGTTTTATTTGACTATTTGGTGATAAAATTAGTCTCTCAATTTTAATATCATTTTTTTATTGTGAAGCTAAAACGTTTTTTTCATTTGATGAAAAGTTTAATTTTATGTAGTATTGATAATTTATTTAACATAGAAAATCTTTCTTTTTATGTTTGCACGACAACAACAAATGATTATTTACAATTTTCAATAATCATGCACATTATAATAATCATTCATAAAACTGTAAAAATATATGATAACTGATAAGATTAGCAAATTACTGATTTTATTAATGTTTTGAAACACTATTTTCGCCCGGGCGATGATATTACGCGCGCTGTATCCAAATCGTAGACCCACTGTTCGTCTACGTCGTAGCGAGCTGGCGTCTCACAATCAACTAGCGTCGCGACGCCTCGCCCCTCGCCCACGAGTACACATACGCAGGCGCGCAAACGCCAAATAGTATTATTTCACACACTTAAAAAAGTGCCCCTGTACAGATTTACATCAGACTTATTCGAAATAAGTGTTAAGTATTACTTTTACTTATGCAACACTGAAGATAAAATTATTTTTTAATTCTATAGACACTCTAACTCTAGGACATATCTTAGTCACAAACGCTGGTAATAAATTTTATCAGATGCCTATTTTTTACACGATTTCACCATTAAAGATATAAATAAATCCCTTGATATTTGCAGGCCACTTATAAGCTTGTAATTTATGAAAAATAAATATTTTCTCCATGAATCGATTGAAAGTTAATGTTTTTTTAGTGTTGCAGGGGTGGTAGCCAGTTATTACCTGTGCAATATGACGAAATCAAATCAAATGAGAAAACTATAACCGAGGACAAAAATATACATCACAAAGTACTGCTTGAGGGAAGCTGTTTTATGGACACAATAATTATGCATGCATGCTATTTTGAAACAAAATCTCTCCGAAATACAATGAAAGGCACTATCTTTATTCAAAGTATAACTAAAACTATAGATAACATGATACAATCAACGCCTATACCTATACTAGACTTTTTAGTTTTGGTTGCGCGAAAAACCTCAGAGCCTCAAGAATTAGAAAGTGGAGAATTATTTATTCAAATGCCAACTATAATCAGTAGTCTAACTTTAAAGATTAAGATTGAAAAAAACCATTAGAGTGTTATGTATACACAACATCTACCTCTATGCTACGATTAATTCTGTATGACATACTTGTAACAATAAACTTTTCAACGGACTAAACCAAAATCCAATTCCTTCTCCTTAATTCAAATTGAGAGTTCAAATCGAAAGATCGACAGCCAAGTAGAAATTCCCCGATACTCACGTCGTTATCATTTTGATTAATAAGATTAAGTGATTTATTTATAAAGTGTGTAAATTATATATATGGAATAAAGATGAAACAACATTGAATTTAAATTAGTGTTTTAGTAAAAATAATCCATAACATAATAAATGGTGTCAGAAGTGGGATTTGTGCTGAAGTAACGTTAAAAATAATGTATGGTGACAATATCTTATTAACGATGAAAACAAAATTCTTTAATCAACAGCACGAATCAAATACACAACGAAATAAATCTAATAATAATGGTACATCGATAATCATTGAACGGAAATTAACAAAATCAATTAATCAAATAATATGAAACTAGAATAAGACAACAAAATCTTCAAACTCAAATTCTACAAAATCTATCATCGTATCTTCAAACATCAAACTCCAATCTAACAAAATCTTCTTCGCCGACTTCATCTAAATCCTTTAAATCTACATCCTAAAAATATATATATGGTGACAATAACTTCTACAAAGTTTTCTTATGTTTTATCAGATTCATTTATTTTATTGAAACTAATTTTAATCTTCACATCTTGTGTCAGGGACAGAGTTTATGTCATATGATCTTATCACTTTTAAGGTGTTCACTGTCAATACTTGGTGGAATGGCATTATAATAAAAAATAATAAAAGATTTTTTATTATATGATCTTATATTTGCAAAATATTAGGCGCATTAACATTAACTATAATGTCATTTTTGTTTATATTTGACATTATCGCTATATTTCTACTATTATTCAGAAAATACACGTATCCGTCTATTTTTTAGTCTGTCATACGAGCTCCTACTAAATAATGAATAATATTGACGCGACATTTGTAAATGTCATGATTGCTGCCATTATTTTTAGCATCTAACTTTCAACTTTCAACGATTGCTAGCACAAAAATATTTCCGTGATAAAGCATAAGCATAATTATTATCATAAGCATAATTATCTTTATTCCCAGCGTGTGCGATTAGAAGTTCAATACTATGAGGGAAAAGTTGGGGAATGCACCAATGTATTATATGTAAATAACACAAACGTCCCATTTCCAAAAGCGTGGTATACAAACTGCCGTATTCCAGTAAATATTGAAATGTTTATAATTTGGTAAAAGGTAAGCTTAGTGTGAATCCTGGTCGAAATCGAGTTACAAAATAAATATAGTGTAAGTATGTACATATAACAAATTAAAATTGTTATATTCAGCTAATTACCTACTCTAAATTAATTCTTTTGCATCATTTTGGAGATTAAATGTCTTCAATGATACTCTCAAAGTAGATTTTAAAACTTTCAAAACAGTAATAATAAATCAGGTGAAAAAATATCAAAGTATTTTAGTTTAACAAATATTATTTTATATATGACTTAAAGTTATTTCGGCTTATGCGTTCATCTGAACTTTAAAATAATTCCTATGAAGGGATAAGCCGAAATAGCTATCAACAGTATCTACCATATATAAAAAAACATTTAAAGAAATAAAACACTTTGACATTTTTACGTCTTATTAAAGTGGGGTTATATCGAGTAAATGCCAATTCTATCATGTTACAATAAAGAAATTCGCCAAAAGTCATCAATAACAGTTAACCTAAATATATAAACTTTTATAATATATATATATATATTGCATAACTCTTTATAATCTTAGTACTTTCTCTTACAACATTTTTATTTCTGTGCTTTGTTACCACTGGATGCTTAGTTTTGACTTAAGTTTCAACCAGTTTCAATTACTTGGCAATTCATTTTAATTGACGAGAAACAAAATAATATCTTGTTTTCGCGTAATGGCAGAATAATTAAAGTAACTAAAGTAATGTCAATTTCAATAATTAATCCCTAACAGTTTAATATTCTAACTATACCAATAAGCCAAAATATAACAATATTTTTTATAGAGAATGACTTTTATACGATATCATGTTAATGTTTGTGTTTTGCATAATATGTAAGGAGTTAAACAATTTATAACAATCTCATTTTGGTCATCAAACCAACGGAAATTAATATTATCATTTTGAGGTACGTACTTAAGTGTAAACTTGATAAGCTTTCGCAAAAATATTGTATGTCCTGGCCTTATGATAAAGAACTCTATTTTTACATTTACATTTTAAATGATAAACACAAAAAAATTGCAATAATTGATAAGAAAGATATGACTGTTTGTTAAACGAAATATATAACCATTTAATGTACGTACACACAAACATTGATTTTATTGAATTTAAAGTATAAATTTAGTAGTTCTCAGAATATTATCAAAGAAAAATTAAGATTATTTAATGAATATTTTGGAAGCATTTAAATTGTTCAATTTAACTTTAAAAAAAGGAATATTATTATTTGGTGTAGATGACTTTGGATAATTAAATAATATTGAAAAAATACTACTATTCCATCTCCAATACACTTTATTCATGATCTTAAGAATAGCGTCGGTGAAAAAATTATTTTGAGTTATAAAACAAAAACTGTGAGTGCAGCCACATGGTTCTTCTTTGTTAAATGGTTTTTAATCTTAAAGTTGTCAAATATATATAAATGTGAAATAAGTTGCATGATTCAATGCTCAGAACAATCATCTAGCCGTGAGATATTTTTCAGAGTAATTTATAAACCGCTGATCTTTCACCGGTTATTATTTTGCATACAAAATCTTTTTATTATTTTTTCCGAAAAAAAAGCAATAAAAAAATATTTAATTTTGTCAAGATGATACTTCTTTCAAAATATTTAAGATAAAATATCTAATTGATAATTGTTGTAATCGTATATATACTGTTGTGATATTATTCAATAGTTTTGGACATACCAAAGCATTATTATATTATATTGTATATACTTAGTAAACAGTAGGGCTTATACAAAAACCGACTTTTGAAAAAACTGTTTGTCGAATGTGAATATTGTTCGAAAACCGGTTTTAACCGGTTTTCGAAGTTTTACAAAAAATGGATAATTCAATTAAAATAGCGAGAAAAGGTTCATTTTTTTTTTGTTTTTTATTTTATGTACATAATAATGCACAACGAGAAATTATTTGGTTTTGCTATTGAGAAAACACGAAGCGTTCACTGATCGTTTTGTAACAGAATTTTCTGATATCAAAAATACCCTTTCGCTGGGTAGTGATGTGGGGCATATAGTCTTTCAGCCATCAAATTTTCTGTCCTTTTGTTTATAGACTCATTTATGGAAAATTTGGCACAACCGGTTACGAAATTAAAAAATCTCTTTTCGAATGTCACAAATTTAACAAAAAAAAAAGGTTTTTATAACCGGTTTTTTAAAACTGACAAGCCTTAGTAAACAGCTCTAACATTCGGTAGATTCTCGAAATAACGAATCTTATCGCAATCTTTACAAAATTGGAATAGATAAGTATAGTAACTTCAATTTATTGAATCATTACTTTTAGTACAAACCACAGCTTATGTAGTGCCACTGATTCGAAAAATTGCAAACATGGAGGATTGCAGCAAAGAAAATGACAGGAGTAAGTGAACTGCTTATTATGTTTTACTTTTATTTATTCCAAATAAATGTTTAACCATTATAAATTCAAATAATATATTTTAAAATAACTCTTGACGATAGCAAGGTGGCTGAAAAAAAATAATCTGAAAATAATGTTTAATTGGCTTGAGTATCATCAGCCTTTGTCATTTAGTTGAATTCAGGGAATTAAAAATTTCAGGGATTGTGTGTGATGAAGATTCTGATGACGTCAAACCAGGATATTGTTTTAACAAGTGTCGCGACGGAATTTTACAAGTTTTCATTCAGAGTGAAAATGAAATTGAAAATCAACGTACGTATGATAATTTAAATAAATACATAAATGAACTTAAATATATTTTAGCTAATTATTTATTACTGCATGAATAAAAATCTACATTGTGATATTTTACACAGAGCCACTGCATAAAGTAAATATAATATAAAAGCTTTAAACGGTAGTGTGTTTTTAACCTTCAATAATTGAACGGAAAATCTAATAATGAAAGTGTAAATTCAACATAACTCACACATAAGGCAGAGGAAATCAATTTCCATATTAATAATTATTGTTATAATTTTTTAGGAGAAACAATTGAAAAAAATTTTAATAACTGTTTCGGATGTTATTTTTCCAAAATAAACGTTGGCTTGAACTTAAATGCTAATCATCTAATTAACATATTGACAAATAGTAAGTACTCTTTTATATTTCACTATAATTTAGCAGATATTCATTATATGTACATCATTTTTTCCATATTTACTCCCTATTCGGAGCATATGGCCACCACATGGTTCTTCCAAGATTCTCTGTCCAGTCTTCTTGCTTCCTTCCATACCATTTCAGCTCCGCTGAGTACATCATATAGATCAGTGTTTCTCAAACTTTTTGGGCCCATGACACCTTTTGAGTGTCTTAATTTTTGTGCCCCCCCCCCATAGCTGTTTTGTACTGTTGAAGTATAAGTGTTATAAAAAATTGCGGGACCCAAACAAAAAGACGCGAGACTTTTTTTGAAGATGTTCCCATAATTAAGAATTTCGAAATTAAGATTCCCCATAATCAATACCGCGAAAAGTTTTTTTTTAGTTCTTTCGAGAACTTCGAATTCATAATTCTTGGAATTTGTGGTTTTCCCAGAATGAACACTAGACCTTTCTTTAGCTGTTCTCACACATTCACATCCAATTTCTAAAACACAACAATTTACGAATTTCATTACTCTCTCGTGTTATTTGATTTTTTGTCAGATTCCAATGTGCAGCATTTAATCTGCTGAGGAAGGTATTTCAACAGATATTTTTCGTCGAGAACTGCTTGTTACTACGTTGCTCAATCTTGGGCTTCATCTCTCATTATATTTTTTTCATGAAAATTAGAGTTATCATGAGCAAGCTGTAACATATTTTTAGCATATGCACGGTATCACAAATGGTTTTGTAGAGAAGCTCTTGTGTCGATTTATTTACTTATAAATAATTGAAAAATTTTATGCATCATCAAAGTTGTCTTATTAAGTCCAATTACTTGTCACGGTGTCAAATTGAGGTTAATAAATTGTTTTCAACGCTTTGTTGGACACCAGCAATGTTTTCTGCTGATCTCATCGTACTTTGTGGCCTAGGCTTGTGTTTATCTGATACAGGGCTTTTTTGAAAATAATATAATACTTCACAACTGTCAAAATTCATGTAAGCCAAAATGGCGACCAAACTAAATAGTAAGACTTCTCGGCAAAAACCCTGTATAATGCCTTTAAATTAAGTATTTACTGTGAACACTATCAAAGTTTTTTTAAATTACTCTTTTTTATCATTTTTTAAATAAATAAACGATGCATACTTATTATCAGTTCGTGTACATCCTTGCAGTTAAATTTTTGAAGAAATCAGAACGCCAAACCCCGGTGGTCAGTGAGAAGTTATATAAAAAGGAACTAAACTTAGAAGACTTAAACTTACTCCACTATTGTTTATTTTCTTTCGTTGATTATCTGGCAAGCAACATATTTATTTTTGACGACCGATACGGATAAAATATGATCATAGAAAGAACGATCCCGTGAAGAGTGATTAATTCAATTTTGATATAAAACCATATGTCACAAATATATAAAAATATAACTTTGTTAAAAGCAATTACATACATAAACCTTATATTATCGTGTATGAAAAACAAAAACTTTTTTTTTTCAAAAGATCAAAATAATATATCAAATTTGCATTTAACAGGCTAGCATATATTACCTATATTACATATATTACCTTATTTTCCAACTAAATAAAAAAGGACGTTCGCAAAAAAGATTATCTTTATTTATTTTTTAGGACAAATTTAATATTTTCTTTTATTGGTTTCAGTATCAAAAATGGAAAAAGACAAATATCACTGCCTAGCTGTTATTATAATAACTAAAAGCAAGAATAACACAGAATTTTATGCGAAAGAAAGTACCACATATACATTAAACGATGTTATTCGCCAATTCTACGGTGAATCTTGTCAAGCGTTCTGGAATAAACCAAAAATTTTTATTTTTCTGGTAAAAAATAAGTATAATCTTGTAAAACTTCTAATTTTTATATTTTTTTGTGACAAAACATTTGACATGAAACTTTATTTGAATTTTTTATTTAGGCACCAATATACAAAGATGAACAGTATGAAACGGACAATATTAAAAAATCCAAAAATGTACTTCATATTCCATCTGAAGCAGATATATTGGTTATACAAAGCCGTTTCAAACCAAATATTACAAATTCTCTCTCTCGCCAAATGTGGCTCATCAAAATGCTTTGTTTGCATTTTCAAGAGTTACATGGTTCAATTTTTGAGCCGTTAACTGAGTTTTTGAACATATTTCAAAATAGGATTGACCCTCAATGTATTGATGAATTCCTTCCGATAATATTTTCAACACTACGAAAGAACCTGAATTTCAACGAATTAAATGAAGCAGTAACAGAAATCTCTTGCAATTATCAACTGTTGAAAGGAAAAATGTTGGTTTTCAATCATAATTTTTATGGGAAAGGAGGTTAGTTTTACTGTTGCATACGTGAAGTATTTGTAGTTGGATTCCATTACTCATTATATGGTTTTATTATCATTTATGATAAAATATCTGTCTTGAATATGTATATCTTATACTTGGTTTTTCAAAATTTATGGTCAAGTTGACGAAAGAAAAGGATCCGAAGCAGATGTCAAAAATATAAACAAGTATTTTCCAAAAATTGGATTTGAAGTAGAGGTTTATCATGACAAAACAGCAAATGATATTTACGAACTTATTGGTGAAGGTTTGTTCAAACGTTGTTATTATTTAAAACATTTGTTCAGTATTATAGTTTTTTAAATGATAATTATGTTGAATTTAAAATACATTTTTTAGATTTTCTAAGCAACGTCTATCTCGCCGTCAATTTATGATACTGTATAATTTCCATTATATTACTACAAAAACTGATAATTTAATTACGAATAGAATAAAAAGAGTATTACCTATAACTTTCAGATAAAGGATAAGGATAGTAAAGATAGTTAAGCATAGCGCAGGGGTCACCAAACTTTTTGAGAAGCGGGCTGGATTGAACTTTTTAAAAACTAAGTCAGACAAATAAATTCTTATTGGAACCCAATGAGAATATAAACTTATTGTATGTGCTTACATAATTATTATAACAGATGTAGTTTACATTGCTATTTATAATAAAAAATATTTATTGTAATGAATTGGTATCTATTTTTCGTAGGCCTACCTCACATTTTATTAAAAAAGAAGAAAGTAATAATAAACGCATTCCTATTATTGAATATATTTCTTTGCAAAGTTTTACAGTTTCACATATTGTGTGGATTGATGTTTTTCATTTATTGAATAAGGATTAAAGCAATTGAGAGAAGTACGTACAAACACAAAAAAATACTTACAACTTAATTAAATTATATACTTTAATATGATTCTAACATGTCTAAATTGTAATTAATGCGAAATATGAAACCGTTTGAGTGAACTTATTCCTTTTAATTATGAGGTTCCAACTGGCAAGTAGTTTTCAATGTCCAAATCGGTGATATGTGATCGATTTTAAATATATATGTTTATATATATATATATACAGTGCTTTTTTTTGAAAAAAAAGGTGCCGGAACGCACTTTTTTCGAGCATTTTCTAAGAAGGTATATTATTTATTATATATTCGAATATCATTTTGATAGAATTAAAGGCGGCTTTTCATAAAATGGATAAAAAATAAAACAAAATATACATATTTTTATATTTATTTTAGAAATTTCAAATGAAAATTGAACAAAGAACATTATATACATTATGTAACATAACATTAAAAAAATATGTAATTTATTAAAAACGCTATCCAAAATTACATTCCAATTACAATGATTTCCACAGTTTTTCCCAATTTTCGTCAGGTAAATGGTCCCTATTTCTTTTTTTTTTGTGTTGGTGTCTGTGGCTGAATGTCTTCCTCTTAGTAACCATTGATCAACGTATTTTGAAGGATCAAAAAGTATCAAAGGTGGTCCGACGAGTTTAATAAACAAAATTAACGAAACTGTTTTGGTCATCAACGAAGCTTTCATTGGGCTGATAATTAAATTTATTTGTGAAAACCCGCACTCACATTCACTTGAAGAAATGACAATAGAATTCAGTGCATAAACTAAACGAAGCAAGTTTTTCCGGATATTCCTTTTAGAGAATATATTGGCGAAATCCACGGATCATTTCTCGTTCGTCCAATTGTAATCTGATTGACATATTTCTAATTTCTATTTCTCCAAATGTCAACTGATTATCAATATTTTCAGACCAATATTTTTTATCGAGTACTCGAGCTGAGAGTGCAAATTCCACATCTTCTTTATTTAGCATCCTCTTTTTTATTGACTCTTTCAACGTGGAAAAAAATAATTTCGGGTCAATAGGATTATTATTTTTCGAAACCTTATTGTGAAGTGTACATCCACAAAAACGCAGATTGCCTACAGCAGTTGAACACATTTGTAATACGGTCCAAAACTATGTTTTCTTTCTTAAAAAATGTGAACCAGGGCATTTATTTTTTGATTTGCAATGTAAAGTGTAACATTGCGATCTTGTAAATCTAAACTTAATTCTGATAATTCCTGGAGAGCATTGCTCATCAATCCAAGATCCAATAAGAAGGTACTAGATGTTAAAATTCTCCTAAGGCCTTCGTATGTACACTTATCATTTTTGTCTCTTGTTGGATCGTTAATCGCGTAAAAATTCGAGAAAAAAAGGTGCCGGAACGCCGTTCCGCCGCGTTACAGGGTAAAAAAAAGCCCTGTATATATATATATTTTAAGACGTTTATTCATATAAATATGGGCTACAAAAAATTGATATTTTTTCCTATCATTGTTTCTTAGATTGAGGTAATTAGATTCTTCTAATTATTCGTAAAAAATATTTTTAAATATCGTCTTCAATCCATCATTCGCTTGAAAATCCATCAATAAATATTTTTTTTTATTCAGCTATAATTTGACGAGCTTGAAAACTTGCTTGAATCGTGCATTAATTTTTATTACTGAAAACAAGCAAATTTTTTGTTGAAGTTTTTCTCCAGTTTTTTTTTATTAATTTTCAGGAAATTAATCATATTTCTTCCTATATTTTGTAGTATAGTGTCGTTTAAAATATTACTCTTTAAAAAAAGATACCGTTGAATTGCAATTAAGGCATATGCATTTTTCTTTTGTCTGGGACAAAAAATATCGAATTGACCACTGCTCATAAAATAAACGACACTTACCATCAAGATTTCTTTTCTTTGACATAAATAAATATATTGGGGCAATAAAAGAATTGCGATCAAAATTTTTAACTAGAAAAGTTTGATATATTTTGTTTAACTTTCATGAAGCTGAGAATGAAAAATAAGGAAATCGTTGTAAAATTTGAATTTTGTCCTCAAATTTATACACTAATTTAACGAGTGAGAAGAGAAAAGTGAATAAATATGGAACCGATATAAAAATTCATACAAGCTACAATTGGAGAGAGTCCATAAGAAATTTCTAAGATATTATTATTTGAAAAAAATTAAATTCTTCCTTTTTGATAATTATTTAAAGGAATACTACCCTACCAAATTTCTTTTGGGAATGTTATCATTTCACTTTAGGGCCGTTCGATTGATCAACTCATTGGCTAAAAAAGTGGAAATTTTTAGTGACAATATTTGTGAACTGTTTGTTAAATTTTACTGTTTTATTTTATATTTTGTCCCATTATATTTGTCAAGTATATGGCGGATTGGCGTCAGCTGTTATGTCATGTACTGTAATTTTAATTTTTGAACAATAAATACATTAAAGTATATAAAAAATCATAAAAACCGCGTAAAATACTAATAATGCTAGTATCGAATGAAAGACGGATATTATTTTTAGAATTTTAGGTTAGTTAGTTAGTTATACACAAATATTCCAATGGTCAAAAAAAGTCTTATCAATCATATGAGTTGCTATAAAACTTTCACTTTTTTCAGCTGCCGAAACACTACCTGAAAACTATAATTGTTTAGGTGTCATTGTAATGACTCATGGTATAACAGAGGGGCGGTTAGAAGCAGAAGATAAACTTTATTCCGAAAAAAATATCATATCGAAAATGCAGTCCGAAAAAACAAAAGGAAAGCTCAAATTAGTGATGTTACAGGTAAACTGTTTTTCATCAATTTTATCAAATGCCTATTTTTTACATTATTTCACGATTGAGGATAAATCTCTTGACATTTTGCAGGTCACTCATAAGAGTCATAAGCTTGTAATTTATGAAAAATAATTATTTTCTCCATGAATCAATTGAAAGTTATTGTTTTTTTTAGTGTTGCAGGGGTAAAAGCCAGTCATTACCTGTGCAACATGATGAAATCAAATCAAATGAGAAAACTATAACCGAGGACAAAAATAAACATCACAAAGTACTGCTTGAGGGAAACTGTTTCATGGACACAATAATTATGCATGCATGCTATTTTGAAACAGAATCTCTCCGAAATAAAATGAAAGGCACTATCTTTATTCAAAGTATAACTAAAACTATAGATAACATGATACAATCAACGCCTATACCTATACTAGACTTTTTAGTTTTGGTTGCGCGAAAAACCTCAGAGCCTCAAGAATTAGAAAGTGGAGAATTATTTATTCAAATGCCAACTATAATCAGTAGTCTAACTTTAAAGATTAAGATTGAAAAAAACCATTAGAGTGTTATGTATACACAACATCTACCTCTATGCTACGATTAATTCTGTATGACATACTTGTAACAATAAACTTTTCAACGGACTAAACCAAAATCCAATTCCTTCTCCTTAATTCAAATTGAGAGTTCAGATCGAAAGGTCGACAGCCAAGTAGAAACTCCTCGATACTCACATCTTTATCATTTTGATAAATAAGATTAAGTGATTTATTTATAAAGTGTTTAAATTATATATATGGAATAAATATGAAACAACATTGAATTTAAATTAGTGTTTTAGTAAAAATAATCTATAACATAATAGATGGTGTCAGAAGTAGGATTTGTGCTAAAGTAACGTTAAAAATAATGTATGGTGACAATATCTTATTAACGATGAAAACAAAATTCTTTAATCAACAGCACGAATCAAATACACAACGAAATAAATCTAATAATAATGGTACATCGATAATCATTGAACGGAAATTAACAAAATCAATTAATCAAATAATATGAAACTAGAATAAGACAACAAAATCTTCAAACTCCTATTCTACAAAATCTATCATCGTATCTTCAAACATCAAACTCCAATCTAACAAAATCTTCTTCGCCGACTTCATCTAAATCCTTTAAATCTACATCCTATAAATGATCAAACATCGGCCAAAATAAAATAAACTAAAGCATTTAAAAACGGACTGTCTTTCTGATTACGGTTTTTCGTAATTGAAATTTGTCGTATACCGGAATCGCAAGATTGATTATTAATAGGTTTATTTAATTTGAATTAAATAGAGGTTTATTTTTACAAATTTATGTTAAATTTGATTTTTTAAACACAGTAAAAAAATATTAGAAAATAATCAGAATTCAATTGTAATGAAAAGCAATTGTCACTGGTTCCCTTTTACATTAAAATTTTATCTTAAATGCGATTAAAAGAAAAACATCGCAATGATTGTTCGATCAATGGAAAAATAACTCCGATGATTTTTTATGTTGTATTTATTTTGTATTTTCTTTGCCGAATTTAAAATATTTCGTAAACTAACATTTTCCGATGACGTAATTTATAAAAAATCAATGCACCCATTATCCAATAAAATAGCCGCATTTCATTCAGAAATTCGCAGGATTATAGATATTTCTTTAATTAAAGCAAACTTTAATATCGAATTAAAAATCATTAAACAAATTGTCATCAACAAATGATACGATATGTCTCTTATAGACAATCTTTTATCAAAAAAACAAACCAAAATTGCGGAAAAATGCTATTTTAAAGCATTTTTTTAAAAAAAATAGCACATAGGACATGCTAGGTATTGACGTAGAATCATTTATTTAAATAATACAAGTTTTTTAATTAAAAAACTGCTCGCTGATAGTGAAAAACCAGAATAAAAAAAAATATAGGAAAAACAGAAAGAACGTTAAAAACTACAGTTTCGGAGCACATGGCCAATTTAATATTTAAAAAAAACGTTATTTTTTTCACGTCTTCTTTTTCACGACGTACCTCGGTATGTAAAGCGCTCGACTGGTATCTGATAAAGCGCCGTGTTTGAATCCATACAGCGGCAGGTATTTTTTGTAAATGTGAAATTTAAAATATTTCATTCCGCTATTAATATATAAATATATAAGAATAGTTTCAAATATCTACACACAATAAAACACCCCAGGACATTATGAAAAGTATCATATTTGTGATTTGTGATTATTTGTGATTATTTTATTGACTATTAATATATAGAATCATTTTTAGAATAATTCAGTTTGAGTATGCTAACAAATATATTTCGTAGAAAAAGAAAAAGACCTCGGGGCATATATCGACAGCCCTGCAGTATTTTAATTGTAAATTATTTAATTTTTGGAATAATGTTTAAGTTTGCTTACAATCATTTTTTGTAGTAGCAGAAATATACGTCAGGGCATATATTGACAGCCCTGCAGTATTTAAATTATTATTTTTTTTTTTTTTTGTAATATTGTTTAACTTTTTCGGTTCTAAGCTCAATAAATGCGACCCCAATACCCACATTTTCTTAAATATCTATTTTAATATGGGTGATACAATGTTTATAATTAAGGTATTTTTATATCATAGTTTTTTTGACAGATTTTTATAAAAAAAATTGTATGAGGAATGATACAGAGATATTTTAAAGCCCTTCGATTTTTTTTTTTTTTTGAAATTCATAAGAATAAGGCAAATAATGAGGAAACCACTGGGGTCTCTAAACGACCCCATCGGCAGAGAAGTATTTTTCTAGTCTCCGATCCGTGAGAGTTAAGTTTACTAACAATCATTTTTCGTAGTAGCAGAAATAGACCTCTATAATATAAAATATATTCAATGTATATTTTATTCAACTAATTTTTAAGTACGCTAACAAATATGTATGTATATTTCGTAGAATAAGCTAAAGTCCCGAGGACATTAGTACGAACATATTTGTGATTTGTGATTATTTTATCGACTATTAATATATAGATTGAAAAAATACTACTATTCAATCTCAAATACACTTTATTCATAATCTTAAGAACAGCTTCGGTAAAATAGATATTTTGAGTTATAACAGTTATAACAGTTAACCTAAATATATAAACTTTTATAATATATGTATATTGCATAACTCTTTATAATCTTAGTACTTTCTCTTACAACATTTTTATTTCTGTGCTTTGTTACCACTGGATGCTTAGTTTTGACTTAAGTTTCAACCAGTTTCAATTACTTGGCAATTCATTTTAATTGACGAGAAACAAAATAATATCTTGTTTTCGCGTAATGGCAGAATAATTAAAGTAACTAAAGTAATGTCAATTTCAATAATTAATCCCTAACAGTTTAATATTCTAACTATACCAATAAGCCAAAATATAACAATATTTTTTATAGAGAATGACTTTTATATGATATCATGTTAATGTTTGTGTTTTGCATAATATGTAAGGAGTTAAACAATTTATAACAATCTCATTTTGGTCATCAAACCAACGGAAATTAATATTATCATTTTGAGGTACGTACTTAAGTGTAAACTTGATAAGCTTTCGCAAAAATATTGTATGTCCTGGCCTTATGATAAAGAACTCTATTTTTACATTTACATTTTAAATGATAAACACAAAAAAATTGCAATAATTGATAAGAAAGATATGACTGTTTGTTAAACGAAATATATAACCATTTAATGTACGTACACACAAACATTGATTTTATTGAATTTAAAGTATAAATTTAGTAGTTCTCAGAATATTATCAAAGAAAAATTAAGATTATTTAATGAATATTTTGGAAGCATTTAAATTGTTCAATTTAACTTTAAAAAAAGGAATATTATTATTTGGTGTAGATGACTTTGGATAATTAAATAATATTGAAAAAATACTACTATTCCATCTCCAATACACTTTATTCATGATCTTAAGAATAGCGTCGGTGAAAAAATTATTTTGAGTTATAAAACAAAAACTGTGAGTGCAGCCACATGGTTCTTCTTTGTTAAATGGTTTTTAATCTTAAAGTTGTCAAATATATATAAATGTGAAATAAGTTGCATGATTCAATGCTCAGAACAATCATCTAGCCGTGAGATATTTTTCAGAGTAATTTATAAACCGCTGATCTTTCACCGGTTATTATTTTGCATACAAAATCTTTTTATTATTTTTTCCGAAAAAAAAGCAATAAAAAAATATTTAATTTTGTCAAGATGATACTTCTTTCAAAATATTTAAGATAAAATATCTAATTGATAATTGTTGTAATCGTATATATACTGTTGTGATATTATTCAATAGTTTTGGACATACCAAAGCATTATTATATTATATTGTATATACTTAGTAAACAGTAGGGCTTATACAAAAACCGACTTTTGAAAAAACTGTTTGTCGAATGTGAATATTGTTCGAAAACCGGTTTTAACCGGTTTTCGAAGTTTTACAAAAAATGGATAATTCAATTAAAATAGCGAGAAAAGGTTCATTTTTTTTTTTGTTTTTTATTTTATATACATAATAATGCACAACGAGAAATTATTTGGTAACCGTTAACCTAAATAACAGTTAACCTAAATATATAAACTTTTATAATATATATATATATATTGCATAACTCTTTATAATCTTAGTACTTTCTCTTACAACATTTTTATTTCTGTGCTTTGTTACCACTGGATGCTTAGTTTTGACTTAAGTTTCAACCAGTTTCAATTACTTGGCAATTCATTTTAATTGGCGAGAAACAAAATAATATCTTGTTTTCGCGTAATGGCAGAATAATTAAAGTAACTAAAGTAATGTCAATTTCAATAATTAATCCCTAACAGTTTAATATTCTAACTATACCAATAAGCCAAAATATAACAATATTTTTTATAGAGAATGACTTTTATATGATATCATGTTAATGTTTGTGTTTTGCATAATATGTAAGGAGTTAAACAATTTATAACAATGTCATTTTGGTCATCAAGCCAACGGAAATTAATATTATCATTTTGAGGTACGTACTTAAGTGTAAACTTGATAAGCTTTCGCAAAAATATTGTATGTCCAGGCCTTATGATAAAGAACTCTATTTTTATATTTACATTTTAAATGATAAACACAAAAAAATTGCAATAATTGATAAGAAAAATATGACTGTGCCCGGGCCCGAGTCTAATACCGCACTTGTTACCCGAACCCGACCCGAAACATCGAGAAATTTGAAATCCTCGATTTGCTATACTTTTTCCCTAATTCCAAGGCCCGGCCTCGGGTAAGAGCCCGTGGGCCAGGCCCGGGCCCGTGCAGACCTCTAATGCGTAGTAAACAGACCTAAATTTCGGTAGACTAACAAAATAACTTATCTTATATACACACACATCTTATCGCATTCTTTCAATTTTTGAAATAGATAAGTATAGTAACCTCAATTTATTGAATCATTACTTTTAGTAAAACCACAGCTTATATAGTGTCACTGATTCGAAAAATTACAAAAATGGAGGATTGCAGGAGAAAAAAGGATGGAAGTAAGTGAACTATTATGTTTTATTTGTATTTATTCTAAATAAATATGTTACCATTAAAAGTTCATGTAATATATTTTTTAATAAACCTTAACGATAGCAAGCTGGCCGGAAAAAAAATCCCCACATTTCCCTCCGCAACCCGGTTATTTTAATATCTCTCCTTTGTGACCCACTAAATTTTTTTGGCCTATAATACCAGCCTAAAGGTAAAATAAAACTGTATATTTATGTCCATACAGTCATAATAATAAATAATTAATTAATGAGAGGTATTACGACATTATTAAGTAAATTATACAGATCTATTTTAGGAAATTGGCACCCCGGCATTTGCTTTCTGCGACCCGGTACCAGGTCGCTACCCATCATTTGGGAAACGCTGATCTAGATGATCTGATTTATATTTGTGAATGTATATATTTTGAATGATTCAAATTTAAAATTGAAATTCCATCCAGCACCTTCAGTCGAAATCTTAAATAATATGTACTTAAAAAGAATTTAAGAAAAAGAAATTTTGTAATGAAAACACCAAATAAACAATTTTCATTTAAAAACCAATACATTTTCCATTTTTATTCATCACGGTACTTAATTTAAAAGCCTGTTACTATCTGGAAATAATCCAAAAAGTGTTGTCCACTAAGTTACATAGGTCATGAGTTTCATCATTAGTTAAATAGATCATATACAGTACCATGAGCCTAATTCCGAATTATTTTATTGAAGATCTAGAGTTATCAGCAAGTAAATATGTACTGATAAAGCCCTCTAACAAAGAATTAGTAAAAAAGGTTCGATGGTTCATCAAAAAATAAAACAAAATCATAATAGTTTGGATGTTATTTAATGTATATTAATATTAAATGTTCATACATCTTCCATTGTTTGATATATTGTTCAACGATCATACATAATGATTTGACCTTTAACTTAGTCTCAAAATTGATTTATTCAACGTGTTTTGTTACCAAAAATTTTCCCCAAAAAAACATATTTTACGCAATTGATTTATAAAAAAAACTGTGTTGCTCAATGTAAACAGCCTAGAGCAGCGGCGGGCTATTGCAAAGAGAGGCGCGAACAGTCCAAAATATGTATTTACCCTCTAAAACGTCTCTTTATTACTATATGAAATAAAGGATGGGGAAGCGCGAAGATATGTTTTTCTTCAAAGAGATGCGCAGTAACATAAAGGTTGGAAACCACTGGCCTAGAGTCTAAGCTCTAGACTCTAGACTCCAGGTGCCTAAGTAATATCTTAATTATCGATATAAAAAAACAAGTTTTAAATGCATACTATACATACAAGTAACGGACAGTAAAAAACTATATTTTTAACCATAGTGAATCTTTTATTAAAACAAAATGTATTGTAATCTTCCACATAAATTGTCTATACGACTTGTTTTCATTCACAATCTTCATTTTATAAATATTTCATCTTTTAGTCAAATATATTATAATGGGCCGATAAAGCACAATTCTTCATATTTTTTTTCGTTTTAGATGCAATTTGCAGTTTGCATGTCAAGGAACTGGAAGATGACCAACCGCAATACTTGTATAATATAAGTCAAAAAGGAGTTCTATATGTTTTTATTCAAAGCAATTTTTATAATGAAGATATAGATGGAAGTTAGTAAAGACACATACCTACTATTCAATCAATATCATAGTAATGTCTGTCCTAGCATTTGGATCTTGGATTCATGATTTAAGAAAAAAGATGAAATATATTATACATATGTTTACTAAGACTATATAAATTTTAACAATTATTTTTAAAAGTATGTGTTCAAAAATTATGTTGAAGAACGATTTTTAATTGTATGTATTATTATGTCTGTTTTAAAGAGAAATCAGAAAAAGAAAAAGAAAATGAGCACCAAATACTTATAAAAGAAGTAAAGAATAGCTTCAGGGCAGCTTTTAAGCAGATACATATGTTTAAAAATTTGACTGGCGTGGAAATCATGAAAACTTTAACTAGAGGTATGCAAGTATATCCTTTTGATTCAAAGATTTATATGCCATTAGTAAAAACAATATCTTTTCATATTCTGCCTAATTTGTGGAATGAAATCAAGATGAAAAAATAATTACGATATACTTTACAATTGGAGTACTGAAAACAAAATAATACGACGTGAGCAAAAACTACATAATTATGAAATATTAAGTTTTGGATTTTTTTTTTAAATTTAAAATCTAACAATATCTTTATATTTTTGTGTTTGCCAATATATTTTCGAGTAATCCCCCTTTAACTGAAATATCTCTTCGTGAAATAGATAAATTTAATTTGTAATTTTAGTATTTTGAAGTTATTTTTCACAACACGAAGATGTTTTTACAACGAACGAAAAACATAAAAACTTTAAAAATACATTTATAACAAAGATAATGGTGAAATTATTTTTCCTTAAATGATAATATTTTTGGAATGACCGAGATCCAAATCCGTTTAAAATTACGTAGTTTTTTTAGTCATAAAACTTTTGTGTTTCCTATGATATTTTTAATGCCCTACTGATAGCATCAATGTTACAATATTTATACGCATTATTATTTAAGCATCAAAAGAAATTACGGACTCTTGTCACTGCCTAGCTGTTATGGTTATTAGTAAATGCAAAGAGATTGGTTTAGTATTCGCTGAAAATAATACTACGATTCATGAAAGTGACTTGATTTACCTATTTGACGCAGTCAACTGTCCACAACTGATGGATAAACCAAAATTATTTATTTTCCAGGTACAAATCCAATATTCTTTTATATCAAGATTACATATATCACAAATCAATATATTCAAATTAGTGAAACTTATTAAGTTTTCTTTTAGTACGTACATATATATTATAAGAATTTGGGT
Organism: Himalopsyche anomala; assembly: GCA_031772345.1. Lineage (NCBI taxonomy): Eukaryota > Metazoa > Arthropoda > Insecta > Trichoptera > Rhyacophilidae > Himalopsyche > Himalopsyche anomala. The sequence goes on along the minus strand of CM062821.1, from coordinate 21,205,292 downwards.
GCTGCATATTTTCTAATTAATTTGTAAGATAGCTATTTTAAATAGAATACCTACTATTCCATTCATAGCACAAACAATAAAAACAATCAGTTTATAAAACATGGTTTTGAATATATTTATATGAACCTGAATATTTTTTAAAATACAGTTAATTTTTAAGTGTCAATAAAAAATATGAAAAAAAACATTTTTTAAATTTAAGATATTGCCTGAGGGTGTTTGATTTAATTTTAATGTCAGGTATTAAATGTGAACGATTCAAATATCAAATATTTTAAACTACAAAAACTTCCATGGTTCCTAATCCCAAAGAGAAAATCTTAAATTGACAACAATATTTTTTGAAATTTGATTTTGGAAATAAATATAAAATAAAACGTGTAATTATTTTAATATAATATGGAAAGAGTCACTTACTGTTCTTTTTTTTTTTGTTTAAGGCTCCAAAATTAAAAGAAAAGATAGAACCTTCAACGTCTTTATATGCTACCGATAGTAAAAGAATTGTGAAATCGAAAATATACTCGCCATCCGAAGCAGATATATTGATAATACGTAGCGATTTCGAACCTGCAGATACAACAAATATTTCGTTTCCAGAAACGTGGTTCATCAAGAAACTTTGCAAACGACTCGCAACGGCTCCTAAGGGATTTCTATTTTTTGATACTATGTCTATGCTTTTTAATGACATAAAAGAAATTAAAGAATACATGCCAATTGTCCAGTCAACAATGCGAAGGCAGTTTTCTATCAGCAATTTTAATCAAGAAGAGAATACAGAAGACAATCTCTCATTATTGAATGGACGACTATTAGTTTTCTACTACACTTACGTTTATGACCCGCATGAAATTGGTAACGCATTTTAAAATTATTCATTCATATCAACAAAATTTCACATTGCTGATGTGATTATTTGATAAATATATAACCTTATAGATTTGTTATTGATATTTAGAAGTTTAAAAATTTTGCTAATTATTAAAAAAATCATTTTTACCATATATTTAAATTGTCAATTTTTTTATCAATGAATGTTTTTGATCAAATGTATTTGAAATCATTCGAGAATACGAAAGCTTATGCCACTTTATAAAGACTGTGCATCGCAATACTGGATGAACATATTAATGCCGATATTGCAAGTATCAAAACTGAAATTACACATAAACGTATAATTAAGCAAACAAACATTCGGACAATTGGGATCGCAAAACCAAGCAGAAAAATTGAAATAAGTATTTCGATATGTTATATTGAGTACCGCCATTAAAAAAATATCATAATAACTATCGGGTGATTTTCATAAATAAGCCTCGGTTTAAAACGCTCATCAATTCTGAAAACTGTATATTGATAAACCTAACACATATTAGATTAACCCTCCAGGACTAGCGTGACCATAGGTAACAGTAAACACCGTTGTCTATTGATCCCACTATTCATCTCTTTTCTACCTGAATATCGCTGTTTTTACTCATATTTAGTAAAGAAGGATACAGACTTCAGTTAATCATCAGCCGCGGGGACAGGAACGGCCACCAAAAGCACATGCGATTTTTTGAATTTCCGTTTTTTTTAATGGACTTTTTGAGACTGTTAGTTATTTTTTTATCAAAAAATAAAATTATTTACAGTTCTTTTGCTAATATATTTGCATTGAAATTATGTAGATCTAAAGAGGTCAAATTGTAAATATTTTTAAAAATTTCACGTTTAGCTATAGCTCTGTTCTTCTGCGTACTTCTGACGGTATGCTGACGGCTTGCAAATTGTTTTCGAGCTAGAATCTAAAAGCTTTTAATTCGATTCTAATTCGAAAACAGTTTGCAAACCGTCAGCAAACTGTCAGAAGTACGCAGAAGAACAAGAACAAGAACAGAGCTTATATTTCAACCCAGAATGTTTGCGAGCCCATACGGTCACTTTTGTCCTTACAACTGTCCGTACACAATATTACACGGTAATAAAAAGATGAGCATGACCATATAGTCATGTGGGGTTTCTAAACAACGACTTTGCGTTTTTTTTTTTTAATTTTTGTTAGGAATAAAAGTTATCCGTTACTTCAATATGGCTTAACAAATATTTTTTTTATCGAAAAAAAGCTCTCGTCTCTGGAGGCTTAAGCTTAAAATATGTGTTTTAATGAATCGCAAATATATATATATGCGATGTTTTTTAGCATTCGAAATCCGGTTTTGGCTAATTTTCAAAACTAAAATACCGTTTTTTTTTCATTTTAAAATCGGTATTTTGGTATTGAAAAAACACCATGAATACCAAGACACCGGTATTGCAATACATAAAACAGAACGCCACAGATTTTTATTAATCTTAGCAACATAAATAATCGAATCGAAAAAATGTATTTTCAGGACGTTTTCATGTACAAGGAACCGAAAAAGATGTTGAGAGCATCAACCTTCACTTTACTGAAATTGGATTTAGAAATGTTTTCACATACGCAAACAAGAAAGAAAATGATGTGCGTAAACTAATTAAAGAAGGTTTGAATAATTGTATCTCTGTATCGATATTTTCATAATATTAAAATGGATAATTTCTTTTTTCCACTGGTTGAATAACAAAGTTATCAAATACAATAGTATGTACATTCGCTGACTTAATTATAATCTCTTGTTTATGAAAAAATGATAGATTAGTTGATAATACTTTATAAGCGTTGTTAAAATATTGATATCTGGAAAATAGAGACACAGTGGCTAGATTAAATTCACTGTAAGGCTTTTTACGACAAAAATATTTTTCTGACCCAATTTATTTATTATTTAGTTTTTGAATTTATTAATCTTTTATGACATATTATTTAAAAAAAATGTTTTTTAGCTGCTTCAGAAACAATGGAAGATGAAAATTGTTTTGGTGTTGTATTACTTACCCAATCAGTATACAAAAATAGATTTTTGGGTTCAACTGATAATATAACTCATTCAGAACGGGACATAGCATTAGCAATGCGCACCGATCAAACTAAAAACAAATTAAAATTTTTGTTGATCCAGGTAAAGTTTGACTAGCTTAATATTATCGGTTGTTAAAATTATTTTTTTGGAATACAAACGCCAAGTCAAATGCAATCATTTTATTAAAAACAGTGCAAAACATCAATCGAATAAATTACATTATATAAAGAAAAATAATTCTTCTACATAAACTACAAACTTAATCAACAAAGAAATACAAGATTTATATCAAATTTGTTTTAGTGTGATCTTTTTAAGATGATATAATATATTAATCGACTTTTTGATGTTTATTTTCAACCGCTTAGTCATTTTATAAATTATTATTTATATATTTACCGCACATAAAAATAACATCTATTTTTGATTCTTGTTTGTTACATATTGTTTTTGTTGCGATTTTTTTCAGCAAACTTTCGGATGCTCGGATCAACATAATTCAACCAGCTATTCAAGTAAACCAATTTCAAATTTTGATACGGCAGTATTTCGAGCACATAATGAAACAGATACTATAGTTGTTAACTCAAGTTATTGGGGAAATGAAGCGTCCCGATCATCAAAAGATGGTTCATGGTTTATACAAAGTATGTGTCAAGAAATAATACAAATGAAAGACTTAGAAAAAAAAAACCTTTTTGACTTTTTGACTATAATTGTACGGAAAACTTCTCAAAATTACTTGGAACATAAAAATTATATAGCAAACTTTACCACCTCTCTGACCAAAAGATTTTTCATTCAAAAATGTACTCGGAACAATAAGTAATTTTTAATGTAAATATGAATCCACTGTATTTAAAAATTACCGCAATTCTTAAAAAGAGAAGACCCTTTCTGTTATTAAAATAGAATGAAGTACACGCAAAATAGATTTCACACACCCGCAACTTTACCCTCACAAGTCAAAATTACGTGTTTTGAGTTTAGTACTACGTTTCGTAGTACACCCATCCCTCGCTTAACACGAAAGATAGGTTCTGCTAGATCACCGTGTTGAACGAAACAGTGTAAAGCGAGGCTAAAAAAAATATGGGAAAGAGGGTAATTGGTTCTTTTTAAAAAATATTATTAAAATAAACACATATTAAATTTGAATCGTTCAAATTATGTACACTCCCACAGATTTTGCCACTAATGACCCGGGTTTCGCCTTTCGGCATCTTCAGGCGTTCAAGCGCACGGATGAACTTGAACTGACAGTTCAAGTATTTAGCTATGATTTGTCATAAATCGTTAGTTTATTGTTCAGTTGCTATGGCTTAAAATAATACATCGCTATTGACTTTAAGATACCGATTAGACAAAATTTGAGCTGAACAAGAACTGAGCGCCTGAAGATGCGGAAAGGCGAAACCCGGGCCGTTAGTGACAAAATCTGTGGGAGTGTACATAATTTGAACGATTCAAATTTAATATTGAAATTCCACCAAGCACCTTCAGTCGAAATCTTAAAATACATATTACCTATGAAAAAAAATTAAAACATATTGTGAAACATAAAAAAAATATTATTCGATCTCACAAAGTTCTAGAAATTATCACGGACGTTTCTTTTTGGCTGAATGTCATCATCGGTGCCTTCAATTATATTTCCGTCATTTTCCGTCAGTCGTATCAAAAAATATGTAATTTTTGATTGTCTATCTGATTTGAGATTTTAAAAAAACAACCATCAAGTTGCAGTAAGAGGAATAGCTAAAACTTGTTGATGAATTTATTACTGGCCCATTTGAGACCAGAACATTAGAAAGCACTTCTTCTTCTTTAATGATTCTTAGAAAAACATAGTATTTATCGTTTCTCATTCAGATGAAGCTCATAACAAAACTCTCGTTTGCAATATTAAGAAAGAAAATGGAAAGGTCAAAGTACCTGACAACTTATGTGTTATTGAAGGAGGAAATTTCGATGATGAGTTCGCGTGTATTTGAGTCAGCCAATATAAAACTACAAGACAGTCTCTGAAATACAGACTCTATGGGTGACTTTATGTCTTTGCTGGTAATTTTTTCAATCATTACCAATGATTTCAAGAGGCACGACCATTGACCAAACGAAATTCTGTATTGATTTTTGACAGTTAAACAATTAAACTTACAATCAACACGAAAATTTAAAATTGTTATAACTATGATTTCGAACCCTTTTTTGATAATTTACCTAATGATGACAATGGGAGTGAAGTTACTACAAATGTTGTAAAAATCAAGCTATCATCAATATTTGGTATACAAAAATAACAACATGTACCCTAATACTGCAACAAATTATTCTCATAAAAAATGGCCTCTAGGAAAGCACAATTGTGGGGCTTTTTCGAAAATGGGCGATATTGAGTTAGGTATGCAGAAAGGGTAGTTCAAGCCTACAGAATCGACTGGTTCTTTAAGTTTCAATATAAAATGTCTAAAACACTGTCATTTTCAAATTTGAAATCATATTTTTATGCAAATATTATTTTGTTTGTGTTATTCGTTATAGTATTTGACTCTACTGAAACGTTCGAGTTTTGGAAATATGTAGTAAGTTTTGCATTATAATCCCACAATTATGAAATCTACCCTTTAATGTTTATGTTTTGAAACTAACCATACAATTTCAGTTATTAATTAAGCAATGTGGTAAAAATGTGTGGCAACGTATTTTGTTCTACATTTTTTATAATATTAGTTATTAGCTATCTCGGCTTGCGCCATCGTCAGAACTATGTTTAAGCTTAAATTTTGCTTAGCTATATATACTGGGCTCAAAATAGATACATAATACATCTTGTTATTCACTCTAACATCCTAATACATTTTACATTTACATTGATTAATCATCATGCCCTAATTTATAAAACTTAATAATAATTTATCTCCCAATTGTCAACTTATGGTAGATCATAATATTATCATTTGTATACTTCAACACAAATTTAAAAACAATATCCATGTCCGCTCCCAATGTGGAGCATATAGCCTCCTAATAATGGTATCTCAACATATTTTTTCTACGAGAACTGTTTGTTATTCAGTCGCTCAACCTCACTTTTTTTCAAAGTTATTAGTAGGGAAAGAAAGATAAGGCTAGAACAAGATTAGTGGTTGATTAATCGCTATCACTACACCCAGCTGTTAAAGGATCAGAAGGATGGAAGGAGAAGAAATAATGTGGATTTACATCACAAACACCCAGTCTCCGATCACAATTTTGAATTGAATACATTTCAAATTCACTGTAATCTGACCAGGAATCGAGCCCAGACCTGCGTGATCGGAAGAGCAAGCTCTTACCAACTAGGCTACAGCAGGCGACAATTATGGTGTTAAATTTATTAAATATTACTTAAGTGTTTCAAAGAACGCTTAGCTATATGGGATTTTGCTAAGCATTCAAAACAAAGAGCAAATTTTTCATAAATCAATCATTTTAGTTTTAAAGAATCAATTAAAAATAATTTTAGTTTTAAAATAACTTATGTGATGAAGTCAATCGAAATTCACGGGGGTAGAATAAAAACCTTAGCCTGGCTAAAGGTTGAATGAGTAATTTGATAAAAAAATCTTATCATATTTTCTTGGCTGGTAAGTCAAAACGTTGATGTGGGTAATTCGATTATCCGCGCGTAGTTGGTTGCCGACCACTGGGCTAGATAATCCAAATACCGGTCACAACTAATTAATTCACATTTACGTCACTGTTTTCACATTGAAAATCTACACTTCATGAATAACTAAAAAAAAAAAGAGAATTATCTGCAATAGCCAAAATCATATATTAATATACTCCGTTATCGAAATATAATATACAATATAACGTGGCTGTAAATAGATTTGAATGTGTTTCGATTCAGCTACCATATTTTTTTTACTAATTAATTGAACAGATAGTATCCATGTTTAGGGCAGATAATTTCAAAGCAGGGTTTTTTATTTGGTTGCCTACTTATATTCAAGGTATCCGCTAGAGGTCTGGAAACTTCAGACTCCGTCAGAAAAAAGTTCAGGTTTGTGACGGAATCCAAATTATTTGCAATTATTTTGCATTATTTTTATTAATTTATACAATAAAATACAAACATTAAAAATACATATGTATACAAACGAAGTTTCTTGTGTTTTGCCTTTTATCCCCGTTAGTAGCTCATTAGCTTATCTTGCGAGATAACTTCAATAGAGTGACTGCGTGTTTATGGGTATCTTAATAAACATGTGAAATCAATCAAACACAATCAATATTGTCTGTTAAGTGTAAAATTCTATTTTTTTTATTAACCGTTTGACAACATAAGAACGCAATCGCATTTTTTCATGCCGATTAAAGAACGATGGGGGAACGCTGTCGTGCTCTTTAAAAGTGTATTTATATTCAACCAAAATTTTAAGGCATGTATTGACTTATTAAAAAAAACAAATTTTCAAATCCATGAATGTTTCAATTCTTCAATTGAATAGAACACTAGTTTGTGTTAATAATTTTTTATTTAAATAAACGCCCAAACACTGAATATGATATTTAATAATTGTTATTTATAAGAACTCTATTTTAAAACTGAAATTGTTTACTACTTGTGTGACAAATAAATTTGATGAAAAAAATATTTTTTTGTGCATTTTTTTATAATTTATTAAAACCCTATATATCCTGGAAACCATTTACACTGAAAACATTTATAAAATTTAAATTTTGTATTTATGATGATTATTCAAATAATCCCAACAAAATTGAAAAAAGAAAATGTTGTGTTTTGGGAACTCATTAAATATCCACTGTTTTGAAAGGATATTTTTTTTATTTGTATTATTTTTCTTTTATTTTGCGTTTGTTTGGAAACTAATTCAAAGTAAATAGTATTACAATTATATATTTTCTTCGGTTCGTGGTTGATTGCTTAAAATTGGTTGATTCGGTAAATAATTCCAAGCAAACGAGGCGTAGCAACAACAGTTAGTCACCTTTAGTCCTATCTTAGACTTATTCTTTTATTCCTATTATTTTTCAAAAAAAGATTGCTTAACCATCTTTGTAGCAAGCAGTTCTCGTAAAATCTGTTACGGTAAACTCCCTTAGAAGTCCACGTGTTTCACACTGGAAGCGGGCATAGTGTTTTAATAAAAATGTTGTTTATAAGTATGATTTAACTTTGAAAAAAATATTTGTTTACTTAATGTCATTAGAGAAAAATTGATGTTTGTAACACATTTTTTAATTTTTATACCTGCTGTAATGAAAAATAAATAGGTAATTAATAAAATTCTTACCGTCTTTCCTTTGCTTCCGTTTTCCCTCTCAATTTTGAGTAAAAAAATGTATATTATATAAAAATACTAACAATACAGATCTGTTTATGGCTATTTTCAATTCTGGAAACTTTTTCATTGAATCATACACATGGGGTACATTTATAATTTATTAGCAACCAAAAATAAATGGTGTAAAGTTAATATGTTAATAATGAAGTCATTAATAAATAATAAGCAGTTGATCTAATGTACCGTATATAATAATATTACTATTTTCAAATAAAAAATCATGGATTAAATATCGAAAGACAGGGCAAACAAACTTTTTCTCCAAAAAAGACGAAACGAAGCTAGTTCCGAATTTTTGATAAAACCATCGCGCAGTTATTTCTACAGGAAAAACACAAAATGTCCCTTTCAATGGATTGGACAATCTCAAAGAATATGCTCCGAATCTTGATTACTATCACCACACGGACAGTTTAAATCTGCCACAAATTTTAACTTGCCACAAGGCTTTCGTGACGGTTTTCTTTTATGCAACATATTTTATGAAGTCCAATTTTTTTATGAAGTCTAAGTTTGTTAAGGTCTTCCCGTTAAACAAAGTCAGCTGATAGCTGTTTGAGGGTACTTCTATCGTTTCCTTGAATAAACATTACTGTGTTATCGTTATATGCTTGTATATGCTATATTTGATGTACAGAAAGATCTTAGAGGTCATCAAATAAAATATTTTATGAAATGGTCCAAGAATCAAGCTTTGATGATAACTTTGTGTGATTTTTCGTTAGATTCAAAAATTTCCAGTAGAGATGATTATCTCTCGTTTTGAAAAAAGATCACTATAAGTCAATTGATATCTGTCGAAGCTTCGGCTTCATAAATACCTTTGAATATATGAAAAAGTACTAAATTTTGTGTAATTATCTTAACAATATTAGAATAGGTTGAACCAATATACTGCTGTAAAGAAAAGTTCCGTAAACAACGAAATAATGATTTGATTAATAAACATCAAAAAGTACAAATAAACAAAACATTTGTTACATTGTGTAATGAGTCATTACCAAGGTTGTTTTAAATTTTAATACAATCTTTATTCAACCTTCATTAAATTTACGATCATTTCGTTTGAAAAATATATCATCATGTCAAAGCTTTCATCTGATAATTTTACTAAAAATACTTTATTGGTGAATATTTTTTTTAATTTAAAGAGCGATGAATGTACCACAGAGATTTTTAAAAACTGATGTCAAACTGTAATATTGATATGAAAAGACCTTTTTTTATTTATATCATACCGAATACAATATCTCCTCAATTCTACACACCTATGAAAACTATATTGTAGTTAAACAAAATATAGATTATTTTTGTATCACTCTTAAATGGAAAAATAAATCTTTTTACCCTTGACAGCTGCATTCACTTTGTCCAAATGGTATAAAGACAGGGGCACTGGGTCGACAACAAGCCTAAGACTTCCTTTTGCAGCATGTGGCTGCTCATGTTGAATTATCTCTTCCTCGTAAATACTTCCACCTTCCTTTTCTGCCAAAAATATGGCAGAATACTTCACCCGTGGGGAGGGTTCACAATTTTCACCAGGATTTTTTTCACGAATAACATAAACCGTAGCACCATTGAAATTTTTCTTGTGATTCGGCTCAAAATGAACCTCATCGTTCAACTCGTTTAAATCACCTTTTAGAACGCGCCTTATGAAAATCTTAAAAATGTATTTATCACGGGTTTTTTGAAGGTTTGAACCATGCGGGGCATGCCTTAAATTTATAACTTTTCCAGTAAAAATAAACTTAGACCGTTTAATTGTCTGCAGCAATAAATCAGAGTTTTCAATCACCGTGGTATTAAACGGACATACCGTTTTCAATGCTCTGTTACTTCTCATAGAATAATTTTGCGAATTTCTTTTTCGTACTCTACCTTTCATAGATATTTTGTCATTTGAGTTACGTAGGTTTCCTGACGTCAGAGTAACCGTGATAAGTATAAAAATCCCCCATAAATATAACGTATTCATTTTGTACTTTAAAAGTGTAATCAAATAAGACAAATACGATTTATTCAATGACAATTGACCGAGTATATAAAATACTCCATTATGGCCAAAATGCTAATATTGTTTTTATTTTAGCACTGAACTTGATTTTACAATGAAGCATCTCGGACGTGTCTGTCAATTATTTTTGATATAGTTCAATGAATGCACCACGTATTATATTATAGCAATAAACTGAAAAGGTTTCAAATAAAACACACTTTTATCACGATTGCTTTAAAAATAACTTCACCATTTATTCGGCAAGCACTGTATTCTTTAAAATTCACAATACGACGAAAATAAAACATTATGTTATAGCAAATATAAAGTATTATGTAGATATAAATACTAAAAAAAAGTAAAGATTATTATTTAACACCTTTCAAAATTATTGAACTGATGAATTACAAGTATTTAAAATTGTCCTTCGTTTATATGCCACGAAAGTTTGAATAAATAAAGACTATTACTAATACATGTACTCCAGAATGTTTGTAGTATAATAATATGTCTATTTAAAGGTGTTTTTATGCAAAGTATTGCTCAAATACTACACGGCCAGCGTATTTGTATTTTGAAATAAATATTCCCGCGAGTCGCATATGCTGAGGGAGATGAAGATGAACGAGACGCTGCGTGACTCTCACGACGGTTGGTAAATGACTAACCTCCTATATCGAACTTTTAGTTGGGTTAAAGCCTACGAAGAACTGACGAACCGGGTCTGGTTGGTGACCAACCCGTGGGTAGACGTCAGGCGCACTCAGCTGTCAGAATAAAACAATGGTTCGAATAGAAAAGATGATATAAATTCATTTAAAATGAAATGTTATAATCTTCTGCTGACACGAGTATTGACCGTAGAGTTCAGCATTAATTTATACAGCTTAAAAATAGTTAAACATATAGTAGTATTTTTATGATTTCAAAATATTTAAGTTTATTCATCTTTAACTATTATTTTAAATATCCGGAGATTTCTTGTAGAAATGAGAAAAGTTGTTCCAGCATTGCAGAAATTGCTAATGCGCCTCATGCCACAGTCTTTAAATCGATTGAGATAAAGTCATCCGAAATTAACTAAATTATAGTGAAATTATAAAATAAACACCAGTACCATAATCATAACCTTCAGACCATAATATATCTCATACAGATTTTCAATTGAAAAATGATTGTCTGTTGAAATATGATTCTTCTCATGATTTGAACCTAAATTTTTTACAGATATTGATATCAATTAAATTTCATATCATAGTATTTCAAGTAAATATTCAAACACTTTGGAACATATTATGGAACTTTATTTTATCACCAATAAACGAAAATGGAAATGCAATTAATATTTCAATTGGCCACTCAAAATATAAATGAAAACAAATAAATATTTGTATACAGTTTAAATTTAAAACGATTTCTGTGTAGTGTGCACACGTTTCAATAGTTTAATATCAATGTTCACTTCCCACGCAAACACTTTGCTGCCTCTTGCGCCATCTCGACTGGTCGTTTCCATGCGCCTAGTAAAATCTTACTATACGGCGTAGTAGGCCAATGCAGCAAAAATGCATTTAACGTACGCTATAATACATAAATAAATATAACGTATATAGAAGTAAGTGCTTTAAGAAACCAAATTAAAAATGAAAATTTCTTTGAAAGTAACCTTTTTAATAAAGGTATGCTTTTTGTGGCACACACAACAAATACAAAATAATATTTAAATCTAAGTAAAAAAAAATGACGATGCCACAGGTGTAATTTAGCGGTGACTGAATATTTAAAAGGCCAGTGTAATTTAAATGGCAAAAATCAAAAAAAAAACTACGTGGTAATAATTTGATAATAAAATTAAAAATATTGCTTATTAGTAGCGTTGTGCTCTATTTTGTATATTTGTGCGTTAGATAACTATAATTTTATGCTAACAAATATTGTCGTGGTTTGATTACAAATTATTCTTTTCAACTAGGGAATCCAATCCCAAGATCCCGTACAGTTTTCGATACATTTCAATCCCGGGATTAGAATACATGATCCCGAAACTTTCGGGATTGATTTTCTTATAAAACAGAAACGTGTTGGCTGTCAAGTCGAGCGGTAGTTTACATTCTTTGCGATAAGACTTACCGCAGATAACAACGTAATTGGATGCCTAACATATTAAATTTATTCATCGCATTTATTTGAATGCATTTTACGACAATAATAATTTTTCGGGACCCTCTGTTTTATATGAATGTCGATATCAATGGCAGTGTTTGTTTTGCGTGACTCAATGCTTTTTTTCTATAAACATTAATTATCTAATAAAACACGTGTCAATTAAAGATATTTCCGTATGATAAATATCAGTGGAGCGCACGCTGACTTTATGAGTTTTTTCGACTAATATTATTGCAACAGTTGAAAATCTATTCTCACTTTGACTATTTCTATTGAATGTTCTTATCATTTTCACTGTAAAAATGATCTTTCTACAAAAGCACTTGTTGCCGGATATGATAAATATAAAAATATATTTTATTGGTTCTTTGCACAATGAAACCGTAGACTAAATTGCTAAGCAATTGATGCTCTAGTATTAACTTCGGGAACATTTAAAAATAATATTAAAATTACTTAGGGTTCTTTTATGTACTCTTGCAGTCTGAAGTAAGTAGATGCTTTTTTCAGCTATCGACATTAATTATTTCAAGTTATATTGCGTATTTATACATAATTTATGCATATTAAGTTCGTTTAATAATTAAGGCGCTTATTTTTTTACGAGTAATTACAAAATCCACTCATTCGACTGTAAATCGCGAATAACTGAGACTACGAGAGCTTTTTGGTAACATATTGGCAGCACACAGCTTGTTATATAATATAGAATATTTTTTTAAATTTATTTTACACCAATATTATCAATTTTTATTTCTTAAAAAAATGTACTGATCCCGGGATCGAAAAATTTTGATCCCGAAATCCCGGGATCAACATTTTGGCTCGGGATTGGATTCCCTAATTTTAACTAACTGAATTATTATTTATTTTTTCCAAGATCTTTTATTTGAATTTGATTTTTTTTAAATAGTTGCACGTTTGTTTATAGTTTTTCTCGTGATGACTGTTAAACAAACAACTGAAAACTGTATTAAAAATAACAAGCGTACATTGCTTAAATGTATTTTTTTTAAATCGCATGTTGTAAACTCATCAAAAAAATATGTATCACTAATCATAGTGACAAATCAAAATCAAGATTTTTAGTGAACCGAGTGAGTCTGAGGGTATAAATATCAAAGCTTTTAAAAGAGTATTTATCTGAACATGTACATTTTTACTCGAAATAATTAATCAATCTGGTGGGCGAATCTTAGAGATAGTCCAAATTTTATTGCAAATATTGTTTCAAAGTTTAGAGAGAAAAAACAATTCATGTATATGATGCATGAGAAACATTATTTTTTTGCTAGAAATTTAAACTTGTTGCGCTACATTATTTCCAAGAAAAATAACAACCAAATATTATATATTATATAATGAGCTAATTATAAAATAAGTTTTTATAATTTATTGTGAACTAAGGTAATATTATTAGTAAAGTAGATGTTTCAACAACAAAATCACTCTTAGACCTTCTTCAAATCAAAACATTGTAATTTGTATTATAATTATAAATAAACTAACAATTTTAGTACAAAATATTCTTATTTAAACATATTTCATTACGATATTTATATAATTACAGGGCTAAAAATGAAATTTCGAATAAACGCTGGATACATAGACAGTTTTTTGATATATTTTTCCATTTTTTTTTTTAATATTTGCCGGAATGGATTTTTTCGATGTTTTCTTTAGAGCAAAGTAATCTCGTCGAATTTGCCGAACCGGACTAAAAAATGAAACAAATGTTTTCGATTCGAACACCTTATGTTGTAAAAGTTCTATTTGATTGATTAGCTTAAAAATGCTGTTCGTACTGGGACTCGAACCAGTGAGATCCGTCATCGGACACAAAAAAAAATCAAGTTTTAAAAAACTGTATTTGATTGTTTTATTAACTTCTATAATATTCTTTGCAGCAATGAATCCGGCTATATGCAATATGATATTATTGGTCTTTTATAATTTTTAAACTGAAAATCATGACAACAATCTGGTATTTGCTTAAGACAATTTGAACCAAAGAATATTTACAATATTATCTAACAAGCTCTGAACCTACGTTTTAAAACTTTTGTATAATATACACTGACATTAATCATAAGCGTATACCTTTTAACGGAGCAGAGGTGGGGTGGTATGGGAGAGTTGCGCAGCGGCGCTTAGTTTGAAACACCCACACAGCCCTGGTGAAACCTTTTTGTTATCTTGAAGATGCGCACAATAATTCAGAGGTATTGTGATGAATATAAATATTTCTTAACAATCAAACCTTGATGGGGAAGATGCTGACTAAATTTATCGAAGCATTGTAGTATCGTTAGTCGAATATCTTCAAATGATTTTATTTCTGCATATAACAAACACTTGATGATTGAAATCATTTATTAAGGGTACTTTCAAAATCGTTTGAAAACACAAAGTTTATCTCACAAAAAAACGATAATGCTCGTGATGAGCGAAACCGATCCAGATCTAATTAAATAAAAGTTCCAATTAGTAAAAATGTATATTTTATTTTTTGAAAAGAAAAACAACCAAAAATATGCCATGGATCCTTTTTACTCGAGATATTTCTCACCTTGTTATTATTTCAGGTTTGATGGTTTATCCGAATAAGATAATCCGGCCCATGGATTATCCGCACACCGATTAATCTTGATTATATTCTACAATATTTTTAAAACTATTATTATATCATGTATTCTCTTTTTGCTGGGTCGGTGGTCGAGTGGTTAACGTCTTTTACTTCAGTTGTAGAGCTCGCGTGCTTGAATGCTCATTTGGGTAGATTTTTCAATCAATTGTTATGGATTTACAATCTTAAAAGACGTAGCGAGAGCGATTAGCTAACCAGTAATGCTGTTCAAGCCCTATTTTTCTATTCATTTTTCAATGCACAAGCAGCAATTTAAGCAATTCAACAAGCAGTTCTCTAGAGAAACAGCTATTGCGATAAAATCCATCAAGAGCCAATATGCTCTTTATAAAGAAGCTCATGTTTATTATATTGATTATCGGTTCTTATTCTACGCCAGTGGTAACGTTTCTGGGCTTTTGCCCTACTCGGTGCCGTAGTCAAGTCTAATTCCCGAATGAACTCTTTTATACATCCCTTTTTCAATCGATTTATCGATTTGTATCCAAACGCGATCCAGACATTAATACTAGTAAAATGATCATTCTTATTATGCGTACTTTATTGTCTCAGATTTTAGAAAAAATAAGAAGATTTTCATTTTTTACTCACAACAAAACCCGTTAATTAACGAAACAAAAGATGCAAAATGACAGGCTACATATAAGTGGGGAGTATATATTTATTAAATTTCCATTTGTTCATTGTATTATTTTAAGTGTTAGCTATTTTATTTTTAGATACTATGTAGGATACAAAAAAAATGGTACCATGTAAAGATTACATCGTATTTTTAGGCGCCATTTAAATCAACATGAGACAACAATAAAATTGACATCCGTCTAATAAAATCACTAAAAAAACTTTGGCGTGGGAGATTCTACGTAGTAATATTGTGTAAAACATCAAAGTCAATATGTATTGGGGCCAGATATTAAAAAAAATAAACAGCCTTGAATTTTTGTTTATGAATTTCATGTTTTTTGCTATATATATATGATTCATATGCAATATTTATTTTTTGGATATTGTTATCTGTCAACACTTTCTGAGAAGACATTATATTTGTGAAAATGAGTAGCATTTTTTTATATTTCTAACAATTTTAATTTTGACTAAGAACAGAATAACTATAATCGTTATCAACGAGAATTTTTCATTCTCATAACATACATAAGATAACGTTTTATTTCTATTGATATAAACTCCATTAGGAGTCCATATGTTCCATATTGGGAGCGGACATGGTAAAAAAAATACATATAATATAAATCCACCAAACGTCTACAATCATGGTTTTATAAATATAATTATTGTTTTTTAACCCGTTACGCTTAAACAAATATTTTCATTTTATATATCATGACCTACGTGTACATATTTTTTTTGCGTTTTATGTATCCTGTTAAACCAGTGCTTCTCAACCTGGGGTCCGCAGGTTTTTCACGGGGGTCCGCGAAAATTTTCATTATTTCAACATTCTTTGTGATAATATATGAACATGTAAAATAAAAAAAATCGAGGGTTTATGGGTCCGTAGCATGAAAAAGGTTGGGAAGCACTGTGTGAAACCGTGCTTTTAAAAGTCTTTCCATATTTTCTAATATGATTAAATTTACTAACGATTCTGAGAGACTTAACACTATTCTGAGTTTCGTGTACAGATGTGAGACATTACCAATGTTATCAGTCATTTATAAAGTGAACGGCAAAAAACGGGACACTTAAGAACAATCGTGTTTTTTTCTGCCGATAAGCTCTTGGTTCCATTCTTACCTCAGCGTTTAGTCACCCTGTTCTTACAATTCTTCATGTTTAATCGGCTTTAATTCTTCTACTTAAAACTGAACACAATGAAATTTACGAATATTGGATTATATACTGCTCATTTACCAACCAGCTTTCCATCAAGTCCGACCGTTGATTCGTTTGATAAAAAAAAGTAAATGCAGTGCTTTAAAAAACAAAAAACGTGC
Organism: Himalopsyche anomala; assembly: GCA_031772345.1. Taxonomy (NCBI): domain Eukaryota; kingdom Metazoa; phylum Arthropoda; class Insecta; order Trichoptera; family Rhyacophilidae; genus Himalopsyche; species Himalopsyche anomala. The sequence continues at coordinate 21,188,235 of CM062821.1, read as the reverse complement.
TGGAACTCATTATTTGTCAAGCTTTCTACAAAATATTTTTTCTAATCCATGTCCGTTCTCAATGTGGAGCATATGGCCTCCTAATTGAGTTATTTTAACAACAAAATATGACAAAAACTGCTTGTTACTATGTTGCTCAACCTATTTTGTGCCGAAGAGAAAAATAGTAGATTGGTAGGGCTAGGACAGGACTAGTGGTTGACCAATGTATATAGCTTTGCAGTGTTAATTTATTATTGAAATGGTAGGAATCCCTCTCGTGGAATAGCATTGAGGTCAATATTTTTGGTCGCGTACGCATATTACTCCACATATTATTTTTCAAGTGGCTCTTTTAACGTGGAAAAACATAATTTTGATTCAATAAGAAGATTATGTTTTGAAACATTTTCGTAAAGTGTAACTCACAGACATCGTAAATCCCCCACAGCAACTGCATCACATTTGTAAAAGGGTCCACAATTATGTTTCTCTTCAAAAACTTGAAGTAGTGGAGTAAGTTATTGATTTGCAATTTGAAGATTGAAGGTTCAATAAAAGATTCAATAGGTCAGTGTCTCCTAGCGTGAGACAAACAGCCAATGGTTTCCTAAAAAAATCAAAAGTTTTCAAAGGAAAATATTTTTTTTCGAATATTAATTTAAAACATTAAAAAGGTGAGAAAAAAGGTGCCAGAACGCCGTTCCACCGCGTTTTATGGTAAAAGAAGCCCTGAGTAATTGTATCGTTTATTTTATGACTTGTGTGTTCTCCTTATACTGATCAATTAGCAAACATAACAATATCGCCATAGGACTATTCTGCTGCACCAAAATCATTTAAAACTATTGACCGTTAAAAAATGTACTGATTGAAAGCATCAGTTGAGGATATTTGATGCAAAATAAATTCGATAAATGAAAGTTTACCAATTTTTATAAATTATTCGTCTGCAGTCATTTTCAGTGTTTGATATTATTTTACAATGCAGTCTTTCTTTATTTTGATTAAAAACGAGGCTCAACAGAAACTAGTTAATACTTATGTATAATTCTACTAACCATATAAGTTATTTATATGACAGCAAATTGGTTTTGAGAACAACTTATTTTGGATTTTTACTACATTTGGAAAAAAAATATTTTTTAGTTTCTAACGTTAACAGATTAAATTAAAAAGAATGTTTAAATGCGGACGATTGCAAATTAACTGAGCTTCTCAGCTTAAGTGTATAAAAAAAACTACAATCTTTTGTCGTATTTATATATCAAAAGTGATGAAATAACATACGTAAAAGTTTAAAAGTATGTTCAATCAAGCAATGGAAACTATTAATGTAAAAGAGGAAATTATATTTATGAAAAAAGCCTTCCTTGTGTTTTTTAATTGCAACATATATTATATATTTATAAATATTTTTTTATTTTTATCAGAAACACAAAGAATAATTAATGCTGACATGCTTTGTTTCATTTTGCCATAAGATAATAAATAGACTTTAACGAGCGGCTATACCACAAACCATAATCTTTTTTTTACTTTACTAAAATTAGTAACAGTGTATTTAATGTGCGTATGCAATTCTCATACATGTATATTGTGTATTAAAGGGATTGAATAAATAGTATTTTTATTCTGTACTCGTTAAGAGTAGTCGTTTTAGGAATAAACTAAGGCTTGATAATAGGTGTCGTGTTTGTCGTTATTTTTTTTTATAAGAAAAATAAAATCTATGGGGGTCTTCGAAAAGAATTGCTGTCATATCATTATTGTAAAGAGAATGAAAAACGGTTAGGAAGTTTTGATAAAAAAGAGATTTTATTTGATTTTCGAATATTTGTTTTCAACGACTACTTAGAATTCTCATTTGTGATATTATAATATATTAAAAAATATATTAGAATAGGATTATGGAGAATTTCAAACATAAATAAACAAGTTTTCATCGCCGCATCATAGATGGATGACCTTGCTAATAATGAAACGATGAAAAATACAAGAGAACAAGCTTAATAAGCTTAGTCGGCAAAATTAAACTATGAATTTTATTGAAATGTTCATAAATATATTTTTTTTATATGGTTGATCTATATTTCATTTTATATTTTCGCTCCGAGGTTGGATTATGTAGACTTCTTATGTTTGAGTTTATCTCTACAGAAGTTTTCTTGCGAGAACTTTTTGTTGCCCAGCTGCTCGTCCTCTCTTTTTCGAGCGAGAAGAACCGAAGGATTAGCCAAGTACAGGACTAGTGGTTAGTTGATCACTTTCGCTACATTCCATTTTTATTTTAAAATCAAAAAGATGAGAAGACATTTTGAGTCAGTGAACACTTTAATTGAAGCCAACTCGACCACAAAACCAACAAAAAGATATATATATATATATATATATACACTAGAGGTCGTTTTGACAAAAAAACCTCAATTTTTAAATGTCAAAGTTGTTTGCCTTAAATATGTAATTTAAAAAAATCACGCAATTCAAAATATATTGTTCAATATGCGTGGTGATTTATTTAGTCATTATACTGTGTATTGTTTAAAGGGCATCCTCTGTTAGGAAATGTTATAAAACTTCATTAGCAAAGGTGTTTTTATAACATTGCAATATGTATGCCTATCGTGCTGTTTTTATTTGATTTAAACGATTATGTAAATATTTTTTAACGTAATCTTGTATTCTAAACGTGTTTTAGTTTTAAGCTTATGCATATTCATTCTAAAAATATTTTGTTATATATTTAAGCAACTTTCACCAGTGGATATTTTTAATTATGTCACCTTCATAAAAAAACATATCTTAACCAAAGGTTTTAGATAAAAATATATTTATTTAAAACACATCAGTTTAATTTTAAAACTACCTTATACAAATTTGATTTCGTTAGAAATCCTTTTTGTATTATAGGTCAAAATAAATTTAAGTAGATTTCTCATCAGTCATTAATTTATTCATAAATACATGAATCACTCTGGTGCCAAAAAGGCAGGCAGTTCGATCGTCTCTTGATAACCTCTGACTACCGTAATGCAACATTGGTGTAATACAAGCGTTGAACAAATTTAATGGCATTTGGTTTGCTTTTAATTGTGTACAGCTGCATGTCCCATCAGTTCATATCACGTTCAATGTAGCTTCAGATATTCTTATGGGAATAAAAATCATTTTCTTCATGATATTTCGTATTTTAAATTTCTTTCCGGAATACGTTTTCCGAAAAACGAGAAGCTGTCAACCTTCCTAATATTCTGACTCACGCCAGCCAGGGTCTTGTCAAATCAAGATTACGTTTTGAATGGCGCAACTAAGAAAGCGCCAATTATCAAATTGGAAAATTCAGACAGCTGAAGTGGTGGTTTGCGGAAATGATGCCAAAACATTATTTTAAGTCACGCGAAAAGACGACCAGACGACAAATGACCATCAAATCCTGGTATTTGAACACCAAATTATTACTCTCAAAATATATTGAATGGTTATTTTGGATTGTCTGCATCATCTATGCTACTAATCTTCTCCACTGTCGACAATTATGTTTTTTATACGGTGCAATGAAAGCGCGTGTTAATTGAAATAAATCAAATGTGATTAATTCATTAAACCAAACTTGGTCAAGTCAAGAACAATTAAATTTTAAAAGACTTAATTATAAAGTTCATGTTATTTTGTATCGTTAAATTAGTATGTTTTTATGCCAAAGCTAGTAGATTTTTTAAATTTCAATGACTAGTTTTTTACTGCGTATATAATGACTATTTTTTCATGGTTTACAACACAATAATGAGAAATTAATCTAATTCAATACTTATACCTTAAAAAATATTATTTTTAAACCATTTGATCAATGAAGAACATTTCGGAAGCCATTTGTTATCCATATTCACAAGTGCAAAGAAAGCTTATAGAAGTTGTTTTTTTAAACGTTGTTGTTGATCTAACAGAATTGTGTATTTCAAACAAATACGCGTGACGGACGCCCACCTAAGCAAGGTGCGGTAGTTATACGTCTCATAACTACGTACCTACTTTGACGAGTTCATAGCTGTACATAGTATTTGGCGTCAAATTTATACATCAATATGTGTAGGTTATTTCATTACTTATACAAAAACTTATGCGACGTTTTGGCATAAAATTAATATTTTGGAATAAAAAGAATATTTTTGCGTAAACAAGAATTGAATTGCAACTGAATAATCGAAATAATTATCATAGTTGTAATGTAATACTTTTATACACAGTAATGCATTCTTTTTAACAGTGATTTGCTTAAACATGATTTTGGCTACAGTGTAAAGCCGAAATAATTATTAGTTATTAATTTTGTAGAACTAAATTCTGCACTATATTTCCATGTAATTTTTTTATTAAACAAAAACAAAACAAAAGGACGCCTCACTTTGAATCAATTTTAAATTCTGACCACTTATGTTTAGTCCCATGGTTAGATTTGATCTTCTTATTTCATAATTACTCTTCGCTTTTCGTTTCTTTCTACGTTTCAACAACTCCCAGACGTTACAATCATGTTTCAGTCTCCTTTTATTGATTCAATCTACCTCTTTCTTGATCGTCTTTAAGATTTTTCCTGTGAGGACATCCACTACTTGTGCTAGCGTTCCCTCGATATGGGATATGGGTTACTTTCACTATTTCAAAAATCATTTTGGTTGGTACTTTCCATTTTGATGATTAATTTGCCTGGGTTTGAACCATAACTGATTACTGATAATAAAACCATGCATATTCAATTGTATTGATAGTCAATAAGATTTGACAGTAAACCGCATAAAGTAACAATCGAAATGATGGCGAAAAATATTGGATGACATATAAAAGTACAATATTTATCTGCATTTTGCATGTATTTAGGGACCCGGTTCCGCAGTTGAGCTGTGAATGCTCTTAAGTATTCGTTCTATTCAATTGCAGTGTTCACGGATTGGGTGTTCTGTTTGAACAATTTCATAAATTATTTATAATTTCTGTTCGATGGCTTCACTCAAGATTTTTTAGATCTCTCTTACACGTAAATTCCCAAAAACGTTGCATAGCCAGAATGAGCTGTTTTCTAGACCCTTTACAGCGACTGACTAACATGCTATTGTAAAAAAAATGTTGAAATGCTCCATCATGATGTTATCTATCCTACATTCAGTTCGGACATGGGTAAAAATGAGTTCACGATTCGCTTAGTAAATCATTTTAATACTATTGCTGTTACAATGTTTCATGATATTGATTACTGAAACATTTTTGCCTCTTATTTCTTTCTTGGTAAATAATTAAATATGAATATGTTGATCTATATTATGTATTATATTGTGATCAATCCACATAAAATAGCACTCAACAAATAGTCAGTTGGTAAGTAAAACTAAAATATTATTAATATATTCTTACATGGACTGCACAGCGTGCCAATATGAAAGCAAACACGCCTTGCTTACTAATACTATTTAGTTAACTAAGGTGTATTTACCCATAACAAATATTTAATAGAAAAGGGAGTTTGAATAAATATCATAAATAAAAACATAAAATAACCAAAATGTACACATACAATTTAGTAATGTGATAAACTATCTTTGAAAAAAAATCTCTGTAAGTTCTCTCTTATTTTCCGTATATATATAAGTTATTAATTAATACTAACTGTTAGCCCGTCACCCTCAGCGGGAGGAATTTGATTAAATTATCAAAAATCAGAAACTTACTGGAATGAACAATAAAATACATACTTGCTTTTCAATAAAGCAGAAGTTATAAACTCAATTAATTCTCTAAATGGAATTTTTTTTAGGAATACATGTATATAATATGATTAAAATTTGTTTATAAAAAAAAAAAATTAGCATTTTGAATTAAGATTGTTTTCAAAATTTGCCGTTACGATAATTCGACATAGAAAACTGACAATACTGAACATGAAAATGAAATTGAAACGATTTCCTAAAAAGTTTATTCTGGGTCGTCACTGCGTGTTCTTTCTTCCTTTGTCGGAATCCTTCAATCACTTTTATTTAACCATGAGTGAATACCGATTGTGGAAGAATAAGACCTACTCTATCAAACCATTGGCACTGTGATTAACGTGTTAACAAACGATAAAAGTTAGGATTTAGAAAGACTTTGAAACATACATTTAATTTCAAGATATTCGTTGATATTTTTTATTAATTTGTTTAATACGATGCTCTTTAATCCTGCTACAGGAACACATAAGCTCAGTTGAGTTTGTATCAAAACAAATAATAATTCTTGGTATAAAAACAAATAATATGAATACATAATCACGGTATTCTACAAATAACGAATGCAAGTTACACTTCGATATGCGTGGGTCGTAATATACGTTATAAAAGTGGATATGTATGCCGATTGCTAGGTAATAAGTATGTTCTTCAACGGCAAACATAAAATTCAAATTCTAAGCTCACAGTAAAAATATGCTTTCGAATAGTTCAGAGAATGTACGTTGGGACACTTTAGTTTATTTTATAAAGCGTCTAGTTACAAAAAGTGATATATACACTTTTCAAAATTTGCTGCAAACAAGGTTTTTATGTTCCAAGCAAAAATTGTTTGTTTTAAGTGAATGTTATTTTTTTTATAAACAATAACAACATTTATTGATTGATATACCATTCAATGAATTAAAATAGATCTTAGATCACCGAATCGTTGAACCTTACTACAAAAAAAATAGCTCGAATATATGGATATTCACTGAAAAAAATATTTACGTCAGTAGGTGAAAATCAATTATTGTAGAAAAAAATGTCGCATGTTACTGACTAACATTATATAGAATACGTAAATAATGTGCTTATCTGTTTCGTGAACAATAAATTTACATATCAACACTGTCGTGACAAAATTAAAAATAGGGATTTCACTTTACCAAAACTACAGCCGAGGCAAATATTGAACGTATGTCACGGCTATCTTGTCGTGGCTTGGCTTCCAATTAGAACTGTCGCCAGTGACGTCTTTTTTTATATATATTTAAAATCAATATATTATACTATTAACGAATAAAAAAGTTCACTGTTTTATAATTTGCCTTAAAATATTACTTTGATTATATTATAGCATTTAAAACACCTTTTGTTAAGCTTTAATAAGTTATTACAAGAGATCCGTACTTTTAGTATTTTCTGATAGATAATAAAATTCATAACAGATGCTAGTTTTTTGGTAGAATATAAAAAAATGAATAAAAAAACACATGCTTAGATCATAAAATAATGTACAATTATTTTATTTTGTTAAGGGAAGAAAATAATATTTCACAATTTTATCAAAAAACAAACAAACACACCCCTTTCATAAGGCCTTGTTACCGATCCAAATTGAAATAAAAAAACAAAAGTTTGCGCAAAAAGATAAAAAATGCTAATTTGTTTAATAATACTCACCAAAAAATGAACGTATAAATAACGTTCGTAAGAGGATTCATATTTGTGGCCAATGTAACCGAAAAAAAACGAAAAGCTCTGACCGCTTGACTTTTATGCATCATTTTGTAAAATTTATAATTTTAATTATTTAAAACAATTTGTGTTTGTATATTTAAAACTAAACTTACTTTTTAGTGCTTCTCAAACTTTTACATGCAACGGCCCCCTGAATCTGAAAAAAAAATCCTCGGCCCCCTGAACAAAAAACATGTTCAGCGGCGGCCCCCGAAGAAAGCCTGCGATCCTCAGTTTGGGAAGCATTGGTTTGATAAATAACATAAATATTATAAAATGTTTATTATGTCATCCCACAGCAATCGTTTTCTCAATTATTTTTTTTGTAAAAGCAGTTTAGCTTCTTGGAAAATATTATATGAAATTTTGATTGTTTTGAAATAATATTACCACAGATTTAATATTCTTTATTTTCTTCTCTGTGCACGATGCTTCTATTTTCAATACCTTATTTACTGTTGGTTGACCAATTAGCTGAAACTTATTATCTGTGGTCGGCTTGAGAGTAAACGCGATTCTAGTGCAAATATCAAATGGAAATGGCTAAGCTCTCCGAGAAGAATCTCAGTGAACATGTCAGTTGAGAAATTCTAGCGCCTACACATTTTCAAGTTGTATGTATACTGGTTCTTCGAAATGAAACGAATAACAAAATACAGTCGAACGTTATAAAATCACTTGGAGAATAATAATAATACAGATTAATTTTACACAATATAGATAAATACAGTTTTTCATATAATTTCAACATTAAAACAATATATAAATATATTTATTCAATCTTTCAATGTAAAATAATAATATCAATTACGTTTCAATTACAGATGGTTGAACTTTAACTGTTAATTTTCAAGTATCTAGGATTCTGATGACAATCTTTCTACAAACTATATTATTTATATGACGGTTCTTTACAATAAAATAAATACGAGCTCTTAATTGACGGATTATTGTATCTATGTATGTATACAAACTTTACGCAGGGTATTTCATGAGTTCATTAGAAGTGAAGTGAGCCAAGTGGTATTTTAGAAGAAAAATAATTAGATCCGTTATTATATTCTGCACGTCTTAAGGTATCGTAAAAGTGAAGTAACCTCAGTTAATACACATTACAATATCGTTATATCCACAAATAAAAATATGCAATCCACCAAAACACCAAATAAAGACGTGATTCTACTCAAACAAACTACTACTACAAGTCAAAGAAAAAGTATTTCTATTTTACTATTTGGCTCAATTCGCCTCTCGAGGGCTCAAATAATGTTAATTGCGCATATGAAAAAAAATTCATATTTAATGAAGGAGACGGTCATTCTATTCATTCTGACACTGAACAGGGTGCACGGTACAACATAGAACGCTTCCACCAAGAATAGAGTTAACAGATGGTGTTTTAAATGAGAACATGCATACATAATTTAATAATAGTCAATTAGCACATTGAAATAACTCAAATCGAGATCGACTGGTCAATGCTATGATTCAGTTTAAAATACACATTTTTAAAGACTAATATTATAAACAGGGATAAAAAATTTAAGAAGTAAATTCATATTAACAATTTAGGATCTGTTATAAATTTATTAAAAAAAACTAAATATTTTATCAGCTCATGAGGAACATGTTTTGAATCTTATGGGTATGGTCTAATAAAAAACAGAGATAGTAATCGACGAAAAAAGAATTTTTTATTCGTACCCACATACATCCGTCAGTGTTGTTATTGACAGTCACATATTACAGAGCACTTCGTCCATTAATTATACCGTTCACGCGCAAATTACACCAAAGTTGTGAACATTACTCATCGCTGGCGACTTTTGCCATCCTCAGGCAGGAATGGCGATGGGGCTTTCTGTCGGTGAAAGGGTCAAAATGTGCGTAGGTATCAAACGTTATATGGATAGGGTTGGAATAATATTGAACGAAGTCTTCTTTTTGTAATATGTTCTGTATACGCACACAATATTTTTCATGCTTAAAACATTAATGTTTCAAAACTCGTTGTTTTTTCTTCCAACCACTCAAATACCGATTGAATCCAAAGACTTAAATAACGCTATCTTCATAATATGAAGTTATATTATGGTGATGTCAGCGGAAATATGATTTTCTATAAAGTTTATTCGAGTATAAATATTGCATTTGATGCGTGGAAAACAATCATGATGGTCATATACTTATATTGATATTAGAAAAAAATGAAGAAGTTAAATAAATATAGCGTAAAAATAATAAATTTGAACGATTCAAATTTAATATTGAAATTCTACCAAGCCCCAATTTTTCCAATTCCACCATTTTTTTTAATTACAAGAGTTTATAAACGAACATAAACTACAAAACGAGTCACAAACAGCCATTTTTGTGTCGAAATTACGGAATAAATGGTTAAAATAACAATTTTAACAGAAGTAAGGTATGGTTGGAAGATTTTAAGCGAAACTCTTTTGGGACAACTTCCAAAACTCCCTTCCAAAATACTTGCAGTATGTGTACGACATAGAGTTAACAGTTAAAATTTGCAAACATAAAATAATTTAATAATAGCCTAACTGAATTTGTATTTTGATATGTAACCTATAACAAAACACTAAAATATTACATAAATTAAAGTAAAAAAAAACCTAAAAATACTAAAACATACGAGAGAGAACTAAATGGAGAAAGTACATTCAATTGAATTTTATATTTAAATTACACTTTTACATGATAAATTACATCAATAATTGAATTTAAATGCTGAGAAAGGCGCAAAATCTGATTTCAGGATGAAATTATAAAACTTCTATCCAAACTATCTTGACTTAAAAGCTGAACGACTGGTTTAAAGATCCCATTTTAACTCAACAAACAGCAACAAAGTACAGTTTAAAGATTATCGTTATCATAAAAAAAATATATAATAGTAAGCGAATATTGAAAAATAATTAATATTAGTGCTACAGTTCAGAATAAATGTGTCAAATTTCCCAAATTTTAATTGTGCTTATAATTGACATCATTTGCCACTTATTATTGATGATTTTTTAATTGTATGTTATATGTGTTAAGCATTTTAAGCATTTGTTAAGTTATTTGTTAATCCTTTTAATTGTTAGTAATTGCTTAAACCTTTTTATTTCAATTTAACTTGTATAAATAGCACTGTTTAATTTATTTTCCTTATCAGTTGATATTGCTCGTGAGGAGCGAAACCGGTCCTGATCAAATAATTTTTTAGTGGAAAAAGTACTAAAAATCTTTAATGATTTGTAGTATAATGCCATTCCACCAAGGATAGACAGTGAACACCTTAAAAATATATCTGATATAGTTTCTAATGTATTTTATTTTATTTCTGATTAAGTATGTTCACGTCTCGAAAATATCTTCATAAATTAAATGTAAAAAGAAATATAGACACAGTTTGACTTCATAAACTATGAATAGTAATGACATCTTAATTACAACATTCTCAACACTGATTACAAAACAATATGGTAAGCCCTGCTGATTGAGAAGAGCGATTGGCGCCAACCCACACATATTGCTCATTATCATAATTATAACCTGTCACAAATAAAAATACAAGCCTTTCCATCCCCGCTATTGGCACAGGTAAGTATTTATTTCATATATTTTAGTGTATAGGTCAGCGTTTTTCAAAAAGTGTTCCCATTATTAAAAAAAATACACAAAAAAACTTTAAATAATATGTGTTAATGAAAATAATTTAAATTTAATGGCAACATTGTAAGTTTCCTTTGCATGCATATTTAATATATTATATTAAGAGATATAGTGGCTGCTTTATTCGTGTAGAAAATAAGACCGTTTACTAAAAAACTGATAGTTAACTTTGGTAACATCCACTGATAATTCTTGGTGGAAAAGCACCATATCGACTTTGGATACGAACTAGACCCAAACATAACAAATTTTACAGAAGACACAAAAAACATTTTTTGATTATTTTGGGCCAAAGACAAATTATGCAATATATTATAGACTTACTTTAAGTGCATGGAGACTGATAAACTGGTTTTGAATTGACTTAATCTGATATTAATGAAATATTAAAAAAAAAAAACCTTTTTACTTGATCTCAATTTCCACATGCCCTTCTTTTTTAGACTTCAAAGCTAAAATTAGATACTAAATTTGCATTTTTAGCTTAAATCCTTTTGATAGAATGTGTATTATTAAAAAAAAAGCTGTTTTGAAAAAACTTTGGGTTACGTCCTTTTTCCTTTCCACAGTTAAATTATTCATTTCACATTATTTTTTGAAGATGAGGACCGGTTTCACTCATTGCAAGTAGGGATGCTGTGTCGAGACGTCCCGGAACTTGTCGGGTTTTTCGCTGTCTTAAGTCCCGGGACTTTTTTGGAAAATGTTACGAGAATTGTGACTGTGATTTATAATGTGCTAATAACGCATACATTTTAATTTTGAAAAAAACAATTCTTGTGGTTAAGAAGCCCTCAAAAGGACTAATGTGTATCGAATGAAAGCAGATGTAAGAGGGGAGCCGGGACGTGACACTTACCCGAGGTCTTCACAAAATTTAACTATGCATTTATAAAAGAGATCTGGTAGAAAAACAGATGTTTGTATATTGTAATATAACTATAGCAAATTACAAAATATTAAAATTAAATGTTCACACCTGATGTTGTTTTATGTACAAATGGTTTTTCACTAGTTCACAAAGGTATCAATGTCTAAATAGGACAAAAAAGGTCTAAACGCTGTATTGTGAAGTTACGGTCATAAACATACTCCTGACTGCGGCTTCATTGATATTTTTTCATTACATGTACCATTATCATCTTTCTTAGTAAAAATTAGCCGTAAGCATTGCACACATCCTTTACATAAGAAAAATAATAATTATTAAACATTGTATTAAAAAATTGCGATTTTTACTAGTGCGTACTTTCAAAAGACACCGAGTGTATGTAAAACATAAATACATACATGCAAATATTCAATTTTAATAAAATTATAATAATATTGTGTTGAAAAGGAAATAAAAGTCTCGAGTCCCGGGATGTCACGGGACTTTGAAAACCTTGAGACTTCAGAATCCCTAATTGCAAGCATTATAGATTGATGCTCATATAAATTGATCATATGAAATAAAGTTATTTATACGGAATTAACTAAGACTAATAACATGGTGTAACAAACAATTGGTATTTGAAATAGGAGAAGAATTTATAAATAATAATACTAATTATAAATTAATGAATTGAAATTATTTCTGTTAAAATATTTCAGTCTTCTTTAAAATAAATACTTAAATAAAACTAGATTTTAAATCAATAAACTGAGAGAGGTACTTATGCTCAGTTGCAAAGTAAAGAAATTTGAGTAAAAATGTTAGGTCTAATCCATGTCAATTCAGAAATAAATAAAGAATTCCTAAGCAAACTTAAGCTAATATGTAACATAAACATATACACAGTTTTAAACGCTACATGAATGTGACACTCCGCTAGATTTTTTTTGGAAAGACTCCGGATTAAGTGGCACTAGTTTTATTAAAAATAATTAAAATTGTACATAAGATTACACAAAATTGTTGAACAAATCTATTTCTTCGTAGAATAAAAAAAAATATAATATTGAATTATTAACATAATATTATATTAATTCTCGATATTCTGCTATCATTTCAAAGTATTCCCTTGCACACTTTGTGACATAGTAATCGTTGATGTTGATTTTGAAGTCGTCTCTTTGTTTTAATATATTATAACATTGAATGTTGCTTAGACTTTAATGTGTTTGGTTATCTATGAAAGATATGATGTATACTCTGACATAATGTATATAACGGTGAAGCTTTTTACAATCGGAATATAATTAAACCTTTCATCAAAGTTAATACAAATGTGGAATGTGGAAGATCCCTGAAGTCACTTTCTTGTCATCGATTTCATTACGCAAATTAGTATGGAGTAGTATAGACGATATTGCTTCTGGGAATAAATAAATAGCGGACCCGTTGTATATATTGTATCTGTTGGGATGCGAGACACATGCGGACGGCGGCGAATGACGACCAAAGCTATTGTAATTACATGCCGCTTCAACTAAGTGGTCCATTTAAATCGAAACTGGTTAGTGCGATGTCGACGATGTAAATTTTGCAAATGTTTAACATAAACTCTGTAAGCTTTCCAATAATTTATCGCCCTCCTCGATTTTCTCAATTGAATGGAATACGCTAACAATTCCGATATCAAAACGCTGTAATGACAAACTCATTGAAAACGCATTTTTTGTTATGTATATATCGACATGTAATCTGCAGGAAAACTTGAGCGAAGATTTTTAAATTTGACAGAAAAGGGTTGTTTTTCTTAACTTCTTATAATAAGCTTGCAAAATAAAACTTTAATCGACCAAATAATACTAAACGCATTTAAGGAATTATGTTTGCGAACTTATTACGAGAGGAAGTTAATAAAACCTTTTGTTATATTTAAAACCTGGCCATTCCTGTAAAATTTACGAATTGTCGCTTACACTGTTCTGCCAATTACGGGTCGATATGTAAATACTAGCTTCATTATACGACCTCCGTAGAGATCTAAATTTTGATATAATCTTCATCTAATCGTTATCGATTGAATACCTCAAATGAGACTATATTATTTATACTTTACATTATTATCAGGTTCGGCTTAATGTTATTTGATTTGAAGTGTTGGGTCTTCTCAAACTAATTTGTAAAGTATCGGAACAATCACTTTTTAGAATTCTCTTTTAAAAGTTAAACTACATTGTCGATTGCAATGCAATAACATATGTGTCAAATAACGTCTTTATCAACTCGCAAATATTGGGAAATGATTCTTAAATGGGAGGTTGCTGATGTTTAATATAATATGGTAATATTATATTTATTTTGGTTAAAATTTTACACGTGTAATGTTGGATTTCGAAAGAGAGAAAATTAACCAAATAATATATATTTTTTTAATGTTTTACTTGTTTATCTTACCACTATTTTAATAATTTCCGTAACCAAACCAATTTATTAAAAAAATAGATTACAATAAAAACAACGTATGTTTACATTTAGATTGATAAATAAAGCAATTAACGGAATAAAATAACTTTCGCGCTGCACATAAGTTAACATTGAATTACGATTTAATACAACCATAACTATTTCAATTTGTACATTTAAACGTGGTAATGTTTTACTTTCCAGTTTTTTTTAATTTTGCTGCATCTACGTAGAGACTTTTTAGTGTAACCATTAGTCTAGTTAAGGGTTGTTTTAAAAAAGCATTGGAACTACAACTACTGGTCTATGTAAAGTTTAATATTATTGTATGTGCTACACTACAATCAGATGAAATTCGCATATTTCTGTTTTCTGAACTACATATATTATTAGCATGGTCAGATGCTAACTTTATTCCTTAAGAACTTAGTATGAGGAGATATTAGAACTTTTAGTTCATAAACTATAGAAAATTATTTGACCTCAAAAAAATTCGAAACTAAATAAAAAATATTGAAAAAATAGTACATACCATTGCAATATATGTATATTTATATATTTTTAATAAATGTTTGTTCCCACTGTGGAGCATATGGCCTCCTAATTGAAGTATTTTAACAGAAGTTTGTCTACGAGAACTGTTTGTAACTCAGTCACTCAACCTCTGTTTTTTATAGATATTAGAAGGCTAGGACATGACTTATCGTTATTAAAGGCAGGAATTTTAGGATAACACAAACACCCATGAATTCGAACAGAAATCGATAAATCGATCGAAAAAATGTTCGTACTGGGAATCGAGCCGTGAGATCCGGCACGGAAACCAACAACGCTATCCGCTACGCTATAGACCCGACAATATACTTACTACATATAATATAATATTTATTTATTTATTTAACTACAAAATTTCACTATCAGTAGGTAACAATAAGTTTTTGGCAGTTTTTGTAAATAGGCATGTGTATTTAACAGATCATAGTTAATCAGAATTGTCCGAAGCCGGACTATATAATACTAAATTTTACTAATGTTTTGAAGCCTCCTTATCATCCTACGAAACCAAAATTCATATGTTGTAAGCGTAAGCCCATATAGTGACAAAGCAATTTCACAAACAAAATTAAGCCGAGCTTCACAGAACTTGAATAACAATGGAAAAAATAATACCTGCCTAATCTTAAATATGATTTATCAAGACATTTTCTTTTTAAAATGACGACTATGCCTTTAAAATTTATTGTTTCTATAAAAACAATACATTTTATTAATTTGAATCGTTCAAATTATGTACACTCCCACAGATTTTGTCACTAACGACCCGGGTTTCGCCTTTCGGCATCTTCAGGCGTTCAAGCGCACGGATGAACTTGAACTGACGTGAACTTGCGCGCTTCATCATCCATGCGCTTGAACGCCTGAAGATGCCGAAAGGCGAAACCCGGGTCGTTAGTGACAAAATCTGTGGAGTGTACATAATTTGAACGATTCAAATTTAATATTGAAATTCCACCAAGCACCTTCAGTCGAAATCTTAAATTAATACATTTTATATCTAAAGATGTTCCTAAAAAAAGGTTTGTAATGATCTTATGTTGTCTTGTCTATTTTTCTCAATTGAAAATTTAAATAAAAACATTGAATTTTGTAATAATATCATGTTTTCATAATATTTGACAAATACGTTGTGCATTGGTTTCAAATATAATGACATTTCATTTTTTTTTTTATTATAAACCACAATTATCAGATTTGTGTTGATTATCTTGTAAATATCAATAGAAAATGAAACATAGTGTTCGAATAAAGTATTTTTGAAATATAATAATATATCGAGATAGTAATTATCGACTACTCCAATCAAGAACAATTATTAGAATTCACCTCAACTAAAAAACCTCATGATGTAAAATACATCTTTGTCAGTCTCTGTATCATGTAATTTCAATAAAATATACAGCTTTTTCTTTACAGTTTTTCTATAAAGTAAAATCATCGCGTGTAAATTGAACTGATTTTATAATGCGTTTTAACGATTTCGTGTCGAATGAAATTATCGATCGACAGCCCTAGCAGATAAATTTTCCGTTCAGTTTTTTTTCTCCATCCATTGTGACATTATGAAAGATAACGCGTCGGTGTTCAACACAATAGCGTGTTAAAGTCAGCATTGCCTGCTTGTCTAGGATAATAATATAAGGACGTGGACACTAAAATGGACACTTCGAACAAGGGTATCGCGGGAGGGCCCCACGTTCACAACCTCGATAGCATGCCGAGAATTCGTTTTTTTATGTAAATGCATTCATGTTTTGTTTTATTCTGATTTTTGTTTCGTTTTGTGGCATAACTCGATTGACGATTGTAGGTTAGGGGAGAATAGCTCGTAAAATCAAACTGTTAAATTAAATTATCTGTAAAATCACAAAAATCATATATAATAATTAATATCTCGTTTCTAAGCGGTAAAAAAAATACTTTTGATGTACCTAATTAATTTATATTAAGTTTGATTTTTTGTTATTGTACTTCAGTGGTTCACAATCCACGGCTCGCACGCCGCATACGGCCCTTTTTGAAGTTTGTGGTGGCCCTTAAATGTTTTTCTCAAAATTAAACATAGTACATATTTTTTTCTCGTAAAACATTTATTTCATTAATGAGTCGTCTGGTATCAAAAGCAGAATTGTTCCATACATGATGTATGAAACAGTTCTGCTTTTGATACCAGACGACTCAAATGTAAGCAAGCTTTTTCTTCAATAATGGAGAATAAATCAACTCATGGAAAAAGGCTTACTGATAAAAACTTGGATTTTAATGATTAAAATAAAAAGTTCTTACGGTGTTAAATATTCAATAAATTCTAATTAAATAATTAGCCGTGCTTTTTTATAAACAGAATCATAAATATTAAAAAAACTTTGTCTTCGGCCTGTACGTAAGATTAAATGCTTATAAATACTCATATTATTTCTCAAAAAAAGTATTAAATGAAGGTTTAAAAGTAGTGTCTGTCTACCTCTGGTGTTCACCAACATAAAGTTTATTAAACAATTTAGGTATCTACATATATAAGTCTTAAAAGTGTGTATTGGATAATAACTCTATTTTTTTTGTTTCTTATCGATGTGATTTTCGAAGTGATTCAGCATATTAATAATTATTGATTGTTTTTAGAGGAAGAAGCTCACGCTCTGCTTAGGTTGGTGCGGTATTGGTCGACTGTAACTTTTTTCAAAGTTTTTTCTATCTTAATAGCTGTGCGGTGTCCACAAAATGTTGCTTTGGTAATCCAAATCGTCTATTAGTTTTTCTGTTAGTCAAGTTGAGATAAGGGCTGTGTTTGTGTATTTATTTGTGTAGGTTTTTATTAAGGGTTTAATTTATACCGATGTCTAGACGTTAGACAGGATGAAATATATTTTATTCAACGCAATTAGTAGTTACATTTATTATTTGTGGTACAATTTTGAGACTTCCTACATATTTTTTTGAGTAATAAATCCATTTGTTTTTTAAAAAAACATACTTGATTAAATTTTAATGCAAATACTATTTAAATTTGATAAAAACACCTACTTCGAAATTTCATATATATGGTTTGATCGTGTGATCGTTTGATCGTTTGATCGTTTGATGTGTTTGAAAATAAGTTATTTCTGTGGTAATTTTTACAGTTCTTTTAATGTCATAACAATGGGATGAATTTTTTTACAAAACCGCTGCAATTTTTTTAAAATTTAACTTGACCGTGCTTAGTTATCAGCATACATATGTACATTATTTTTTTTACAAGTATCACTAAACAATCTCACCAATTAATGCTTGCATAAAAATCATTGTGAAATGCATCAAAATAAAATTCACAGAACCCACTATAAACTGGAGAAAATTATTATGCGTCATCAATAACAACATGTTTAAAAATTAAATTTGTGTTTTTCGGACATTAAAGAGGAACCACAATAAATTTGAAACTACACAACACACATATAACGATTTGCAAAACTTCATAGTAAAGGTTCAATTGTGGAGTTATAATGCAAAACGTACTATTTCCAAAATGAGCGATATTGAGTTAGGTATGCAGATAAGGTAATACAAGCCTAAGGAATCGACTGGTCCTATTGGTTTTAATATAAAATGTCTAAACAATTGTCGTTTTCAAATTGGGAATGATCTTTTTATGCAAATGTTGTTTTGTTTGTGTTATTCGTTATAGTATTTGACTCGAGTTTTGTAAATAGTACGTTTTGCATTATAACTCCACAATTTAGGGTATTATTTACAAATGGGTAAATGACATGTATGTAAACGAATGTGTAATAATTATTTTTTTAAAGTATAATCAAACAGCATTATGAGTTATGACTCAATCCGACAGACGGTAATAATAAAAGAGACTTTAATTGTTATATTACAAAATGTTTAATATTAGCATTAAATGTAAAGTGATTCTTTAAAACTGAATATTTAAGCAATACTTATTGCTGTTATATATAATTTAAATATTGATATTTTGATAAATATATTAAGGCATATTTATATAATGACCAAAGCGCTCTAGGCCCTGAAACATTTCTTTCAATGTATGCTCGAAATTGTTATCATATTATTTAATACACATCCTTACTGCTTTAGGTCCATTTCATAAACACCTTAATTTTATTTATAAAAAATAATGAAACAGTTTCGAAGTGGGAAATCGGCTCATATATGTCTGACGATACAATAAAATTGGCAATATATTCCCACTTACAGTAAATGTACATAATAAGGAACTTCTTAACACGTTCCAACTTCATCCATACATACTTTTCTTACTTACTTATATTATATTCATGATGATAATTCTGTCGTTTATTATTCACATTTTATTGTTATAATGAATAAATTATTTAACTTAGTCTACTTGCTAGAAATTTTTAGTTTCATATTGTTATGTAAATATTTTTATCTTACTCCTTGGTAAGTCAAAAGAAATTTGTATACGTGTTTTTGAGTTATGGCGTATTTTCAAACATTTCGACCATAATTATTTTTTTCTATAGCACCGCTGTAATTAATTACGTTAATTATTAATAACTACGACTCATTAAAAAGAATATCACTAGAACTTTTTATGCATCATATGAAAAATATTGTAGAAAAAAAGTGATAAAAAATACCTCAAAAACCTTAAATTAAATACAAATTCCTAAAATAAATTGAACTTCTTTTTTTTTGTTAAAATAATCAAATTGTGAAATTCACTTCTGCTAAAAAAGATATTTAGTTTATTACCCTTTGAAAACTTTGGCAAGCTCTCCAGACATGAAATTGCCTACACGCATAAATTATCCCTTTTTGACAAACTGTCGCCGTAAAAAATCGATGAATTCTTCTCATTAAAACTGATTTTATTCAACTTTCCAGACAAATAAGTATCATAAAGTAGGTCCCAATTTTTTAAATTCCCATACAGTTTTTTTTTATAATTTATTCTGCATTAATAAATCACCGCTGCTCTACAATGCCAAATTATATCACTTATATTCGGACATGTATTGATTTTTTCAATTTAGTTTTGTGGCTAAACTTAATGTTTATCAGTCAATTTTTTATCAAATCTAAAATCGAATATTTTTTCTTTAGAAATATATTTTTAACGTAATCGACAATCACCGGCAAATAAAAAAGGTTTGACTTTTTGTAATATTACTGCTTACTATATTGGATTAAAATTAAATTACAATATATACTTTATAATACAAGGAACTACGGTAGACTTTTATTGAAAAATACTTTTTGAATAAATTACGTATATCCAAAAAAGCTTTTACAATATAAACTATACACACAATATGTATTCACCATTTTTTTTAAAAGATTTTCTAATATTTTTAACGGAAATTCACCACTTTAACTTACTCGCATATAAATGATTTTAAAGCAATTAATCATTCGAACCAATTAATATTTAATGAGATTTTGTAAGGATATCCTTATGATTGGGAATATTTTTTCAACTGGTTGTATTAATTTCTTTTTTTATTTCCCAGCTGGATTTTTTTGTAAGTTTTTATTATACTATACAGGTAGGTAAAGTAAACAAAATGATAATGAAAAAAAATATACCGACATACTGTTTAATATTTAAAAAAAAAAACACACACACGTGGCAGATGACTAGTTGAGTAGTTCGCGCATTTATTTTTATGAATTTAAATGAAAAAAATATTATTTTATTATTTAATAATTAAATGAAAAATGAAAAATGTATTATTTAATATTAAGAATATCAAATAATAATAATGTCTCCATTGTCAACAATAAGCACGTTATGGTATTTTTTTATCGAAATAAGTAACTAGCAACACGATACTTAGCAATTAGCACATTGTTTATGATCGTTTGCTTTTACAAGAAATCGTTACTATTTTCTAACTATGCTAAATATGTGTACAAAGTTCACATTAAACAGCAACATTATGAACACATGGATAATACCAGCACATTTAATTACTCTAAAATATCGTCGATACAATTTAATGAATTGTTATTTTCAAGAAAAAAATATTTCATCGCAGTTAAGATTTTTTGTCCTGTTTTATTATATCTTTATAAAAAAAACAATATAAAAGCATTCATTAGCCGATAAATTTAACAATTAAATAAACATTATTAAATTAAATTTTCACTAGAATCAACCAGATTTCAAACATTCTAATCCACATCGCTAACATCTGATCTCATTATTTTTCGATTTTGGCAACATGTAGTTGTATTGCTTTTTGTAACAAAACGCTTCATAAGCAAGTCTAAATAAATACTATGCGTTGTACGATTATTACTAGAGGAACCTTAATGTACAATCATATATTTTATTTATCGTAACAATAGTTTCTTCACTTCGTGCCAAAATGCAATTTATTTTACATATTATGTTGTAAGTTGAATGAAATTAATATTTAAAAAAAAAACAATTTACATACATACGTGTTTGATAGGCCTCCAACGGTTCTTTTCAATAAAACTGTTGGCTACCACTTATGAGAAAATCTCCGCGCCATGCTATTACATATCCCACACTGAAAGCAATCAAATATTTTACCGCTGTGGCAGATGTTCTTTCAATTTACGATTAAAACTATATTGAGTGCCCTTTGAAGGCTTTGAATATCTCCTAAGATACTTTATTCCACAATATTTTAAAAAACCTTTTTTAAAAAATATAGTGTATACTATTATCCTTTAAAATCAAGGTCGCCACACCTGGTGAGACATTACCGTGAACAACAGATCGAGATTCATGGGATGCTCAACATTTTCAATATAAATGTTTTTTATTGATTTTTTTTTATTGAATTTTTTTTATATTCGCTATGGTAAATATTGCATTTTAAAAACGGTAAAAACTAAAAAAAAAATACTAAGCGGCTAGGGCTACTTTAGTAGGGTTCCGGTATTATTGTTTTCTATAAATCAACCAAAGTTTATATTACATCTGAAATTACAATACAGAAAATATTTCAAATGTTTTCATGGTTGGTTGATGTTTTCCGAACAGAACTTATTTATTCATTATTAATATTATTTTTTTGTTGACAATTAAAGAAGTATTAAAGCAATTGTTTTTATATTAAAAATATTTTATACCTTTCGACGTGTCCAACAAGTATGGAAAGATAACACCGTAAAAGTAAGTGGCTTATTATTCTATTTTATCAATCTGATCAAATAAATATCTAAGCCATATTTGTATTTGTCTGTTTACGGAATCAAATGTTGGACAACGATATACATTTTTTAATTGCAGATTCCGCAAAAAGGAAATCCAGTTTTTCAAAAAAAATAATTGTCTATAATACTTGTCCAAGATAAAAAGAATGTATGCAAATAAATAGCCGTTCGTTGGCAAAAGAAAGCCATAATTCAACTCTCTTAGCTGAATTATAACTTTCTTATGACTTGATTTTTAAATATTGAGTTTATTTGCAAAAAAAAACCTAGTTTTAAAAATGAGTTTTTGGTAAAAAATATATCTCAATTGAAAATATTGTTTAACGGCGTGATAAACCAACTGTATGTGTGCGGAGTCTTTTTTGCGTGTTTTGTGTTAAAAAATATATTTAAAAAAAAAAAAACAGATTCTGTAGGTATTTTTCATTCTAAGCTAAAGATATTTGACACCATTGTAAAGAACTATCGTAATTTAACATAATAAGTCATCTTTTAACATTTCATCGAACATGAGTTTATTTATTTTTTGATATAATTTATGTGGATGGTGGAAGGGAAATATGGACCAGTATTAAATTTGAATACAAGCTGCATAATATATAATTTATGTGTATACAATCGCATCATTTATGTTTACGATACGTTCATCGACTTCTTTTGAATGCCAGATGCGTAACAATCTTTAATCATATCACGAATATTATATTATTTAATAAGATTTCATAAGCTGTAAAATTTGATTAATAATAGATCAAATAAACACATTTTGGTGTGTAAGCACAATTTCATTTTTTTTTAATAATAAGTAAGGTAAAGTTAATGAATTAAATGTATACAAATATTTTTTTCTCAAAAAGATAGGATAGTAATGAGATGAATAAATTCTAAATTTATTTCCCGTAAATGCAAATATTTACTGGTATTATGGTTAGTCAAATAAGCAAATATTAAGGAATCTATTGTGATTTGTGATTAAACATAGGAATGGAAAAATGTGTTACATATTAAATTATATATACACACGTTTTAAAAAATATGTTTCATTTTCTGTTAAAATTTGGCTTAAAGATGTGAAATATAAGTGAAAAATTAATATTTGGAAAGATACTGAAAAGAACAGACAACTCTCAGTGGGAAAAATCAACGAAAAGATTCTCATTTGGTAATAGTAATTGTTCTGTTTTACCAGACTAAGCTAGTTACAATACATAAAAAACGCTCTACATAATACTCTTTGGTATTTTATTTTATGATGAAAATTGTTCGTATTATGAGCACCTTCAAAATTTATTATTTCGATGCCATCAAATCTCTTTTATTTTCAGCTGTAAATTTTACGCCCATAAACTTTTTGTTGCAAAAAGTATAAAGTCCATAAACATCGCCTGTACATTAGATAAAATAAATTAGCATAAAACGGCTTAAGTACTATGAGAAGCTTTATCAAACTTTTATGAAGAATTTTCATCGGTTATATGATGGCAGCGGCCCTAAAACTTTGTTTGATAATGTTTATTAGTAAGCCTTCATAGTATTATTTATAAATTATTGATGTGATAAAAATGGTTTGTACTTATTTATGAAATATACGGTAATATTTATTTATTTTTGAAATTGGTAGCTTTTGAATTTTTAAAATTAAAATGTATGGTGTATCTGTATGTACAATAAGCGAACCTAAATTACATGAGTAAATTTTTTTAAATGTGCCAAACATTACCAAATAAATGTTTATACATTTTTTCCAATATTTGCTTTTAGAATGTGGATGAAGACAATGACTTGGTGATTTGGTGATGGATATTTTGATCAGTAAGCTGTTTTTTTAATGCAACGCCTGATATTATTAATTGTGGTAGCAATATATATGTAGTAAGTAGTAAGAAAGAGAGTATTATTTTGCAAGCTTATACCTGATATTAACTATGGTATATAAATGTATAATTTAATTTCTGATCTATTTGTATATATTCTTATTTTCATAATTATTGACAAGTTAAATATTACAGAATCAATAATGAATTCTGTCTAATTTTCATTGAAGACATACACAACTTATCGTGTATTTTAAAAACTATCAACTAAAACTATATTCTTTTCGTTTTCTTCATCGAAAAGCTGTGATTGATAATGTAGCATTCGTAACATTATGTCTAATTCACATGTGTGTGTATATGTTTTCTTAAATTTTTGTATAAAAAATCTATTTGGTGGAAAGAAGTCCGAATGATACATTTATTTTATGTGTTTTTCAAAACTTTGTTTTTCAAAACATTTATTCGTTTTTCAAAACACTAAAGCCATAGTTAATAAATGTAATGTAGCATAATTAATAATAAATATCAGTTTAAATTATTCTAATTAATGTTTTTAAAAACCCAGACTGCTTATCTTTCTTTGTAACACTAAAATCACATTTAATAAGTGCAATATTGTAATTAGAATTTGAATTAGTATGTTAGAGTGAATAATATGATGCATTGTGTATCTCTTCTTAGACAGTATATATAGCTGAGTAAATTTATGTTTAAAGCATAGTTCTGACGATGGCGTAAGCCGAAATAGCTATCAACCTTTAACTTTTTAAAAAACTGTAGAACTGAAATACCTTGATATTTCACCCTATTAAAATGGAGTTCTACCAAGTAAATGCCAAATCAATAAATAAATTTATTTGATGTATTGAATTAAATTCATGTACTAACCTTATTTGTATGTTGACCGTGTTTGATTGAATATTTACAACCCAGGTGAACTGTTTTTAAAGTGTATTTTAAACATATTGAAAATCCGTAATTTTGATTGTTTAATTATTTTTACGTGAAGGGCAGTTCACATATGACACTGTATACATATATAAACTTGTGTTATATATGTTTTCCGTACTTTTTATGAAACAATAAATATAATATAAAATTGCAATTTATATTTATATATTTTTTTTTTCAAATTATTTTGGTATAAGTTCTGACAAGTATTTATTCTCACGTAGAATGGTAAAGACATGAAAAATAAATATAATTATTTCGTAAACAAATACATTTACCCTTTGCATGACAATTGATCATTCTCGAATTTTATCGAAATTTAAGGTTGAAAAAATGTAGTTTTAAATGTCTGAAAGCCAGGTGTTTATTTTATGGCCCATTATCTTATCATTTTGATTCACATACTGGAACAAAGCATGCTGCACGACACTTTAGATAACTTTTTATATTAACTTACTAAGTCTCTTATGAATCACTTTTAATTCCAACGACAACATGACCAATCAATCTAGTTTGATGTGAAGTAAGCTGACGTTTTCTATCTATCCATTATCAGAAGCTTTTATTCCATCAAAATAAACAAGATTAATTTTAAAATCGAATGTAAAGCGAGAAAATTACTTTCAGTTATCAAGTGTGAATTAACTACAGAAATTATAAACATCTGATCACACATTTTAGTAGTGAATATTAATTATTGAGTCTAACACGTCTAACTCATGTTAAGCAATTTTAATCATTATTGAAAATTATATTTTTGGTAGTTGTTAATCTGGTTTTATGATAAAATAATGAGTGTAGACTAATTTTAAGTTGATAGGAAAAAAAAGAAATTGTAAAATATTTTAAAATAATAAATATTTCACAGAAAACTTCTAGCGGTATAATTGCTTTTTTTATTGAATAACTAAGATATAATATTTAAAAGTCAGACAGAAATTAAACGTAGGAATATAAATATATATACTCATTACTAATAGGAATGTACATAGTTTGAACGATTCAAATTTAATATTGAAATTCCACCAAGCACCTTCAGTCGAAATCTTAAATTATAGGAATGTTTATTATTGTATTTAAATTAAATATATCATTTTCAATATATAATAATTTTTGGCTTGTCACCCAAATATTTTTTAGAGCAAGGTTGGAGAATATTTTAAAGATTTGAAAAAAAAACTTTAATTTTTTGTCATACAAATGTATGTTATCTAATTAGGATGTAATATGTCTTCTAAGTAGGAACAGTATTTGGTAAATTTATTAATGAACAATGAATGCACTTCTTCAAACTGCTGTTTTATGATGCCGCAAGTTCCCCTCCCTCATTAAGGGCTTTATATTCCATAGAATGGACAAGTATAGTGTTAGGCAAATGTTTGACCTGTAAGTCACGAAACTCTGTAAATAAAGTTTATTCGACTCTAAATAAATGTGCATGTTTCAATATATTGAATAAACACATGTCCGGTAGACGTTTTTAAAATTTACTTTACCTGTCGCGCGCAGGTATGTCAATATATAAACGTCAGTGGATGCATAATGTAAAAAAAAATGTATAAACTTGTGAGAGCTGACGGGGCCTGGTTGTGGGAACAGTGCGGAGATAGCACATCTTTACGTCGATCTGCGGGCGAGAGCGAGATAACAGGAGGCGTTTCGATCGACGCGTGGGCCGAACTGGTTTTTAAAACCTCGCAACCGCCAAGCCGACCGGAGCACGGAATGTAAGGTTGCCACACACAACAAAACCAAATTTCTAATCGATCGCGTGTGAATGTGTCAAGCGAAAAATTCAAAGAAATATAACTCAGATATACGCAACGCCCTCGAAATCAGTAGATTTATTACGTTTTATTTTCATATTTTTTTACCATCGTATTTTCTTTTATTCCGATGAGGATTTTCAGTGTTGGCAAATGCGCTTTAATCCCCGCAACCTGTAGTCACTATAAATATCGGGGCTAACTACTTTTCATTAAATGCACATATTCTGCTTTTGTTCAATGACTTATTGACGTATTTTTTATTCCCCATCAAGGATATATTTTCTTATGCATAGACGTTCAATTGTTACTACTCCCAGCCAATCACATTTGCTATTTATTAAAAAAAAAATGCTATATTTTTATAAGAGTTTTTTCAAATGATCAGGACCCGTTTCGTTTCTAACGTTATTGTAAGTGAGCAGTTTTGTCTATATTAAACATAAACTGTTAAAATTTCTCGTTACTTACCAAACTCATCCATTGAAAATGTGTAAATTTATTATATGAAATGTTTACCATAAGTCTTATATGAAATAATTATATTTATTTGATTCGTTATCCATAAAATTGGTATATTTTCATTCGAGTTGCTATACAAAGATTCAAATAAACAAAACACAAAATTTACTCGGCCTCCGACTCTGGCTTTTCTTCAGCGAACATCATTAAAAATAATAAAATCGTAATAATAAATGAGGACGTCAATATGAAAATACTTATCAAAACATTAACATATCTTGAATACGTCGTTAAATGGAGATATTATATATTATAAGAAACTATACTTTTATTTCACAGCATGTCAAATTTATAGCGCAAATTAAAACATTTATAAATAATTATTATAGCTGCGGAATCGTTTCATGTAAGCTTTTTATTTGCTTCTAGTTTCAAAGATTAATACATTTGTATACTTGATAATTATGATCGCAATAAAATTAAAATTAATAACTTTGTTATTCCATGTTTTATAACTAGCGACGCGTTTTTCGCTGATTTGAAAGTAATTTTATAATTAATATATGGTAAGATTTCTATCTTAAGATATTAATCTATTTACCCAACAAATATAAAAACAAAATAATCAGTTTTATTTGTAGATATAACAGCAATATCGCTTATGTCACCATTCATGGAAAATGGTCACTAAATTTTTGTTTCTAAATATTCGTAAAAGGCGTAAAAAATATTAGTCTAAAAAATACTTTAAGTCTAACGAATAGTTTTTTATCTGGACTACGTGTACCAATAAATTTAGGTTAAGGTATTGATTTATTTCGGTAAACCCAATTATTACCTAATATCCCTTCTGGGAAATACCAAACAGGAAAGAAAGAAATATCCTTACTTAATGACGTTACATCTGACACTTCTGCGAATCTTTGTTATAATGAGCCGGGTAATAATTAGATTTATATATTTAAGCAAGTTGTAGGTATATAACGGTGTGATTTATACAATATGTATCGGATGTGGTCACTCTTGTGCTAACTATTATAAATAAATATTACCGAACATATGTATGTATTACATTTTCGTTCAGGTAATGGTGCAATTCGTCAGCTTTACCATTTTGGTTGAATAGTTTATATATTTTGTACTTTTATAGTATTCAAAGACTTTATAATATGTTAGTGTATTAAACCTCTTTAAGCAATGTTAACTTTATTACAGTACATTTTCAGTGCTCCTAAGAAATTCATGAGTAAATCAATGTTAATAAAATAATATTAATCAACAAATTTAAAAATGTGAAATAAAGTAGTTATTCAGACACTAATATAAATTTGAATAAAATGTTGTGATATATAAGTGGAGCTTAATATTTTTTTAGTAGAATAAGAAACATCTTGAGATAATTAATTCAAAGTTCTGATCATTACAACGAAAAGAAAGAAAAAAAAATATTTACGTGGTAGCAGTAGAAAATCTAATAACTTTACTTTATTATATGAATGCATATGTTTTAAAATATATCAATGCTTCCGTTAGAAATTGCTGAGGCTTTCCGAAAATGAATAAGTCATTAAGTTGATAACTTACTTTAATTCGGTTGGAGGTCACATAAATAAAAATAGGAGTTTCGGTTCTTGAAAACGTAAACCGCAAAAATGCTATGAGTTACCAGTCAGTGGTTCGTAACCGGTGCACCGCGAGCTTATTGCAAGTCGATTCATAGAATTTAAGAATGATTTTTTAATATTTTTTCGAAATGAAAATATGGAAATTGTAAAATTTCTTCAGAATAATGATTGGTTTGCTAATTTGGCATATTAAGCAGATATCTTTAATTACTTAAATAACGTTAATACAAGCATTCAAGGAAAAAACGATTTTTTGACATCCATTGACATTCAGTCGAAATCTTAAATTATTAAATTATCCATTGACAGATTGACAGGAAAAAAACAACTCTTTGGAAAAATCGAATAATAGAAAAAAAAGATATGTTTCCTTCACTTATTAACGAAAACATTCCCGAAAGAATTATTTCCGCAATAGTAGAACATTTAACTATATTGGAGGAAAAGATTGCACACTATTTACCTTCCTTATCCTTATATAGAAAAATATGACTGGATACATAATCCATTTGCTACGATTGATAAATCTTATTGTGGATTTTCATACGCCGAAGTAGAAGAATTAGCTTCATTGTCGACTGATCGAACTCTAAGAATTACATTTTCCGAAATGACCACGGAAGACTTTTGGATTTCTGTCCAAGAGGAATATACATGGAGGCACTGAACATTTTTTTACAGTTTTCAACATCATATTTGGGTGAGCTTGGTTTCTCAATAAAAATTAATATGAAAACTGGCAAACGAGAAAGAATTTAGACGAAGAATTGAGGGTAGCTATATCAAATATTCGACCTAATATTTCTGCAAAAGCCAACAAGCTCAGGTATCACATTAATTGATTCTTCAGTTGATCATATAATTTCCATTTTGTTAAGCAGGGACGTCATTTTGGGTGGACAAAGGGGAGAAAATGCCCCCCCCTTGATTTGCCACCCTAAGAGCACCTTCAAATATTAACACAAATATTTTTAATAGAACGCGTATAAATATAAAACTAGGGAAAAATAAACTAACTAAATTTATTTTCAATATTACACATTTTTTATATAATTTTACCTAAAAAGAAAATATGTAAAAAAAATTGTATGTAACTTTTTTTAAAAATATGTGATAGAAATTATGTCCACATATTTTTTTCGACCTCTTAATTCTGGTGCACCGCCACTTTTTCCCATGATCAAAAGTGCACCGTGACTTCGAAAAGGTTAAGAACCACTAGTTACCTCTTAGTTTCTTCGCTCAATCTCGTTCACGATAAGCGTTCCGGGAGGCGCCCGTCCCATTCGTGCTGAAGGCAATTTACCATGGCCACGTGGGTGCCAATAATCGGATGGCGGTCTAAGTGAAAAGTCGACTCGATAGCATCGTGCATTACCCGCTGGAATTGCATTACTCCAAGTGCTTTTGCAATACAGACGCTGGTCTCACTCAGATCCAGCAATACTTTGATGATGAGCGTAGGCAGATAAAAAATATACAAAACATCTATCTAATTACCATCAAACAAAAAGTAACCTAAATAAATATAACCTATTTAAATGATATGTGCAATCTTACAAATATTTATTTATTATTTTTTAATATCGATTTACATTTTTTAAGAAAAAAAATCCATGCGATTAATGATAGGTTATTTACTTTTGTTTGTGATTTTTACAGTAAAGAAATATTTCCATAGGCCTGGAGCAGCTTTAATACCATGTACAATATGTTATCAATAAGAACCATTGCCTTTTTCACAGAAAAAATCAGAAACTCGACTGATATTTTCTAAATTGTCAGCGATAAGAAATAACGTCTTTTAGTCTTCTACAGACACCGTTAAATATTTATTTAAGCATTTTGGTTCGATAATTGATACACATATGGTTTTCAGTGAAAGTTATCTCATGGAAAATTTGTGATAATATTTACTATTATAAAAGACAACACTGAACACTGAAACTGAACTCTATGGCTCGATTTCTCGACATTAACAGATTTTCATAATTTTACGACAAAAACTTTTTGACCTTAGCTATGCTTTTTTTTAGTAATATTAGAGAATTTATATAATATATTTCTTTACTTTGTTTCTGTGTTTAAGAAACTACATTTAAATTAATCTACGTTTTATCACTCGATTTCTGACAAAAAATATTGCTTATATCGATAACTTAAATTTTAACTAAAATTTTGACTTGATAAATTTCAAATATTATTAAAAGGTATTATTTTAATGTCTATTGTAACGTAAAATGAAGTACCATGGACGATTAATCGTTATCTAGACCCACGCGTTACTCTTTTTTCTTTATTTGAAGTTGGACGTCGATACGAAAACGCAAAATAGCAAGCAAGCAAATTTAAGTACTCGTGTGTCGTGGCCATTCTCTTTTTACACTTTGAAATCTGGATATTGCAACAATTATTTTTTACGTTAAATACAGAAAAGGTGGAAAAGAAACAAAAACACCAAAGCGATATAACTGTTCATTGTGTACACAATAAAATTGTCAGGTCTGAGCTAACAACGGCCCGCAGGTTGCATGTGGCCATTAAAAAATATAAAAAAATATTTGTCGTTAAAGAATGATTTATTTTGTTTAAATCACTTCTTCACGATACTAAATGATTTTTTTTTTGTGGCTTGACGTTTATTTTTCATTCAGATTTTTGCCCCATAACCGTTAATGTTGCCCAGACCTGATATTGTAGAATTATATTATAAATTAATATTATAAATAAAGTATACCAAAAAGAATAATATTCAAATTACAAATATAATAATTTAAATCGAGCCTACTGTACTTAGTTGGCGACTTCAAAATTTTTTATTATGTTGTCAGTAGTATGTTGTTTGCTTCCATTATTTTTATTTTTTCTAACTAGCCTTATGGCTTGTTTATTCATAAAATGTTGAAACAAGAAATTATCCTTTAATAACTTTTGTGTGTTTTTTTCAATAGTTTCTTATATGAACTGTTTTTTATTGATTTTACAGTATACAAGAAGATTTTAGGTTTTTAATTATATTTAAATAAAAACTAGTATATATCACCAACTTCTATTTTTAGAAACCATGATAGAACTTAGTTAATGTAAAGAAATAATATTGCAAATTGTATAATATTGCAGGTATATTTGAGTTTTGACGTGTTGAAATCGGCAGCTTTCAATCTATACCTTGGAGCAATACTGTTGATAAATGGCCAACAGACGTGTAACTCAGAGAGATTCTGATCAATTTAACGATACATTTGATTCAAAATTGCCATTATGTCGAGTGAATTATTTTTTAAACATTGTATAAATGTCAAGCAATATAAATTAATATATCGTCATATAGTCATATTATATATTTTAATTCTCAAAAGAGCAACAGTATTACAATTTGGTGACTGTGTTTTAATATTTTAATGATACAAATAATATGCTTCAATGATTTTGTAACTTATTAAATTCAAACAGCTTTTAAATTTAAAACTTTATCGGTGCTATGGCATAATGTTGTTGATTGCGTTAATACAAAACAACAATGTACCTTTTTTTAATGTTATTATAATATTTTTAGTAAGTATAACATATTTATATAATTTAAATAAAACCAATAAATAGTGCGATAGTAAAGTAAGTTATAAATTCTTTCCCGAACGAAAGAAATCGATGAAATTTAAATGTAAAAACCATTTTCTGGTATGAACCTAGCTTTTTATAGCTTGCTGTAAAAGTATTGTGGCTGAAGCGAGTGATAATTTCAAGCAGTAGTCTAATGTTTTTTTCTCCAGGAAAAAATCGTTTAAAAAGAAATAAAACATTTTTAAGTAAGTGAAAGCTTAAAACACAACATAAATAAAATTAAACTTGTATGTAATTTTAAAATTGAAAAGAAAATGTTTAATGGTATCAATTTCCTTGTAATGTAATTGATTAATTTCCTGTCTTATTTATATATCTAGAACTCACACTTTTATGAACATTGTGCTCTCTGTCAATTTTTTTTCAATCAAATAAAGCTAAGCGACTTATTGTTTAAATAAAGTATAATAATGACCACTTATCATTATATGCCAGCTTTTTAGTTTATGGTACAAGAAAAAATTGTATTTGTTTTTGACGATACGTAATTTAACTTTAGTATCATTTTTGTAAACAAAACTTGACAGAACACATTTAATTTTTTCTTTATCTTTTGTACCTAACAGCTTAATCTTAATTCTAATTTGTCTATCGTGAGTTTTTACTTAAATATTTAAATAATTATATCAACGAGGGACATTTACTCTATTCGTCGAGTTAATCAATGATTACGCAGCGAAAAACAACTATCGTTGCGTTAAAATAATAATTTAAAATGAAGCACAGAAATAAGAAAAACTGCGTAAGTTAAGTATTATTATAGTTGTTTGAAAAAATGTACATGAAAAATAGTAACCAATTTCATTTTTTTGAGACAAAAGTTATGTGAGTATGAGATTTGGATGATTTTTTTACTTTTTATATATTTTTTTAAACAAAATTTTAATAACTTTAATACTTTTTTTTATAATTATCTTCCTTTATTATAAATTACATTTATATGGTTAATTATCGATTCTTGGTGGTAATGTTATTTATTACAATATAATGCTTTTCCACCAAGTATTGACAGTGAACTTGTTTAAAGTGATTTATGATAATATAATTTTAATTGCAGAATTTTATAAAATATCGGTTAAAATTCTCGTGATGACCGAAATAGTTGCTAATAATTTGATAAGACTGTAAAATTAGAACGCATACAAATAGTCTATATGATTTTCAAAGAGAAGCTTGCTTATTTGTTAAGCTAATATGATTTTGACGTATGGCGTAAGGCTGCTACTTAAGTTTGAATACTTTTAAACAGGGTTTCTCAACGGAGGGCTACAGCGTGTTCCAATAGGGCCACAGAGATTTTTTTTGGAGCTACAGCACAGTTTACGGGGGCCACGGGCTAATTTTGTTGGAAGAGCTAAAAAAAGGTTACACGCTTTTCGTTTGGGTAAATTTGTAAATTCCTGGGATTTTAAATTTGAAATTCTCGGAAGAGCTAAAAAAATGTTCTACACTGGTAAATTTGGGAAATCTGCAAATTCCTGGGTTTTTGAAATTCGAATTTTTATGGGAAAACAGAAAAATAGTATGGCGGCCACAGAAAAAAAGACACTCTGGCTACGGTCCCAAAAAGGTTGAGAAACACTGCTTTAGAAAACGGAATATCATAAAATATTTGAGACTATAGTTAACTTGTTCATTTTCAACTTGAAAGCTTCTCAAAAGTTGAAAATGAACAAATTACTATGACTATTATTTTATATGATTTAAAATAACATGAAAGTTTTATATGACTTAGTGATAACGATGACGAAATCAATGTTACTTTAAAACCCTTTGTACGGGTTCACCGAATCGCTTCACAACAAACATATTAACCGCTAGAATTTATTCGATAAATAATTTATTTATGCACCGTTCGTAGTCTTATTCCAAAATTTTAAATCGTAAACAGTCGTTTATGCGCAATATTTTAAGCAAGTTCAACAGATGACAACTCCAGTAGCCGGCACTCCATAAATCGGCTCATACTTCACGTACATTTTCCAAGGTACGTGTTTACGCAAAAGGAAATTAAAACTGAAAACGACTAAGCGGGCTTACGTGCTAAAAACTCAATACCACCCAGCCGGCGTCCAATTGCCCAGAAATATAGAAAAGACTCCCAACTGTCTCGTTTAGGGTAAAATTACGACTATTATTGAAAATGCACAACTATTGTATTTTCAATTATTTTATTATCATTCCAAAATAATTTGACATACATTAGTATTATATTTTGTTAAAATATTGTTATTGTTGGAACATATTTCTCTTCTGTACTAAATTTAAGAAAAAGTATTCTAATAACGTTTCATTTATAAAAAAATAAATCAATTTTCACTTTTAAATACAAGATATAAATTAGTATTTAAGTTAATGAAAAACAACCATATTACAATACAAGGATAAAGATGGGGAGCAAACTTTTAAAAAGTGATTTGTCACACAAATACAGAGCTTGGGAAATGATGATTTGAATGTTGGAAAAATTACGATTTGCTTGAATGTGTCAAGTTTATTATTATTATTGTGATTTCCATTCATAGATTTTATTATGAACTATCTAAACGGATATTTAACGGCATTTTTCAATGTTCGTGACAAACCATTTTTTGAATGTTTTCTCTTCACTGATATTATTAACTGAGGATTGGAACTCACCACAGAAACACTTTGCTGGAGCATGAAGTTTAACTAAATAAGATATAAAATAACTTTACCTACTCTGCTAACAATCATGTCATAATTTTATCAATCAACTAAATAAAATGTATAATTTTCAAATAATAGCAAGCGAAAAAAGTTGATAAGCTTTTATATGTCCATAATTCCCTAAGCGCCATCGTTTAATATATGGAAAAAGCATATTTCAATGTGTCAAGACAATATGTCGGGATCGGCTAAACTGCTAGGCATATTGCAAAATACGGTGCAGGAAACGAAGTGCCGTTTCGAGAAAATTGCGGCAAAATTGATGCACTCGTTCACACATTCTCACATGTTTTAAAAATCATTTTGCACTGCGATTTCTATCAAACGAATTCTCTGTTGGTTTTGAGCGAAAATTCAATTATTTTTCATTGAACCTCATTTAGAGGTTAGTGTCAAGGTCTGCAGAGACACCTATAATTAAGAGAAATTATCAAATTGCTTTTACAAAAAACTTCGTTTAATTAATAATATATAACTAATAGGATTTTAACGCTGAGTTAAGCATTCCTTATTATCATATTGTAATCAATTAACAAGGACATCTTATTTTTTTTTCATTAAAAAATCGTATCTCAAGCAAAACGTACTATTTATTTTTGAAAAAAATATCAAGCGTTATCAAAATCAAATCCATTTGACAGATACTATTTCAAAATTTAATAAGATATGAATGTCCAATAAAAGCTGAAAAAATAATTATAGCTTAATGTAATTATTGATTTATTTGATTTTGCTAATTTTTGATATTTTTCAAAAAATAAATAATCCGATTTGGTTTAGGTTGAGATGCATTTTTTTATTGAAAAAAATAGGAGGTCCCTGCTTAAGCACACCACTGGCTCCCTGCTATTTTTTTTTACAAACAAACTTTATTACATTATCATAATAAGGATTGCTTATCACAACTGCGATTATTTGAAAATCCTATTAAGCTAGATTATATCAATAAAACGATTATTTGTATATATTAGCAATTTAATATTTTCTTTTAATTATAGATGTCTCTGTAGACCGTGACTCTTACCATTACATTGTTTACCGTTTTTTTAATAATCACAAATTAATATAATGATAACTCTTTTCGTTTATATAAAGATATTGCACATTTACAAGTATTTATTTAAATTTAAAAAATAATTGACTCATTTGGATCAAAATCAAAATCAAAATCAACCTGGCTTAAAAGTAGGGAAAAGGGTTTAGAGACTTAAAAGTAAAATTAATTCTGTGATAGTATACATCCATAACTGAATAACAAATACACACAATATTTTCGGTTGATTTGGCTATAAAATTTTATAAAAATATTTTAAAAAGAATAAAAAACTGATATCATCGTCATTTCATCAAATGCCTTATAAAAAATGGTGTCATGTGTTTCGCCTTTTTGAGAAGAATCTTCTGCCTAACTATCGTTAGATTATTATTGATAAAGTAAGCATTGATTCTTATTCTTAACTTTTAAATTCGTTTGGCTGGAGATGCTCCACAAAGAGACGTAACACGTGTCACAATTTGTTAGACAGTCAAGAAAATGACAAAATTAATAATATATAGATATTAACAATTTCAATTGTATCTTAAAATAATGTAAAGATTTAGTCTAATCTGGGTTGAGGTATTTTTCAATGATAATTAATTATCAACAAAAACGAAAAATCAAAATTGGATCATAAAATAAAGTATTATAAAGTTATTATTAAGTTACTTGTGTATTTTAAATAAAATTTGTAAACATGACAATTGATGAAAAGGTTAGCTATTTTTGGCACAGAAGTCCGTTGTTTTTGAAATGATAACTGGGCTAACGATTTGATTGTATTTATTTATATAATACCTTTTCTTTATACCCACTGAAAGGTCACTTCAACTACCAGACATTTGAAACTGTGCTTGAAATACAATTCCCTGAAAAGTATTTCTATACAACAAATATTTTACCAAAGGAAGATTTATCTGATATTTTGAGGATAGCCTATAATATAAACATAGCTAGGCTTTATTCAAAGATATTTTGATTGCCTATGTAAAAATAAACTGGACCGCGACAAATATTTCGAAGTTTATACATTTTTTTTTCGTCTTAATCTAAGAACAAATACGGAACACTCGAATTTTTTTAAGTTGTTCAATCATTTTTTCATTATCCCCGTTAGTTTTCTTTGCTTGCGGTGTGTATGTTAGAATATACAATCTGAAAGCTATAAACATGGATTTTAAATCAAAATCTGGATTTAAGTTCTTAAGTGTATGATGTTTGCATTTCTTCTTAAATACACAATTCAAAATAAAGGGCTATTAGCTAGCTATTAGTATTTTTATATTGTATTAATTCACTATTTGCTCTGCGTGAAAACTACGGATTACAAAACTGAATAATAAGCAGTTCTCGTAAAAAACGTTACGAATTTCCATAAAAAGCTACAAACTACAAGCTGATGTGGCTAAATTAACTTTTTACTCATTTTTTTTAAACGATAACATAATGAATTATTTGAAATGGATTCAATATATGTTTCAAGTAAAGTAGTATATCCATTTATTGAACAAATAAGTTGCAATGAAATATTTTGAGATCTGAAAAAATTCATCCTAACATAAAAGAATTTCATAATACCACCTTCATTGGGAATTGTTGTAATGCTACCTACCAAAGAGATAGATGATTTGGTAACCGCTTACAATCTATGCTCGTTGCAATTGAGAAATTTTTCTCCTTTCATCGCTTCGTTTAGTTTTCAAGATTACGTGGGCCAACACTCACGAAATCTATTTCAATTTCGAAATATATTTCGCGATAAATTTATTATCTTCATTCGAATAAAGATAACATGTTTTCACTGCATAAATTTGATGTTTATAATGATAATATACATAATTTATATAAGTCTGATATTCTCGATGATTATAAAATGATAAAATTATACAAAATAATATCATGGTAAATTTGAATCGTTCAAATTATGTACATTCACACAGATTTTTTTTGGGAACACAGAAAATTTCCAATATTGTTGCAGTAAGCAATTTCATTTGACTGGGATTGCTTATTTTAATATCAAATCAATGACTATGGGTTTTCTAGCTGAGTCTATCAATGCATTTCAATATGTAATTTCAAATGTTTTTTTTTAATGATTGCGCCTTAAACGTACTGATTTCTTAAATTTTTTTTTTTAGAACTCTGCGTTTAGTGATATGTTGTTAAACAGTGTAACCGCCAAATTTATTTTCATAATTATTTTACATTTCAATAATAAAAACATAATGCAATTAGGTTTATGTCATTAATCGAATTAAGCATATTAAAATTTAAATTATGGAAAATATTCAGTTATATTGCTCAAAAACTTTAAGTTTATGATTATCGGAAATGCTCATCATTACATTACTTATATTCATAAATAAAGACCATTCTTCAAAACTAAAGTCGTATCACTGTTTTGGCGACTGTTTGTGAACAAAATTAGCGATTTTATAACAACCAGTACCTTTAATTGAAAAAAATGTTCGTCAATGGAGTTTACTAGAACGTTACAATATTTTATGACCGCTATAATAAATTATATAAAATAAGTCTGTATGAAAAGGTGCAGTGTTATCCTCCGTCAGAAGCATTCATGCTTGCGCCGTAGAATTGACCGATGATTGCCAATTTATTTTGCCCTGTCTCTCTTTCATACGCGGCCCCACTATAAATGAGAGGTTTAAATCTTAAACTGCATAATCATCTTGAATCGAAGATCTCTTCAACTTTTTACCTGGCAAGCATTCGAGTTGACGTTATTTATGTCAAGTACTTTATCTTGTCATCACAACATCATTCGTTTAGTAAGAACAGCCTAAAACGATACACATTATTATTTATTGATACTATTTCCTTGTTCGCTCTCACGCTATTCGTTAAGCCATGTCTGCTCCCGATGTGAAAACTATAAACTTCGGATTAGAATTTTCAACATAAAGTGTTTATGAGAGCTGTTTGTTATTCAGTCGCTTGACATCTGTTTTTTGGAGACAAATATTTCTAGCCCGACAAGGATAATCAGACTATGTAACCAAAGCTGCTCGGGTCTGTGATACCATAAAATTTTAAATAATTATTTTCATCTTCTTCTTTGACCATATTCGTTCCCTATGTAGACAATATGGCCACCATGAAGCACTGTCATGTTTTCCTGTCTCTCGTTAGTTACTTTGTTTCCTCAAATGGCATGCCAGCATCCTTTAGTACCGCTGAGTACACTCTATGGATGGTACCGACGGTCTTTCAGGCCACTGGAATCCTATCAGTCGGAAGAAAAGGCAAGATTAAGACTTTCCAAAAGCATCCACAGCACATGATCCAGTTAGTTCCAACGTCTCTCTATAATCACTCAAGTGCAGTGGTGGCCGGTCAATGTGGCATTAGATCAATGCGCCCCTTGTATATGCAAGGGCGATTATATTTCATGAAATAATATTCAAGCATAACATTTATACCATTCACTCATTTTAAATTCTTCATGTATTCCAAATCATGAAATCAAACAATCTCATCCCCATAATCTCACGCAAGCATTTGTCCTCGAAGCTCAGTATACGGTTTTATTGAGTCTTCGTCAGGTCCCATGATTCACTACCGTAAATCAGGATTGGTAGAATGCAAACGTTGAACAAATGGTATTTGGTTTTGATAATTAAAGTCATAAAAAATATTTACTAATTGATTGACAGATATATTCAACTATATGGTGCTTATTTAAAAACGAGACGATCGACCAACACACACCAATATTGGTAGTAAATATTTAAGCAAAATAGGTGATAACAAAAACATAGCAACAAAATATGTATGAAATTTTACTGTACGGTAATACGGTAAGTACAAAAACACATGGTATATCACATTTTGTTCCAAAAATTTGCATTTTTTTTATTGTCTTGCACAGTAAAATAATTGAAATGGATTTTATTTTATTTCTCATTCATTTGTCTAAGCAAATTTTGTTTTTACTTAATCATACGATTTATTACCTGGCATATTCAAATAGTACTGGTGTCTTAACAATAGTACAAGTAAGCCCACGAAAACAGTAAACATTAAATAGCTTCTTATAAAAATTACAGAATTAACTTTACGTTGACACTTAAAATCCTTTTATTATAGAATTGCGCGATATTTCTTACTTAATAATCATATTATGTCATCTTATCTTAAGTAAATTCTTCCAAGAGACTATAAATCTTCACTGTTGTACAAAATATGTTAGTTTCTCTCATTTCATCTTACTCATAATATCCAACTTATCACGACACTGGTGATTCATTTTTGTACATCTCCTTTTTTGGTAAAGTTACAAAAAATATTTTCAAAAAACATCAATTTTAGTAAATATTCTTGGTTTGTATTAAATTTTTTTTTTTTTCAAAAACACAAATTTTCTAAATCACAATCGATACATCGTATGCTGACACATAACGATTACAAACACCGACTGGTTCTTTTTCACCACATCGTAATTTTCATTTAAAAATCTGAGCTTAGCAGTAGTTTAAATTTCAATACCCAACTAGTTATTGATAAACGTAATGATGCATTTAGATTTTTTTGGTATAGTTATTACAAACATATTAACAATGAATTTTATTAGTTTTGATACTAAGTTTCACAAATGACATCGTTAAAACTATAAATAAAATGAATAAATGATTGATTACTTATTAAGTTATTCTTAAAAAGAAGTTTAACAATCAATAAAGTTAACCAAAGCCAAAAATGGCCATCTTATAATTTATATGTAGTATTAAAATAAAAACCTAGTAAATTGTTTTTTTATGGTTAAATGAATTTTTTTAAAAAAATGTATTCGTTTTACAGCGCAACTAACATTCTCCCGCCCTATACCAAAGACGGCTTAACTTAGTTTCATATTTCTTTATCAATATAACAGGTTGTAGTATGCTAGGTCTTACTAATTACACTATGTATATATATTATTGTATATTTAAAGAATGTATGTTGGCTTTATAATGTGATCATTGGTATAATTCTTGATGTAAAAGTACACATTTTTTAACTTCAATTGATAATTTTTCTCACATATATACGTAATCATAAAAGATCAAACCCACTTTTTAAATTGAATTATTTAAATCATACCTAAGTCAATCGCAAATCATATATTTTTAGCGGTTTTCAACATAGATGTCACGAATCGTTTTCCGTATCCCACGACTTCTACTAATTTTACATAAACCTCGATACAACCAATAAAATAATCATCAAATACGTAATAATTAATTCTTCAAATTAATAAAATAGAAAAAGTTTGATAAGATGCTTAGAGTAAAATACTTCTTTTGTAGACGAAACTGCTAATTTTATTTTAGATTTATTCGTAAATTGCCGTATGTGTCTGTTGAGTATAATTAATGAATGCTTTACGCCTTCGTTTTTTATTCGAAACGGAATAAGTAAGCGTGAAGGGTTTCCTAATTTACGTGATTTTCCGTTAGATTTGGTTATTTCTACGTTGAATGTATACTATAAACAAACTAATACAGATGTTTAATATACAAATAATATGTCTGTATGTAAAGAATCGTAACTTTGTATAAGTTTGAACATTATCAGAGGTGGGATTTTATCAAACGATAGAAGGTTTGTTAATACGACAATATCACGAAGGGGTATATTATGAAGTGTGCGCTGAAATCTGAACATGCGTAATGGTTGATTTTTGAACTAAAGTTTTTTTTTACTACAGTGAGAAAAATCTTCACTCGAAAGAAAGTTTGGTGTAAACACATTAAATATATTATCCTGAATATTTGGCGTTTTATGCTGAAAGTGGCATTGTGAGGCATCAAAAAGTTCTACACAACACAGCTCAACAGCTATTTTAATGATTGAAGCTTGTTTAAAAAAACAGATTTATTTTTCCCATCGCCGTCCTCTCACATAGACATTAACAATGTTCACAGTAGATAATCATCGATGTTAGAATATCGTAATATATAACTTCAAAATTAAGAATGAAAAACGGCATAATAGTTTTAAAATATTTACTAGTTTAAGAGCATTTTTTTCATAATATAGATAAAACATTTCCTATAATTTATGAGGGTTTCTTATTAATGTAGATTTTACATATTTGAAGCAATTATTTTACATTAATAATTGTGATGGCGCTATCGTTATCGTTTTATCGAGATTGTAAATTACATAAACGTTTTATAGTACATGGATTACAAAATTTATAGGCAAATTCTATAATTGAAACTTTTGAACATTAATGGAATTAAATATAAAAAATATGTAATATTTATTATGTAAAATGACTGGAGACATTTTTTATGAATAAATTAATTTTGCTTTTAAAAAATGGAGTTCTACCAAGCTCACACAGTAAAAATCATTGTCTTTAATAATATTATTTTTTAAGTTTATATTAAATTGTTCAATATTTCAGACGGATTCGGTAGGATTGTTTGTAAATTTATTTTCAATGTTAAATAAAAATTGATACCTTTGTTACTCTACTGCTTTTGTAAGTGTGTCACACACACAACGTCCACGTATGAATAAAAAGTCTTCGGGTCAAATTAGCCGTAAGATGATTTTCTAAGTGAAGAAACACATGCCACTGCCAGCTACAAATTGAAATTTCAAATTGAAAATGAAGTTATTTGGTAATTTTAACGTTATTTAATTAAAATCAATTGCAAAATTGTAAAGGAAATCACTTCGCTTATTCGAAACAAAATGTAAAATAAATTGTCATTAGGAAGTAGGTTTAGGCATTGTTTTCAGCGCACGTGCCCCAAAGACGCCTTGTCGCACCGTATTCAAGGAAATGTTAGGAATATTTTTGTCAAGGAAAAACATTTGTAACGTAGATAAGTAAGTTGAGCGTTGTGATGAATATAAATGAAAACCGCCCATTTGCCTGTCTCGTAACATGTTTATTAATCACCAAAATTCCCAAAACATTTCGGTACTCCACCACAACATGCACAAGAAGCTATATTAAATTTAGTTTTGCTCTCGGAACGAAACTTATTGTTTAATAATATATAATATTGAAAGCTTACTGAGCCTAAATAGAAACAAACATAATATTAGTATAATATAGAGTGTGAATAGCCACACTTTAAGGCTCGTGAGACGACTTGCTGCTAAAATTTGTTAAAAAAGTAAACTAATTAACAAATAATTACAAGATTAAGACATTTATTCTATAACGTCTGGTTGTTCCGTAGGTGTTAGGGGTTTTCTTTTTATGTTTGTTAAAATGCACAACACTTTTAAAACTAAATATTCTTAGCAATCTTATTTAATAGTTTATTTAGATTTTTAACCATATATTAACAACCGTAGCAAAAATAACAACAACTTCAGCTAAGCTGCGTTATGGTTGATAACTTAAAAGTGAGACATAATACTACTGTGGCAAGTGAAAACAATTGTGAGTCAGTTTACTGAAATTTAATAAAACTATTAAAAAGATATTATATATTTAAAAAAATCATATCGAGAATTTATATACATGAGTGCTCAGGAATGTCATTTTAAAATTAACAACTTAGTAAGATATTTATTGTTGTTTGTCTAATTACTCGTGGTTTATAATTCTACACACGCTGCTGATAATTTTTTAATTAAAAGATTATCGAAGAAAAAATCTGTCAGAAAGCTTAGCTTACCTACTACCAGAGAAGAAAAAGGATGGGTCAAAGAAATAGTTAGTTACCAGCACATATTTTCTCTATGGGCCGTTTTCTAAGTTCAGGTTGTAAAAT
This sequence comes from Himalopsyche anomala, assembly GCA_031772345.1. Lineage (NCBI taxonomy): Eukaryota > Metazoa > Arthropoda > Insecta > Trichoptera > Rhyacophilidae > Himalopsyche > Himalopsyche anomala. The sequence continues at coordinate 21,144,321 of CM062821.1, read as the reverse complement.
ATGAAAACATCGCTGACATTGATGCCTTTTGACACAAATCGACTTATCAATTGAATAATAAATGTTTGAGAGCTTCTTTAAGAGATTCAAGCCTCACAACCATTTATTGAGAATTCTAATATAAAAGCTAAATAAAAATGTTTTTAAATTAGATACTTAAACGATTTCATGCACTCAATTGAATAACAAACCCTTTTTACACCAAAACTTTATTTTATTCAATAAATTCTCAATAATAACTGAGCATTTACAATATTAACAAATTCAACTCAACGAATCCTTCGAGACCAAAGCAAACACAATGAATGCAGCGTATTTTGTCACCTGGCCACACCTTATAAGAAGAATACGATAGGATTATTTAAATTTTATTCAGATAAAATAGAAAAAAGGTGACATACATGAACATTGTAAAGCTTTTTATTTTGGTGCTCTCTCTTTATGATTGTCAAGAGCTTTTGAAGCAGGTCAGTGACTCGACAATAAATGTGTATCGTAAAAATATGGTAATAGTGGGTTTGAAGTCAAAATTACAACTACAATACATTTTTAAAGAATCACTTTACTATCATTATATCACTAACGTCCATGTATTAGACAATTTGGAATGGATAAGAGATCGCTTTTGTTGACGGTTCGATTTAAAAAGTTCAAACTAACAATTATATTTACGAAAAATCGCACAAATACAAATAAAATAGCATTTTTTCTCAAAAAATATTATTTTTATTATTTTGATTATTTTAATATATATGATTTTTATATGTTTACATTTATTTATATGATTTGGTAATAAAAAACATAGTTAAAAGAATGTTTTTAAATAAAAATTATTCGTTTTTTATTTTAAAATATTTATAAAATAATTTAGTACAAACTTTTTTTAAACATTAATTTTGATTAATATGAAGGCTAAATTATATTTTTATAATATGGAACAACAGTAGATATTCACTATGACTGTTCAAAGCTTCTTAATGAAGTTTGTTTAAAAAATCACTGGTTTTTTTCTACTATTTGTATTGAAGATTTTTTTACTGTACTTATGATGAAAAGTACAATATAACCGGAAAATGTGTCGTGAGATAAAATAACTACACACACTATGCTTAAATCTCAATTTGGCCAAAATTTATATAGTAGTACATATACCTAATGTGATCAAATGTCCTGTTTTCACCAGGACAGTCCCGTTTTTAAGCAGCGTGTTACGGTATCCCCGAATAAAGTTTCAAAAAAACGCGCAAAATCAAAATCCTGACGGCAGAATCTAGACTAGTAGATAAAGGCGTAGGCCACGCAGTAAATAATAGATTTGAACGTAAATACTGTATTTTGTCATATAATTTCATATAATATATTTAATATGACATGAAAAAACATTAGTATCTAGACAATTGTAAAAGTTTGAGACTGAGTTTGTTAAAAACGGCGCCTAAAAGTACCAATTTTTTTAAGTGTCCCTGTTTGGGAGAAAAATAAATTGTCACTTCCCATGTACAGAATATATCTTTTATAAAAGCCCACATTTATTAAATTTTGTAATTTATTTATTTTTAATAAGTATAAATTAGGAATATTTTCAACCTCTAAAAGTTGACTCAATAAATAGGATTTTTCAAGACGAAGGGGCTATATCGTTTTTATTTAAATAATACAAAACATACTTGAAACCGGTTTTCGAATGTCGCAAATTTTGCCAAAAAACCGATTTTTGAACTGACAAGTCCTAGTATCTAGTATGAGCATTGTTGTCGTCTCCACGCAGCACAGTTGTCAACACTTAGTGGCCCATTAATGTTTTTTTTAAACAGCCATTGTGATTTCTAATACAATAATGATACCACACGTGTTTTTTGATTCGTTATAAATTTCATATTTATGGGTCTAATTTGAAACCTGGCATTTTAATCCTACACAAAATAAGTAGTTGTTTTAGAAAGAAGAGATTTTATTGTCATACATAAGCAAAATCTACGTATTTCTAAGAAAATAAATTCAAAATATTGATTACTTTTGTTTCTTCATTGAACATGGCCGATTGAAAACATCAAAAATAATAAGTATAATTATTTGGAGAAAACTTGATAACTTTATCAAATATTCTATAATTCGTAACATGTTTTTTAATGTCTCAGAATTATTTATTGTGAATTCACTGCACTATGTCTTTGTTTCTATAAAAACAACTTATTTTATCTTACTTAATCATTTAACAGCTACGTAAATTCAAGATAATTTATGTTTTTATTATTGAAATATTCTCCACTTCTACCTATACTAAAAATATATTTTTCACAAACGCAAATTAACTATCAAAACCATATGGAGTCAATTTCTGACAGCACCACCTTTTTCGAAATATATTACGACTTAAATCGCGAGTTCACTATTAAACCTTAAATAATTACTTTTAAAAGGTTGATAAGCAGAAGCTTTATTTTTATGGATGTATTTGTAACGTGTTTCGGTGACTTCTCCAAATGTCTTATAAAAATGACTAAAAAATAGTGTGCATGTATTTACTCCCTTAGCATTTAAATGCGTCATTAATCAGCACACCCGCTGAGCGATACGCACGGTTGACAAGAACAATGTTCTAATTTTTCAGAAAATTTAAGCCCTTAATTACTTACTTAAACACAAATAAGTAGTTAATAAGATTATGAGCAATTTGTTTCAAAATCTAGACGTTGTAAATGGCGTTGGCAATTACTTTATTAGCTATTGTCATGAAACGAGATTTAGAATATTGTAGCTTTGCATGCGTGGCTTGATGACGTTTATTTTATAAGGTATGTCTTGTCCTTTTTATGTAACTATTATTTTTCAAAAATATTTTCTCAATAGTACACAACGCAAATCCTAAATTAAATTCAATTGTTAATTATTATTACGATCGAAGAATTATTTCGTATTTTTATAAATAAATGTTTTTAGATGTTTGGCTATCAAATTTACCAGACGATAAAATACAGTTAATCGCACGTCATAATCTTATTTAAAAAACCGAAAACTTCATTTAAAAATTCTTATCAAATTGTACAAACACTTATATTTTTATAAATACATATTTTATACGTTTGGCTATCAAATTTCCCCCACGATAAAATAGAGTTAATCGCAAATCATTATCTTATTTAAAAAATCGAAAACGTCATTTAAAAATTCTTATCAAATTGTACAAACACTCTTAAAATCTTTATTCAATATTTAAGAAAACATTTAAATTTTTGACAGAAATTTTAAATTTAGATATATATTATTAACATCAACGTTGTGCCTAATTTAAATTATTCAGTGATAAAATAACATTTGTCACAAGATCCTCAGCCTACCTAACCATAAGACTATTGTGAACTCAATCAACTTTTCACTTGATTTATGACTTTTTATAAATATGAATTTAAGTCCGCCAGGGAAACGGCGAAAAGAATAAATTTACTTTTTTTAATGTGACGAAAATATCTTTGTAAAGTATTTAGTTGCACAATAACTTTTTTAGATCCACATTTCATACACACCTTAAATACATTTTTACAAATGATAACTGTATTTTACTAAAATATGTAATACATAGACTTTTCACTTTGACTCGAGTTTTCACATTCAAATATCTTTTGATTTATGTGCCATATCGTACTCATGGCGAATTCTGATTTTACGGAAATCCGGTAAATATTGGACCCGTGAACGTTGCGGCAGATCTCATGCTTCCAGTAGCACACGTGATTGGGAGGGGCTTATCACAAAACACTGATGCAGCCAGGAAATGGAGTCTACATACGAATATGTGGTCTAGTCGTAAATATCCATTCTGCGGCTTTCAAAAACGGTGACAATTTAACCATGTTTCAATGGATGTATAAGTGATATGTAATATATTGTTGAATCATAGTGACTATTGCTTGCCGAATACAATGCAAATTTAACGCAATAACATATTAACATTGAAGAGAAATGTAAATAAAAATCAACTTTTTTAATTTGACCAAACACATCAATGATTGCTTCTAAAAGGTGAAATATGTTTGTAATCATGCGTAGACTATTATTAATGCGATCAATTGGTGCCGTGGAAAACTGCCAGCGATTAAAAGCTGGCGATAAATTGCGAGTGGTTATTTTTCCCAACTCCTTTGTGATACCTATCTATACAATGAAAACGTTCTAGCTAAACAAATCCAAAGTCGTTTACATATACATTTTGAGGATTAATACTGGTAAATAAATATCTCTGTTAATATTTTATGAAGAAAAAATAATTGAGAAATTTTTGATTATGGTTGAAAAAGTTTTATTCTTTTTTGAACAGTATAAACGCTATGCATAAATATATGTTTCATAATAATAAAAGTCAAAGGAAAGGGAGAACCAAATTGCCACCACTCAGCATCAAAGTAAAAAAGTGCATCCTTATTTTGTATATTTACGTTCAGTCGGCAGTCGCCTCTCACAAAGTGCAACTCGGCTTAAATTGAAGCTACTATAGAGCAATACTAGAGAGAGTTCCGTTCACCGGAAAGTATATGAGAGACAAGGATGTCACAACAATAAAAATTGTTTTTTTAAATTTTATAATAGAAATATGTTCATTTATCTGAATAGCTACTAAACAAATCGACGAAATGTTATATATTATTCAGTTAGCAAATTATTAAAACTGTTAAGTTGACATGTTATTAAGCTCAGTACTTGTATTCAAAAAATAAGGATAAAATTGGAATTCCATCTTTCTGTGGCTTCTATTTTTTAATTTAATTCTTCTCCGTTGTTTTAAACAAATTTAAATAAGAAAATAAAAATAAACTTATGGCTGGACGTGACTTAGCCCACGTCAAATCATTGACCAGCACGCGTTAAGCTTGACGCAACTGTGATCAAATGCTAATTATGTGGAGAAATTACGAGACATAAAACAGATCAAATAATTTATTTAAAAATACACACTTTGAGTGACATTATTATGATATGGTTGATATGACACTTTTTGACTATTTCAACGAGTATTTGCTTGGAATTTGTATCAATAACTTCAGAAATGATAATCATAAAAATGAAAAAGTCTGTTCATATATGTACATATGCTACTCTGGAAAAAAATCTAAACTTAATAATTTTATTAACAATTGTTCATTTAGTTCATATAATATCAGACCAAACATTTAAAGTTTTTATAAATCTCTGTTATTCAAAAATGGAACTGTATATCAATCTATCTGGGAAGCATGCGCTTATTTATTGCAAGTGAAAGAAAATATTGACTTAATGAATAATATAAGAAGTATTGTTGAACACATACAAAGTAATATCTATGTGGGCAAATTATTGTAAAACCGTGATCGAGAGATGCAAAATAAAAAGTATAAAATTAAGTGAGGAATGCCTATACATTGTCATATTTTGCATCAAATCACATAATAATCTTTGATAATTCTGCTCGATCTTTAACAATAAGTAAAATAATATGATTTGGCTGTGCTACTGAGTAAGTGTGTGTTTTACAATTTTATAGCTCGCAATTTGACTCGCTGTCACAGTATAAGAATTAATATGACAAGTTCAAATGAATGGAAGCAAATGAAAATTTACGTCTTGTGCGAATCAAAATCAATTTGGCACGGTTGTTTATAGCAAGAATTCCTTGAAGGTTCACAATGTATTTTTAACATCGCTCCACACTAAAAATTTACAGATTTTTTTTATTCACATTTGATGATACTTCGTATTTTTGAATAGTCTTAAATTGTTTAACGTAACCTTTTCTTATTGATTATGCAAATGCAGGTAAAGATTTAATATTTATATGTAACTAATTATTTTCTTAGCAAAAGTATTATCGATTAATTTTCAAATTTTGCCTCAGTAATATCATAATTGCAAGTATCATAGTTTGAATTTCAGAGTTTAAATATTTTGAATACAAAAATATATTCAATAGGTGAAGAAATCCATTTTTAGTCAATTTATTACAGTTTCTGTAAAAAATGCCCATCCCTATTTTTGAACTAATAGTAAACAGGAAGACGCCGTTTTCTGTGAGCAATATAAGATTAATCCTCGGGACGTGCTCGACATTTTGGATTTGCAGCAAATCTCAATGTGTGTGTATGGAAGACACTGCTATAGATACTTACTTTACTCTTCTCTCATATGGAAACAATGTCATCTTTTTTAAGTCTATCTCGACTTTTCTACAACTCACTGACAAATTCAAATCAGTGAGAGCATATTGAGGTATGTTTCTATACAGTAGAACCTCGATTATCCGGACTAATTGGGGATGAAGGTAGTCCGGATAAGGAAAAATCCGGATAATCGAAAAAATCATAATTTACACGGAAAGGCACGTACAATCAGTATAAATATTTTTTATTTGCGTAGATCACGGGTTCCCAACTTATAGGTCGCACAACTATTTTCGATTTTGGATTTTAAAAACAAAACTAAAATTACCTTATTGAAAAAAATGCCTTTTTCAATTGCATCGGGGCCGCGGGTCACGTGGCTTTTATAAAAAAGGGTCGCCAATTGAAAAAGGTTAGAAACCTATGGTCTAGATTAACATATAGCTTTAGTATTATTTATTTTTTTATTAAGAAATTCAATTATTGGTTTTTGCTTAAAGCAGCTAGCTGTTCTTTTTGAAGCTGCCAAATCGCGAATACTTTTAAGAAATATATAAATTATCCTAAGTTACACTCGTTTTGGCTCTCAAACCACTTAATGGTGAAATCTAAGCACTGAACAGCCTTAGAATGAGCAGGACTAATATCTTTTTCTTTGCATATCTCTTCTTCGTCTTCTCGATCTTGTTCCTCTAAGACAAATATTTCTTTAATTATTTTCACATCATTCAAAATTTGAAATCCAAGATCGTTCGCATCATTTACACGATTTAAATAACATCAAGTAATTTCAGTAAATATTTCAATATATTGGTGATTTAATAAGAACTATATATAAGTCATTTTAATTAAAATATTTACCAAACGCAATTTAATGTAATTGCAAGAAACAACAGAACTTAACACAGTGATCCAAACTATAGCTTACATTTTTTTCGGTTATCTCGAAACTGTGTTTTTATAATCAACCTTGTAAAGTTATTAAGCCCCGATATGAATCTATTAATAACTTTCAAATTAATAAAATATCACATAATATGTTAGTGGATCACCATGTCAATAGTTACTGCCTTTGTCGATAGGCATGTTTAAATGAAATTTTTCCACCGAATAGCTTCATCACTCATTGAACGCATTAAAAGCCGTACGCCAGGCTTTGGTTGTATGGTTTCAGTAGCGCATCATCGTAAACAAAATAATTCGATTTTGTACCACATTTTTTTTTTGTACGATACTGAAGACACCTAACAGATTAATGAATTATAAAGAAAAGTAACATCACATAGGCTGATGTATAATATGTATGTTTGCACAGAAAAAAACACATATGTACGTACATTACATAAAACAAATTTACTTTTTATAATCATCAGTAAAGGTCGAATTTATTTTCATTAATTAGAATCTAGAAAACTTTGACCCCCGCCCCCCCCCTCTAAAATTAATATACATACATATTAAAAGGAATTATATACAATTTTATGTAAGCAATACTTTTAATCTCGGTAAGAGATTTATTCTTTTAAATTTTAAACAATGATTTTAAAATATCATCCACTTAGAGCTCAATCAGTTAATTACATTTGTAGATCTTTAGACACCTCGTTAATATTAACTAGGTATGACTGAAACACATATTTCAGTTATATTTCATTAATTTCGAGATCGGTAAATTTTTCATCGTATTCCACAATTAATAAGTCAATAAAAGCTGCATATTCACAAAATGACTTACCTATATAATTCTGCTCGTAATGACCATCGCTAATTGAGAGAAATGTTCATTTGAAATGTTATAATAAAAAGGAATTTATCGATTATTATTACTTCTAATTATTCAGATTTATTTTTATAAAAAAAAAAAAATTTGGTATCAGTCAAAAGACCGCACCACAGGAGCCAAAAGGCAGCATGTGGTTTTAGGGCTGCAAGTTCCCCGCCTTTGATTTAAATACATACATTTTTTACAGAAGATATCAAATAATGGCAATCTATCGTTAATAAAATAGTTCAATAATAATAGTGCCTACCGGTTATGAAGAGGTCATTGGGAAAAAAAACCATAATAGACAAAATATTTTGTTTTCAATCAATTCTACCTTTTAATTCCATTTTTATACAAAAAATGTTTATTGAGAAAATTTAAATATTTCGTGTATTAATATTTTTATTATTTTTCTGATACCAAAAAGAATCATTGAAACTCGTCTTTTAAAATGAAAGTACCACCCTTGCAAAACAGCGCTACTGTTTCCGTGGACTGTCGCCTTGGAAAGCGACTGGAACTTTTTAATCAAGCTTTCATTTGCATTCAGCTGTCACGTCAAATGACGTCCGCCTAGAGCGGTGTTAATTTCGAAGTAGCGAAACCAATGTTGCCAACGTAATATGTAATTGTATTTTTAAGCCATGTCTACTCCTAATGTGCACCATAAGGATTACAGATGGAGTTTATCTTGAGAAATGTGTTTTTGCAAGTACCTACTTCTTGTTAAACAGTTGCTTTAAATCTATTTTTTTATATATAATACAAATGTAATGATAAAGCTGAGGCAGAAGTTGTCGTGAGCTAATAGCTTTCTCTCGCCTTTTTTGTAATGAAACGATTTTAAACTTCAGACATCACAGACCTCCATACGTTAAAATATAAATACATAAATCGATTAAAAAATCAATTTATGAAACTGTCCGTACTGGGATTCGATCTCGTGAGTGACGTAACCGAAGCCAATAACGCTGACCGCTTAACCGCGAATGCTTATATTAAAATATTTATATAATGCTATAAATTACGAGGAGGCAGCGCCACCTGTCAAAATTCCTAGACGCAGAGTTCTGCAGCATAAATTATGCACCAATATTTAAATTCGATTTGACTATAGATAATCCAGTGTAATTATTCAATAAAATCTCTCGTACACCCATTTATTTACATTATATTATTATATTATGCATTTTCATTGTGTTGCAATTTTACACTCAAAAATTGTAATAAAATGAAAATCTAAAAATAAAACCGTATGAGTAAGCTCATCCAAATATATTTCATATACATATATCAATAAGCTAATAAATATATCAATATTTAAAAAAAAAATGATTTTGATATTACGCGGTTTTCTATTAATAATATATAATAATATTATATTAACGGGGCTTGTAGTGCTGTAGTCAAAGTCATTAGCTTCTGTGTCAGACCTCATGAGTTCGAATCCTTGTACGAATAGCATTTTAAAAAAATCGTGATGTCTGAAAAATTCCTCCCACCTCTCCAATACTAAAATAATGGGTCGAAGCAAGAGTGATTATCCTTGCTACCCCTAATCCCTTCGAAAAAAGAGAGTCGCAACAACTGAGTAACAAACAGTTCTCGAAGGAAAACTCCTGTTGGACCTCAATACCTTCATTAGGAAACCGACGAGCGGTCGTGAAATAATATATGCACACATGTATTATATATATATATATTTATAATATATTTGATACTGCCAACTTAATAGATATATATTTGTTTTTATCGGTTTCCTATTTGACACTCAAGAATATAAAAACTTTAAAATGTAAACGTGGCAACATTCAGTAGCACAATGTCTAACCAATTCGCAATCATGGCATCTTATCCATACACGCCGTAGTAAATTGTTATGTTAAAAACCCTCCAGGGACGAGAGTTTTTTTTTCAATATTTTTTTAAGCCATATTGAAGTCACAAATAATATTTATTTCTAACAAAATTAAAAAAAAAACACCTAGTCGTTGTACAGAAACCCTGCTCGACTATGTGATCATGTTCTTCCTTATATTACCGTGTAATATTGTGTACAGACAGTAGTAAGGACGAGTGTGACCGTATGGGCACACAAACATTCGGGGTTGAGATATACCTAAACATATTTTTTTTTAAATATTTGAAATTTGACCTCCTTAGATCAACGTTATTTCAACACAAATATATTAGTAAAAATAGTGTAAATAATTTAATACTTTGATAAAATAATAACTAACAGTTTCAAAAAGGCCCTTAAAAATAAACAGAAATTCAAAAAAATCGCATGTACTTTTGGTAGTCGTTTCCGTCCCCGCGGCTGTTGACTAACTGAAGTCTTTATCCATTTTAACCAAAATTGAGTGAAAGTAACGATATTCAGGTACAAAAAGGAAGAATAGTGGGATCAATTGACAACGGTGTTTACTGTGACCATATGGGTACGCTTATCCTCGGAGGGTAAATAAAACACCTGAATAAAACAATGATTTTAGCACCCGTAATGACTGGTACAATTATAATCTATATTTGAAATGAAAATGAATTGATTTGTAAATGTCGTTGTTAGATGTATTTATTTTTCGTTGGTAACAATGTCTGTAATTCAATATCACAGGAAGCTTCCTTTTTCGTATTATTAAATTTCTAGGGGAAGTACAATACAATATTGAAATTGTTCTCAGAAAAAATGTGAAACCCTATTTTTACAAAGAAATAAGAATCAATTTTTAATTTTTTGAAACAAATATAACTATTTGGAGCACGCTTCCGATATGAATTTATCTAATATCGATCCTGTCACCCCGATATCGTTACAAAATATTTAATATCTCAGTGCAGTGAATTCCGAAATCTCTAGATTTCGGAATTCACTGCACCATGTAATAAACTAAAATTTAAAATCTTCACACTTCCCGATTTACTGCCATATTAAAATAATTCCCAACATTGTACTTAAGTTTATTTCTGTACAAATTTTTGTATAGTACTTACATAAGAAAATTTGTAATCATTTTACGAATGTTGTTTATATTAACTTACATATAAGATAAAACAGTAGTGAGTTAAGAAAATTCATATGTCCAGCTATCAAAATAATAAAATTCTTAAAAATACCCACCATTTAAATCAGTAGACATGTGATGACATTTAACGATAATTATCGTGATTATAGTCAGACTTTCTATTTAAAAGACCTACAATGACTGTATTTGGTTAAGCAAATATTTTCCCAGCTCATTGAACTTCGTTAATATCAAATCATTAGTAAAATTATTATATATAGCCATAAATATCTTTTTACTAAGTGATAAATAAATTTATATCTTTATATTTATTTACCAAGCGTCAAATCATATTCATTCGTCACTTGATCGCCTGGATATGCCGAAAAAAGAAACCCGTCTCGTTAGTGACAACACTTGTGTGACCTTAGTGTAGTTTTTCCCAAACTTTTAACATAATATGTGTACCCCTTTTATAATATTCGAAGCACCGAGTACCCCTCGTCAAAAAAATGCATTTGCTTTAATAGTAATCAAAATATATATGCTGCTTGTTGCACCAGACGCAGCCAAATCCCGGTACAGCACGTGTCCCCATCAAACTCTTCCCCCCCCCCCCCAGGGAGTCCGCGTACCACACTTCCTTCAATAACATTGCAATTCAAATTTAGTGTGCTGACACGTATTGTTCGTTAATTATTATTTCACATGGAGAGCAAGATTTCAAAAATGGGAGGAAGATAAAACATTCAATAAATAAATCTTCAAATCTGTGTAGTAATGTAAAATATTTAATTTAACATAAATTATAACATTATTGTATCACATTGTACTATTATTTACACGCAAAGACAATACTTCCTATCGTATTTTACATACAGATACAAGTGATTTATTTTTTAAATCATAAAAAATAATCTTCTTTACTTCTTTTTTATATAGATAGACCAATGATTAATATACGGGTTGAAACATTTTTACATACACATTTTCTATTCATTATATTATTAACATTTTCTAAAATAAACAAGCTATTTTTACACGACTACAATAAAAAAACTTTTCATATGCCTAGTCTGTTGTATTTTAAATGCATACTCTTTATGTAACATAACATTAAAATATATTTTGTTTTCCAAACAATAACCAAAATACAATTGAAAGATACAAGCGAATTTAAACAAAAAATGTATATGAATAATTTAATAACTGTGTGATGTTTAAACTTTTATTAGTGAGTCAACATTAAAAAATCAATAAATGACACAATCGTTTTCAATTTTTTTTAGCGAAAATATTATTTATGTGTCGTATTTTTTTCGTTAATAAGCTCCATTCCATGTTAATTTTATTTTATTTCAGTGATATGTAATATTGGATTCTACAAAATAAAAACTACATGTAATTCAAAAAAGTAAGTAAACTCATTTCAAGTTAAATTTAATATTTTAGGGTACTTAATTTTTCAAAACAAATGAAATGATTTTGGTGATGGATATGCTGAATAATTGTTTTTTTGTGTATCATTTCTTTAAATATTTATTTCATCAGCTTACTTCCTCATAAATAGCGTCATCAGGGTGTTTGTTGGATGCAAGGTTTTCAGTTGGTGGAATCATTTTTATCCTGAAAAATAAATAAATTTAAATGAAAAACATAGGTAACATAATACGGTCAAACATAGAAAAAATAAGCACCAAATTTTTAGAAATATTGAGTGCATCGGTAAAAGCTGTACAAGTTTGAATATGGATTTTATCAGTATACTATTTTGGATTGTGAAATGATTTTTTAATTTTTGATTTAAAAATTCATTTATTATCTATGGCTTATTCGAAATTTCTTAATTTTTATTCAAAAAAAAATCCTCCCGCTGAGGGTAACAGGCTTACAGCTAGTATTTATTTAAATATTATTTATCATAACTATTTTAATGAAATATTTACATTTTTTTTTAAAATATTCGTCATTACAGCTAATGCCAATGCGTCAAATAATTAAAATTTGTAAAATGACTCGAGATAAACTCTAATTTTGTAAGCAAAGAGCGACAAAATATAAAACAACATTAACTTCCTACCTGTCCTTTCCTTTGATTTTAACTGTGTGATGAAATGATCTCCCCAAAACATCATTTTCTTTGTCAATTTCCATTGTTTGGCAAGTGTCTCCTCCAAAACCATCATCACATCGACACCGAAAGTCAGCAAACGATGGAATGCAGACTCCTCGCCCAGAACAGGCACCTTCCAAGCATGGTGGACCACGGTACCTTTAATTATGTTCAAGACATACAACATTTGTAAAAAAATCTATTATTTTAAATGGCAATTATTTTTTTTTCGCAGAACATAAATAAGCAATGTTTGTAATTTGGTGAAAATAAACAAGAAAAAAATATGTTTTTTTTTTACCGATAAGTAGATTTTATATATTTTTTAAAACAACTGAATTTTTCAAAAACATACCGTTACTTTTAAGGCAGTGTAGTTTGTGATGCTACCTGATTCAAAATTACATATTAATTCAATTTAAAATCATAAATTAAGAAAATCACGTTTAATTTTTTTTATCGTTCAGTATCTTCTGTGACAATTCTTTTGTAGCATTTGTAAAATTAAGTCGCTTAGTATTTATTTTTTTCGCCATAATTTCAAGATCCAATTTGGCAATTTTCAGATAATTGCCAAATGCAATTATCACCAACCACTTTCTTAACATATGTAGATACTTGAACTCTAATTAAAAATTCAGTGGTCATTAGAAATATTCATACTATTCTGTAACATGATCTTGTTGCTGAGTGTTTCAGTTTCACATCGTTGAATTCATAAATTTGATAATCCATACCTGGTTATTCCCAGACTCGAACACGCGAGTTGAGTACGTAATTCGCTATTAAAGCTTTTGGGTCGAATTTCACACATGCTATAGTGATCCAATATTTTCAATGACTTTCCGTTAACAACCACACGTTGGACAGCTCCCAATAAGCCACTTGTGACACCAGACAGTCGGTGAACTTTCATCCAGGATCTGAGAATCATTTATTTTGAAAAAAATTACCACAAAAATATTTAAATTAAATAAAACTCTCTTTGAATAGAATCAGATTTAATCAATAAAAGTGTGTAGAATAAACCCGCATAGGATATTAAAAAGTATAAATCCAAAGCCTAGTACCAAATAAGAGTATGTACAACGATTTAAAATTATTTCAAGATCCTTAAATATATTTTAAAATTTTACAATTTAGTAACTCGAAGTTAAATGATTATACAGTAAAATGTTATATTGTCTTCTTAGACAATACAAATGTTCCTGAATAAGTAAAAAATGCGATCTATTTTTTAGATTATTTCGGTGGGTGCTTTACATTTAACAACTTGTAATTTCAAAATTGGGCTCGGTTTCAATTTCGTATTTAAAATTTTAGCTTCTCAATAATGTCTACTTTTAATAAATGTATTTCGTATGATGTAGAAAATGTGGTCGTTTTGTCCTCATTCTAAATTATCGAAGAACCACGGTTTGGGGTCTCTTTTGAATTTGTTATAAGTGCGGTAAGTTTTTCAATAAACAATAGTTTTGTGAATACAAATAAAGTTTAGCTACGTCTTTAAATAAATTATTTATTCTATCTGATGTGGTAATATTAAAATATAATTTAGTTAGTTTGTTTAACAAATAAAAGGATTTAACTATTTTTGTTAAATTCAAATTATAATTTATAGTCTCTACAAATTTATAAAAAAACGTCTTAAATCCTATTTTTGTTTGTGGGGTCGAATAACTAAGGCTGTACAGATCTCGATTATGGTATTAAAAAAATAATATTTATCTTACATATTAAATTCGACTGAGAAGAGAAGTGAAAGTAACATTTTAAAAAAGGCCGCTTATTTTGCATGACATAGGTACCAAGTACCATCATACGTTACAGATCAAAAGGTCCAGTGTCAGCAATTTAGTTATAGAAAACATTTTACAAAATATCAACAGATGGCAGTGTTTTTGTGTGCAAGGTTATAAAAGTTAGGAAGGTGCAATGTCAGTTTGACGTTTTAGGAACCATAATTATTATAGTTTAAGCTCGATCGAAGTTAGTTACTCGACTTGTTACTGTAGGTTTATTTGTGAGGTTAACTAGTCATTACTTTATCGGCTAGAAATTGATACAATTACACATCATTTAATTCTAAGCCTATGTTTTATATTAGACAATTTTCATGGTATAATTTTAGTATTAACTTTAAATATAGTACAAACAGTGGCGTAGCAAGGGGGTGTGGTGGGGGCAGACCGCCCCGGACGGCATTTTCAAAAATAAATGCAATATTTTTCGAGAAATTATTTTATACATAAAAAAAATAAGGACACCAGTAGTAAAAACTCCTAGTTCATAGATAAAAACAGTAATAGTAATTGAAAAACAAAATTAGAGGAAATATTGGGGGCGGCAAATTCAAGGACCGCCCCAGGTGGCAGGACCCCTTCCTACACCACTGAGTACAAAATCTCATATTTTTATTTAGAACGAGTGAGTCCGTGGCTGAAAGTGGTGATAAGGTTGCACCATAACTGCTAAATGTAACAAATATGGAAATAGCTTAGAAAAAGCTTAGTTCGAAAATAAATATACACATTTATTCTTACGGAACATATCCAATGTATACTGGTTGCTCAAGATTGAGTTCGAGAAGAGATCCGGGAGACGAACCACGAACGATGGTAGAGTTATCCAATTGAATGAGGCCATCTCGTCCACTCCTACGCACTTTTACTCTGTGCCAGGTCTCAAAAGAAACACTTTCACTTGAACTAGAAACATGGTGATAACATCATTAATAACACAGTTGAATTTAAAACATATTTTTTTTTTGTATAATAATATGTAATAATGCAACGCTGATTTTCAATATAAATTTGAAGTGAACATTTTTTGCGGTTATTTTTTCACTAAAATTTTGAATGTTCATGTAGTTGGATAATATTTTTGTCACAGAAGAGCAAATATTTCATTTTGAAATTTGGAAACTTTTTTTAAAATATTTATTGCTAAAAAAAATATATTCTTTTCATATAGAATAAGTTAACATTATTGAAATTCAGAGTCAACAATAAAAGTATCAACAATAATTAAATACAACATAACATTAAAAGGGCATTTTAATTTTCTAAGCTACGTTTCTTTTCACTCTGTCCTGACGTTATAGATAGCAAAAAATGTGTTTTTTTTGACCAACAATATTTTTAAATATTTATTACTCTAACTTGACTATAGTTATATTTTTTTGTTTATTCATGATCTCGAAATCGAACAGATCTTGAATATGTATTTTTTATTGTAATAATAAATGGATTTTCAGGTTCGCAGTTTTTTTTAAAGTCGGAAAAGCTTTTTTAAAATTCTCAAAATTAGATAAATCTAAGCGGTTAAAAAAATGGCAGTAGAAAGGAAGCCATTTGAATATAACTTGAAATTATGCATAGCAAGTAGCAATTTTGACAGTAAAATCTTTTATTATATTAAAATAAAATGTATCTTTTGACAAGTTTTATTATACTCACGTTAGGCTTGCAACACCACTTCCTAGGTTAAATCTAAACTGCACTTTTCCATCAACCAGGTTTATTGATATGAAATCTCCTTTTCCTTTTGTGGAGCTTTGAGCAGTGTAGAAAAGCAGTCCATTATTTTTCTTAGCCAGGAACCAGATTTCGATTTTAAAAGATTTACCGAGGCCAGATGGCCGAGGTATCTGAATATAGCTTGATCCCGTGAATTGAGGAATCGAATGCATATCACGCTTTTTAGAGTCTGCTGAAACAGGCATTTTGAAAAGGATGTTTATTGCTATTTTTCAGAATAATTTAAAAAAAATACGGAAATACTTATCTTCGAATGTAAACACATATAAATATTTTTTGTTGTGAAAAAGAACCATCTATTCTTAAGTCAGTATTTCCTATGACTTTTATGAAATCTAAAATAATATGATTCAAATGACGTCCAATAAATTGGGGGAGTAATCACATGTTTACTTTAATAAATGAAAGAAGATTATATTTCTTACCAACGACACAGTTTTCGGATGGATTATCATCTTTACTACACTCGCATCTAAATTTCGGCCCATCGGGTACACAAAGAGTTCCGTTTTCACAAGGATCAGATGAGCATGGATTTAATACCGTCTCACAAAAATCACCCATGTAACCGTCAATACATGCGCATCTAGAAAATTAAAAATGTATTTTAACACCCCTTGAATATTACTTTTATTAAGTTAATTAGTTCAAAATAAAAGCACAACATTTTTTTATCAAATATATTTATTTGACATTAGAGACTGCATAACAATTTTTTTTATCGTGGAAGATATTAATTTGTTAGCGAAAAATATTAGCTACAATTTGAAATAAAAAATGGCCTCTAATATCATTAAAAATGTGTACACATATTCAAAAAATGAATTATCGAAGCTGTTCGTGTTTATTACAATAATTTTCACCATTTTGTTTGAGATTGCGCCTTACTTATTTATGCTGGTGAAATGTAACTAATTAACATCAATCAACAAATTTTATTTAAGAAATTATTATAAAACAATTTTATTACTTTATTCATGCTGCGTGTAGCTATGTTATACATTGTGTATCATTTATATTACTCGATTAAAAAGAGTGACAGACAGTAATTTTTAATACCAAGTGAAATAAATGAAAATATCTGAATTGTTTACCGAGATCATAATATGATTGAAGTTAGAGATAATATTTACCGATATAGTTCCCGGTCGAGAGCATGGCAGGTTCCACCGTTGGAGCATGGCATACTTGAACACGGGTTATCGGAGCACTCTTGTACATTCCTTGAGCTGTATACTGCATCGTTGCGGCCCGCTTGTGGGTACACCTGGTTTCGACCTATCTTTAATCTACGGATGCAACCGATGAAGCCCTGTCGAATTCCAATGTTTTCAAATACCCTGAAATGGAATTTGAGAATCCAAATTACGAATTGCTTCCGAACTGATGTAAATATTTGCGCACGTCAGCGAAGAAGAATTTGGCCGATGAAGGTAAACTTTGCGAGGTGAGCTTTGTGGAGATTCATATTTTAATAATCTTTCTAATGATTTATTAAAAAAATTATACTACATACGTAATATACCGAAATGTGTAACAATCAATTTTTCATAACAAATAATAAAAAAAAATGATTAGAATTTACCAGCCAGATTAACAGATTATTTTCAATTGGTTTGTGGTCATTTATAAAGAAACACTTTATTTATATATTATAAACATATTTTTAAGCTGTTCACCATGGTCGTAGTCAGAACTCTGCTTATCGACTAAGGCAACCCGGTTTTTCTATGCCAATATCAATTTCCTGTGTAAGATCTTTGGCAGAGTTAATTGTGATTCGACTGTTCTCCAAATTTTGATTTAAAAAAAATTACTCGTTACTGTTATTCCTGATTTTTTTAAAATTTATATACATCATGATCAAAATATTTTTATAATAGGTCATTAGTAACGTTGGTTCTTTGTACATATAAAAGTTGCTAGTGTTTCTACACAAAAAAAATGTTTAGTACAAGTGTTTTTAGACCAAAATGTAATGTACATATTTATTGAAAAAAAGAAAATACGTGGCATTAAAACTGAAACCAATGTTACATCCATTAGAAGAATATAATGATTTATGTAGATTATGTAGAAATAATGTTTTTAACAGAATTGGGACAAACATAATGTAAAATGAAATGAATATAATTTACACCATATTATAAAACTAATATTTAGTTACTAATACTAGTAACTAGTATTAGTAACTAAATATTAGTTACTAATAGTATTAGTTACTAATACTAGTAACTAGTATTAGTAACTAAATATTTTATTTTCTATTTGGATTAATAACCCGAAAAATCCTTGCGTCTTAAATTAACGACGCGACGAACCATATAAGAGAAACAATATTTAGGTTTTTATTTTGGCCACATCTATAAAATCGAAAGCATAAAAGTTCATAGTCTTGAAAACATTAGTTATATTAGGCAATACTTCAATATTAACACAAAAATCAATATAGTATTTACCTGGAATAGTTTGTTGGTACGTATCCTACATACGCATGATCTACCAAATCCAAAGCTTTGAGTACTCCTCTAGATTGCCCAACGACATCTTCTCCATCATCCAATTTCAGCATTCCGTCCCGATGATATCGCTTGGCAGTTATTCTATGCACAACGTTCATGCGTACGGCATCCGGTGTTACAATGGAAACAACACCATCTCCCAAATTATATCGCATCTCAACGTGGCCATTTACCAAAGCGACGGAAATAAAATCGCCACTACCGTCAAGTTTTTGTTGGTTGTATAAAAGTATACCATTATCAGCGAAAGCCACGAAATCAATTTCAATGCTGAATTTGTGATACGCAGATAGCGATTTCATAGTTATGTAAGCGTGACCGTCAAATGATGGAGTCTCGTATTGCTTTACGGAGATCCTAAACTCACACAGTCTCCCGGTAGAATGAGGTTCGCAAATGCACGCAAATCCATTTTCTGGTAAGTTCATGCAAGTACTAGAAAAATGGCACGGAGACGTGTCGCAAGCTTGGGGTTGACGTATACACTCTTGTCGATTGGAAGATGGAGTATAGCCTCCTGCACAGAGGCAGGCGCTACGAAGGCAACGGGTATTCGGTATTAGGCAGTCCGGATTTCCCCCGCATAGATCGCCAATCAGGGCTGTAATAGTTCCGAAAGTCGTGCGAACCGTCGGGTACGCTTTGTCAACTATAAATTAAAAATAATAAATTTTTAGTCAAATGATTTTTTTCTGTTTACAAAATAAATCAACAAATACTTTATTATGTTTTGTTCATGAATACAGTCAAATATCGTTTTTTTTTTTTTATGGAACAAACTAAACGAGGTTTGTCATAATAACATATTTACTATCTTATATTAATCATTTTTGTTACTTTAGTAGAAAATTGGTTTTATGAATATTAATAACCAACAAAACAACTTTTTCGCGATAATAATGTTTAGTAAATTGGAAAATGTTTGTTTTCAAATCTATGTTAGATTAAGAGCAATTTAACATGGAATGTTGGCCTACAAAATAGTTATGAATGTTGTGCGCATTTATTGTATATGTTTTATTTAAGAAATTTGATACTGTTATTTTCTTACAACGTGAAACAAATTTGCTATTTTAGTATTTGTTACAATGAAATTTTTAAATTTACCGCAATTCATTTTGACTATCTAATTTATTTATTACTCACCAGGTCCATTTATGGAATTTTTTCCCAACACATTATTCCCACCAACGTCTAACACAATATCAGCACCAAGAGCTGTTTTGTGATAGTTCATTAAATTTTCGTTATCTTTTCTTGGCGGAAAATGCTTAGGTTCAGGCATTAAGAGATGCCTTGTGCTCTTCGATAAATGTACACCTCCATCATCAGGTTGGGTGTAATGCATCGGTGTATATCGTCTAAGAGGCCAATCGGTACCTCCTACAGGATCTTCACGGCAAATACCGAAGGCTTGGACTACAATATCTGTTTGAGTTCTGCAAGCTCTAACTCTGAGGTGGCACTCGGATGTATAAGTTTGACCATCACTTCCGCAAACCATGAGAGTGTCCATTGATTCTGGTGGACATTGGGCTGTCGCACATTCGCAAACGGCCAATCCACTACGCTCAATGCAAGAAGCTCCAAAGTAGCAGTTGAAGTCTTTGCAAGTTGTTGGTGGAAGATGTACAACGTCCGCTTTACAGAAAAAGAATCAGATGGATTATTTATTGTTTTTTTTTTTGCATATTTGAAAAAACATTTCACAACTTAAAAGAGCATATCTATCATATGTTTAATTTCTTTTAATAAAGTAGTCATATTTTAACAATAAAATCTTCTATATATTAATCAAAGCAATGTAATCAATTTAAATATTTTTACCCGAAAAACAGCCATTGGGTCCTAATATTTTATCATGGCTTGTACAAATAGTACATTTTTGTCCTTGTATTCCCGGTTTACAAACACATCGACCTGTCATTTGTTCACAATCCTCCCGAACTGATCCAAACATTGAGCAACCACACGCTGAAAAATATATTTTTTGAATAGAATGCATAACTATTATATATATTTTCAAAATTATTAGAAATATATTTTAAGATGTTCAGTTTGGCAATGCATACGAAAACAAACTCTTATTTTCTATCGTATTAATAAAAACACAATATTCCTTTGTACTTCATTCCACTTTATTTAATAGGTCAGGACCGGTTTCGCTCATTGCGAGCATTGTCAACTGAATTGTTCGCAATGAGCAAAACCGGTCCTGACCTATTAAATAAAGTGGAATAAAGTGCAAAGGAATATTGTGTTTTTTTAATATAATGCCTTTCCACCAAGTATTGACAGTGAACACCCTAAAAGTGATTTACTATCGTATTTTATTTTAATTTGAGCCGTCTACCCATTACCCAATAATTATTTTTAATTGATTAAAAGTCTAAATGAGAAATCCTTTTTAGTTTTTATTGCAGTGTCATGTGTATTATATAGATGAGAATAATTAAAAGATATGTATGTATTTTTTTAATTTCGTGATTAATAAAACAAACCAGGTTAGAGCTTTTGAATGGGTTAGTTGATTAAATTATTTTTAATAATACTATTTCATAACTTACTACTACAAAAAAAAAAAACAGAAAAACAAATAAAAACGGTGATTTAACATATATTTTTTTTGCATTACATTGAATAAAAATTGTATTTATAAGCGTTACTATAACGTATAATTAAATTATAACATAAAAAAAATAGTTATTTCATTGTATTTCTTTTCTTATTGGTTGCAATTCCCAGCAGTGATTATAGGGTTAAAATAAGTAATTAAAACGAGATTCCTGAAAACTTACGTATGCATCCTTGATGTCCAGCAGATATCTTGGGTAGCCCCCAGTAACCTGGTTCACATCTATCACATTTAAGTCCTCCAACCCCAGGCCTACAGTCGCACTGTTGTGTCTCAGGATTACATGTTTCCGAAAATGACCCCAACTTGTTACAGTTACATTGAGATGGGCATCCGGCAAAATCTGCACCTTGCGCTGGAGTAAGACTATCAGAACAACACCCAAACCAAGAATCTTCACAACCCTTTTTCTCTTCTTGGACTTTATCTATAAAAAATGGTAATTTAAAAATTCGGTAAAAAATAATTGTTCTGAAGTTTTAACATGAATAATGTATTGGTTCATGATGCAACTATGAATATATCATATTATTTTAACACTTCCCTTGCGGCGCTTATTAATAGTTCGGATACGCTGCTGGCCCTTTAGAAACCGAGTGAAAAACATGTTTTTTTTAAATATACGTCCTTGGTTTTTACCGTCCATCACAGTGCGGTAAGTGTTAGAACATGTTTTTTTTACTTGGTTTTTTAAGGGCCAGCTATATTGGAAGAATTTTTTAGCACCGTAGAGGAAGTTTTAAGCATGTCCGCTTACCAATTAAAAACATATGAACTCTTTATATATCATTTTTAAGATTATGTTTAACTAGAACTAGTTGAAATTTAGACTCTTTTTGAAAAAAAGAGTTTATAATGATGGGATTAATAAAGCTTTGCTATGCTAGCGCTATGTCCTGATTTGAGAATCTCGTAGGTGATTGATTAATATCAAGGTAATGAACTCGAAGCCTCGTGCTGAAACGTTAATATGTATTATTTTCGATATATTTATGATTTTTTTACGCAAAGGAATTTAAATGATGGTTTCAACCCCTCTACCCAACTTTTATCAGAGATAGTGAAATTTCTAATAATATTACTATCCTAGCTCTATGTTTCATTCCTTACCTTTTCCAAATAGAAATATTGAAGAAATAACTAACGATCAGTTCTTATTGAATTTCAGTTTGTATCTCTATATGAAATTAATATTCTTCACATTTAAGATGGAATTGATTTTTATTATACATTGATATCGAGTTAAATTTTTACCTTTTTTACAGCACCTTGCAGCCCTAGTGGTCTGATGACAATAGCTTCCTGAGGGACAATCTTTTCTATGTGGCCCACTTCCACAATCTAGTTCCAATCCTGTGACTAGGTCTACAAGTGGAGCTTCCCCACTACATGGCTTAACTTCCAGACCTTGACAGAGCTCCAGTGGTCTGAGCCTCAGTTCTTCCTGGCGCTGACATGCTTCGAGTTTCATCGCGCACATTGACGGATAAGTTCTCAGATCGGATGCGCAAACCGGCTTGACGTTACCCTTGCTAGCAGTTGCGCAGTCAAAAAGACACGAACACCTTGGAAAATTGTCTGGGCCTAGTTCACATGTTGCTTCATAGTCACAATGAATGTCTCTGCAAGCTTCTCGCTCAGGACTGGTCCAGCCTTTTTCAGGCATCTCCGTCGGTCCGTGAGCTATTTCGTTACTAATTGCAGGATTTAAAATCCCAGGTAGTAGAGTTGCTAAAATATTGAAAATCAATGAATTAGGCTAGTGACAACTAACTTAATAACAATTATAAAATTGTCCACAAACGTTTTATTTTAATGAAATCTTTTGATTATTTTATTTTATACTCCATTAATTTTAAGTTCAGTACACAATTTTTAAAAATCCACGATTATCAAATTTTTCAATTTTTAAATATCCTAACAAAAGATAAAGTCTAAATAAAATAAATTGATCTCTCTTTTTATCGTTAGGTTAGGTTAGATAAGGTAAGGTTAGTTAAAATGATGGAGTTTTCTTACTTGGTCCACCAGCAACAGCAAATCTTTCACGGCAATCCCCATAAAATATTACACTTAGTGGTGGCCCGCTTATCATTTCACACGCAGCTCTCTGCAATTCACATTCACTAGAATACGTGACCATGGTGTTAGCGCAGACCGGTTCTGCATCAGATCCACTGCACTCACGAGGACATATACACTCTCCCGCAGAACAGTGAGCGCCGAACTTGCATTCGATGTCTTTACACGCAGCTGTAAACAACAGAATCAATTATAATTGATCTCCATAAACAATCATAAGATGCTAAAATTATTGTAATTTTTTTAAGCAATATTTTGTCACACATAGCTTATACAACTGCGATAAATTGTTAATGACATATTGAAAAATATACGCAACATTTCAATATACATTATCCAAGAGCAGTTATTTCGTATAATCATGTGTGCATATTTATATTTATAATAAAAGAATACAAAAAATAGGGATTTATGTTTTTTATTCTGTTTGTGGAGAGACAAAATATTTCAAAGTTATATATCACACTAAATCGCTAAAAAAGAATGAAATGAAATGAATGATCGGCAAAAAGTGTACAAATACATTTGTGCACACAATAAAAGTTTGACAGCGGCGCGCCGTTGCGTTCATTTGGAAAAAAAAACATTCGCGGATGAGCAGCCAGATAAAATATTTATTTTCGTGAAAGTGTGGAACAATACAGCGGCGACTGAAAATGCACAATGTGACCTTTATTTTCATTCACGTCGCGTAAACCGGAAAAACGAAACTTTTCACGCTGATCATGCTCGCGTAACAAAAAGAATTGTTTTTTTAACAGACATCTTATAGCCACGAATTCTATACTATAAGTCTATAAACAGCTTTTCGTTGTCTGCTTAAACGATTTATATCATACTGTCAGAAAGATATTATATTTTATATAATTGTTAAGTACGTCATGAATAAAAAACTACACATCGTTGTATGCTTTATCTGTTTATAATGTGTGTTGTTTTTTTGATATTCAATTCTTTTCGTATTGCATACATTAGTCTAGAATGAACCGGAACTGAAGGATTGATGATCACTGGAAAACAACTCGTATATTTGTGATAAATTTGATAAAGGATAAAGTGAAATACAGTGAATGAAATAGAGCCAGAATTTTGGAAAGTGTATCTAGAATATTTACTTTCCTGAATGACGAAGATAAGAGAATACCGACAATTTTGAGAAAAAAAAATGTTTCGTTTCCTATTTAGTTATCTAAAACAATTTCCTGATTTGAATCAATTTCTAACAATACATTAATGATTCGTTTTTTCCCTTGGTTAAAGTTGTATTTTCAACAAAAAAAAAATCGCCGTACGTGAATTAAACCTTTGTTTACGTGATATTTCGTTATTATCAATCTCAACAAAAAATGACTTTTTATTTTGTATTTTGCTAACAAAAGTCTCATAACTTCATCAACTTAAGATTTGAAATTTCAAGTGTATGATAGTTTTATAAAATAAATATTTTTTCTACCATTAATAATTAACGCATAAGAACGATTACCGATAGTTTCAATAATAATATATTTAAGTTACTCTTTAACAAAAACTGTATCAAAACTTATACACAGAATTGATCCTAAAAGAAGTAGGATTTTGTTGGCACGATTGGTAGCTAGAGCAACTAATTGCAATAAAATGCTTCGTTTTCAATAACGCTTAGTAACGACTGTCCGTGTTCTATGAACGCATACATTGAATAGCCAGTTTTTGCTGACGCTTCAATAACTATTACTAGATTTTTCACATTGAAGCAGAAAATCTATGCCGATTTTAGAGAATGCAATAAAAAAAAATACATCTATCTATTTTTAAACCATTTCAGTTGTTACATAAACCAGTAGAGGCTAACTGAAAAAATTGTAAATGTTGATGCTTCTTTTTTCTTTCGGTAATATATTTTATAAAGAAAGTCATATGACAAAATATATTTATAACTTACCGCAGTCGCCTTTATATGCCACACTAATATGACGTTGATCCTTACAAGCATTAGCTCTCAGTTGGCACTCGCTTACATAAGTCTTTGAGTCAGATCCACAAACTTCACCGTTTTCCTATAACAATAAAAAATCCGCTTAACAACAGTTAAACATTCCATTGTAGTGATTATTGTTGTTAGTTATTGGACATTTTATACAAAAAGTAACAATGTAAAATGAGTTTTTAATTTGACCGCAAATCAAATATGGCCTACCCAAAAGTACGCAAAAGCTTTACACTGAATTAAGTGATGTACAGGTCAATAATAATTTAAAAGCAATGATATAGCTCAAATGATAATAACAAACCGAAATTGTGCGATTATCTCAGTCAAATCAAAATATAAGGCAGTAGTTTATATAACTTTATAGATAAATAGTTTAAACCTTCTATAAGAAAAAACAGTAAAAAAATATTTGGCATTACTTTCTGTTAATATTATCCAATGCACAACATATTTGTTTGTTTTTTAATCTACATTAGATTAACTAAGTATGAATTTTAAAAGTAACTCTTAGTCGAATCAAAAAGTCTTCACATACATATTCAATTAAAAATACATATATATTTGATGTTGAACTACAAAGACGTGCAAGAAAACCCATCCGATTGTTCGGGTAAAGCTCTTATAACAAGACCACAGAAGCCAACAAATTAATATAAATATAAATATCTCGTATGAATTCGATGGGTCATTTACACAAAACGCATCCACAAAAAAGTAAATTTTTCATGAGAGGCAGAACTAACTTTTTTTTTAGGACGTTTTTCACATATTTCAGAATGGTAGAATGATAAAAAAATAATTTGCTAGTGTAAAATAATTTTTCTGACAAATAAATTAAAAGGAAATGTACATAATTTTGATTCTCTTCATTAAAAATACTGTTTTAAAAAAGGTCAAGCCACTATGTTTTGTGTTACCAATAATGTTTTCAATTAATCGTCGCAGCTTGTAATTAATAAAAAAATGTATTCACCACTTAGTTAGTTATAATAAGAAGATAAAATATATATATTTTTTTAGATTTTTACTTTTTTAAGCATAAGATTGATATTGCCTTTAATTTTACAGTGAAAAGTTTTTAGGTCTGAGGTGTAAAAATATTAAAATGATAAGGTGCATTTTTTGAAACCATGTCCGCTCCCAGTGCCAAGCGTGTAGACTCCTGGTGGTGTTTATTTTTATATATTATTTTTTTCTACGAGAAAAGTGTGTTGCTCAGTTTTCTAAATTCTTATTAGGTATATTATAGAGAGTATGGATAAAAAGATAGGAATCACACAAATACATACCTTCGAATAAAAATTGATTAAAATATATGTCCGTACTGAGATAGAGTAACTGTATAGAAACGTACGTAATAACATCGTTTCCATCATTTGTTTTATTACTAAGAAGAGGTGGACTCAAGAAAAATGAAAAGAAAAACAGAATAAAGATAAAATTTATACGCAAGTATTATACAATTATAGTGAATCACATTCTTTCTTGATTATTACAACTACCAGCTGTCAAGCGATTATAACTGGTAATATTGTTGAGGAATTACACCTATTTCATGATGTTTTGAAACATATCCTTTGGTATATGGACAGTGGTTAACTGTAGACATCGGTTTTATTAATATTCTTTATTTCCCATCTATCATTTTGCTGAATTGGTAAGACTCGAAAATCTACCTGAGATTTATCATATTTAAAATAAATGATATCAGATTCAGGCTTTCGATGTTGAAAGGAAAAACTTTATGCCAATGCTACTGTCAATATAATATTTTTTTAGTATTCAAAGCAACACTTTTGAAATCCATAAACTCGATTTGATACATTTGTAACAGTGTGTAGTTTTCACACTAAGACGCCATATAAACCAATATGATTGATTAAGCGAGTCAAAGTTTTTTATCGACTTTTCAATTTTAGCATGAACGGAATCGCACTATATCTGCATGACAACCACAAAAATACTGTAAACAATTTTGGTACATTACATTTTTATGCCATCAAAAACATTGAATACATTTTCACATTACGACTAAAACCACCATATTAATCAGTGAAAAATGCCATCTCTGCCATTTTCCAATCTTTCAATATAATAATTATATAGGCAAAGAGAAAAATTGCACACAACTTAAGTGGTGCTTCATTATGCAGTTCCCTATCTCAAATATCATTTATAGTGTTTTTTTTCTTACTCAGTCTTAAAATCATTCAATAATTTGTCTCTCATTTTTTTTGAATTTAAACATCGTTTTGTTCCTGTTAAATTCGTTTCTCATCACCGTTGACTTTTTTTATTTATATCAATAAAAAAATCACCATTATCTCTCTGCATTAAATAAAGTTTCATATAAAAAAATGAAATGATTGCAACTTTATAAACAAATTGCATTCTTCACGCTCCATTTTAAATGCGTCGTAAATTTTTGCACATTAAAGTCACTGAACAGGTATTTATAAATCGAATCCTTGCAACAATAATGTATACGGTTGTGTTTCCAATCTGTCGGAAGAAATTTCATAAGCACGTAAATGTATAAACTGATACAATTTTTTTAACATTTAAATTATGAGATACGTTTTATACTGTGTCATAATCATAATATTTATTTACGGAGATACGTTTTTGTGTTGAGAACCTATGCTCGGTTCAAACATATTTTTTGTAAAATGTAACATTTTATTAAATAGCCTGACAATATTATATATGGTTTAATAAGTCTATTATCATGACACCATAACAGCGATGATTGGATATTGACTGAGTTACTCACACCGATTGGCAGCATATTAAGCGATAGGTAATGATTCAACATTGAGTGTTGATTGCCACAGGCAATTAACATCTCGTCTTAATATTTGAAGAGTTATCAATGCAGTGAAGACGTAATTTCAGTTATCGGTTATATGGGAAAATGGTTAAATATTTACTTAGTGTTCATGTATAAGTTCAGGAAAATTGATCTCGAACAGCAGAGATAAAATATGTTACTACTGTCAATGAAAATGAATTGAAAACATATATGTTTAGGTTATCGTATGTATTTATCTTGGACGTTGTTTGTATGATTATTCATCGTTTAAAAACCCTTCTGTCAGAATAAAGTATGTCGCCCAAGACCAAGATTTAGTGATATTTACTGTATGAGAAGCAATTAATTAACAATAATTTTTTTTTTTAATATCAACAACACTCTATTTTAATTATATGAGTGTTTTCTACTGTGTAGCCATTATTCACAAAAGGTATAAAAATATATTTAAAAAAGACCTAAAAACATACGTATTTTGTAGAAAAGCACGAACACAGCAGTTTTTGTTCACGACGTCTTCCTGTCGATATTTCAATCAGTCCCGAAAAGAAATGCTTTCTTTCTCAAAATGAGATTTATTTAATTTAAACATTTACTGTCGTTGAAATTTTATATTTCAAACAAATATTAAATTGATTCCAAATATTGTTCTGCTCGTACGGTAAACATGACATACGATTAAAGTAATCTTACCGTTCCTTCCTCACAGCGTTCCGGACAAACACACCTGGCTTCCGATGCTCCATCACTCTCACAAACTGAGTAGTGCTCACATTTTTTGTTTTCACATCCATCTAAAAATGAAAACAACATATTATTAACAATGCTTTATTGAACAGTAACATCACATTCATATTTATACTTCCTACATAGACAAAATTTTAGGAATATTTAAAAAAAAAAGTTAAAACGGTAACTGCTAATCATATTTTATTATGAAAAAGTGTCATCCAATAATGTTTTAACAGTGTTATGGATAAAGTCGTTGGCTTAGCTTCATAAGAATCATACATCTAAAATGAATTCTTTGAATTAAATAAAGCATTATTGTTAAAAAGAGCAGGTATTTGTCATATAAAATGAAACTCGTACGTATGGATTGAATATTAGTAAGTTAATATCATCTTAAAAGGACAAATATCTACCATTTGTTACAAAAAGGCTGATTATTGAAAAGGAATAGAACTAACGTAAATAACTTTTATCAATAAGTTTTTTTTTTAATTTTCTTGTATTTTTAGTGTCAAACAAGCCATATGTAACAGTTAAATTATTTGTCTTTGTTCTCGTTTTGGTGTTATTTATAGTTTTGATCTTGTAAACTTTAGCTTCCAAATTGATTGTATTTTGCAGAAAGCAGTAAGTCCACACAAAACGCTAACAGACATATAAAATCACATAGTTTTATTGTGCTTTATTTTTTAAAAATATATAAATAGTTAATTCAGAAATAGCACGTGTAGCTATTGCTGTTTTGTCGAACACATCCGTAAAAAAATAATTATTTAAAGTACTGTAAATCTGTACAACTTTTGTAAAGAACTAAGAAAATATTTTTGTAAGTTAAGTATCTCAGATGACTTACGCATAAGGCCAAACAAACATGGATGATGTTAAGTATGATCTCTCATGTTTAAAATTTTTGGACTGTCTAAATTACTAGATTTAGCTTATTATCCTTTAAGGAAATACAGAACAAAAATAGTATTTGAAAAAGCTTACTGCAAGGTCCTTTATACAGAACGGTGACTTCTCTTTTGTATTTGCACGCTTCATGTCGAAGTTTACATTCGTTTCCATATGATATGCCATCAGATCCACACACAGGGTCAAATTCAGCAGGGCATTGTGGGCATTCGCAGCGCGCTTGACCACTCCGCTCTACACAAGAAGCTCCCCATTGACAAACACGTCCTTGACAGGGACTACGTTCACCTACAAAATCAAAAACAAAACATAACAACTATGGGTGGTTTTTTTATGATCAAATTTGTGTGTATTTTTAATTAAATTAAAAAAAAAACATATTCCGCTTTAAACGATTTCTCTGTAAGATAAAAACAAATTGCAGCTGATGTTTATAACTTCTCTTATGTGTGAGTAAAAAAATCTTGTAATACAACAGTAAACAAAAAATCAAAGTCGTTAAATAATTGTTTTAGTTGAGATGCATCAATTATTAAAAAAAAGGTTTCACTATTTAGGTGTGCTAATGACGCCATCTCCACTTTATACAGTAAACAGATGCTTAAGTAGTATTATAAGTATTAATATATTAATTTTAATATTCCATTAAGATTTAATCAATAACGCATTTTGTCGTAAAAAAATCGTCTCCCCTTTCCCATAACTCGAGACTTGTCAGCAAAGTCATTATAAATAGTAAGTAATTTCTAATAAATGATATAAAGTATGAAATGAAAATTTTGTTTCAAAATAACTTGAGATATAAATAAACGAATCAAATAGGACAATATTTCTGATGAATTTGGCGGTAACTATGTTATGTTTTTTAATATATATCAAACTAAATAACTTATGTTAGTTTACAGGATGTGTACATAATTATAACGCACGTTTCGCCTCTTTCAGAAGTTTATAAATTAAGTATAAGAATCAATTTTTAGCTTGTTGGTAAATACTTTAAGATGGTTTGTATAAAGATGCTTCTTAAAAAGGCTAAACACGTATAGCATGTTCTACAATCTGTGGAATAACAAAGTACTTTAGTTGATTAAGAAAACCGTTGTTAGTCTTGTATAAATTCTTTCGATGTCACAAGTTAGTTAATACAATATTATTATTTTTCACGTAGTTTTCTTTGTCCTACACTTTGATCTTAGAATTTTATGGGATATAATCTAACTCAGTGTTTCTCAACCTTTTTGGGAGCGTGGCCTTTTTTTAGTGTCTTTATTTTTCTGTGGCCCCCTACCGTGATCTAACTTATCATATTGTACATTTTTTTACTATAAATTATCAAATCTTAATATAGCTTTGACCACCATATAAACCGTCAACTTTAAATTTATTAAATAAAAACTTTGTTAAATATGAAATTACTGTAAATTTGTTTGAAATTTTAAAAGACTCAAATTTCAATAATTAACAACGCAACCTCATTTTTGTTGACAAATTACTGATTTTTGTTATTTCATTTAATTCGTAAGAAAAGCTGTTCCAAGACAAATAAACCAACAATAGAATTTTGGCTGAGACTCGTTGGAAACAATAGAAAAGTGTGTCACCAATTTTACCGCCAATTCGCTGTCTTTAACAGACAAGTATTAATGATTGCTTCCCATACCCACCCCACAGCAGTCGCATATAGCGTCTTTTCTCTGATGGTGAGAAGACGTTTCTTATTATTATTGTGATGTAATTGAAATGAATATATAATAAAACACACTATTTAAATTATCAATGAATATGTAACACATATATGTGATAATTGGATGACATTATGTCAATTTTTCTAGTTTCTTCTTAACTCATCATTGAAGTTTAATGTTAACTACATAAAGTTCTCTTTTTTAATGTTTTTTAAAAAATGACTAAAAAAAATGTATCACCATAAACAATATAAACGTTCAGGACACAATAAATTATAAAATATGAAAATTATGTAGCAAATTAATATCTGCATTGTAAAGTTGAAAATAAAAAAAAACATTTTTTGGCTCTCCTGAAAAGTTAAGCTTTTGAAGATAGTGTTGTTTAATTTTTAGCCCTCGAAGTAATACTTATGACATTGATTGAACAACAGATTAAGAATCAAATCGAAAAAAATAATTTTAAATAAAAGCATATTAAGTAATGAAATATTTTAAATTACCACAAACTCCAGGATGTGCGATCTCAATTGGCATCTTTGATTGACAAGCAGCTTTCTTGAGGTCACATTCTGATGAAAATGTTCTTCCGTCGACAGAACAGACAGGTCTCATCACAGGCTCGCAATCAGAACCGCATTCGCATTTCGCAATGCCAAATTTGTTGATTGAGCACTCTTCACCTGGTATGCATTTGATACTCTCGCACGGGTTGACACCTTGTTCAAATATATATTATTGGATTTTTATAAATTCAAAAACAACGTTTTTTTCCTAGCTTTTAAGTATTAAAAAAGTATTTCATGTACTAAAACTCTTTATTAATTATATTAACATTTCCTACTGCACTTTTATGTTAAAAAACATAGATTGTTCATTGTATCTTTGAGAAACTTGATTTCAAAACTCATAGTATCCATTTTTGATATTTTTGAGATAAGTATGTCAAAATTTTTAAATGCATCATTACATATTTTAAAAAACAGTTGGATATTAAAATATACTTTTAACACTGTTAAAACAACTGCTAAAGATCACTATCGGTGTCTAATCTAATATTTATTAATGAATAATATGATATTGTTAGAAGAAAATAAATGCCACTTTTTACTTGCGATAAATATTTATGATAATTTATATATTTTTTTTATAATAACGAAAAATTGTGCCCCTGTAGTTTTTGCGATTTTATTAAAACTAGATTTTAGAAAAATGTGACTTATGAAACAAGGCTTCTCATATGTTCTTTGTATTTAAAATAATTATTGTATAATCTATGTTACTGTTTATTAAAAATAATCTTTCGCTATAAGTAGCCAATTTTCTTAAAATAATTTTAATTTAGATTTAAATTACTTATTACTCTTATTTTAATGCATATATTTTTTTTACCTGAACTGCACTGTCCACGATAAATGATCCTCAGCTGCCTTCGACTGCGACATGCTTCTCGTCTTGCCTGGCATTCGTTGGTATAAGTCTTTCCATCTGAACCGCACACTGGTGTAAATTCAAGCGGACAGGGTTCAGCACAACGGCATACTGGAGCTCTTAACTGATCCAGCTGACAAACTTCTGGCTCCGGACAAGATACTCCAGAGCAAGGATCTAAGAACAAACGTTTTTTTTTAAATCGCAATCCTAATATGACAAGTTTATTTATGATTACAATATTACGCCATAAAAAATCGTTCAAATGTTTTACTATGTGGTTAGAACAACGTATTTATGGTCAATCGCGTAATATTCAACTAAATTACTATATTTGTATTGAAACTATTATATTAATGATATTAATACACACAAATATCAGAAATTCATAAGGTATCATGGTAAGAATATGTACATAAATAAAATATATTATATGCTCTTGCATTTTGGCATAAACTTTGCCAATCGCTGTATAACCAAAAATATGTAAACAAAAACAATTTCATAAAATTCCGCGAGTTAAATCGAATACAGAAATAATTTTAACAGATTTTATTTTAATGTTCTATCAAGCACCCTCAGACGATATATTAAACAACATCGTGCGTATTTCTCTATGCTCCTTAAAAATATTTCTAAAAAATATAATATTAATGTACTTATATAAAATTCTTTCATTATTTCAACATCTAAAAATATTCATAAAAAATCATCATAAAACTTAATTTTATAAACCAAGTTGCCTTTATACCATGATTTTAGTGTTTATTTCAATTCGTATAAAAGGCAGTATTTTAAAATTAAGCAGACTCAACGATACGGAATATACGTTTTTAATTTCGGACGATTTTCCACACCCGTTCCGACTTTATGTCGTTATTTTGTTTTTAATATTCTACCCCGACGTGTGATAACACGTAAATTGTTTTCCCCGTATACGTATATCGCTGGGGTGTACGGCTTCCT
This sequence comes from Himalopsyche anomala, assembly GCA_031772345.1. Lineage (NCBI taxonomy): Eukaryota > Metazoa > Arthropoda > Insecta > Trichoptera > Rhyacophilidae > Himalopsyche > Himalopsyche anomala. Next base: position 21,110,022 of record CM062821.1, on the reverse strand, counting down.
GCATCCTTACGTTGATTTACAGCATGTGGGATAACAGTGGAGATGGATTAATCTGGCTAAGCAAAGTCCAACCATCGCACCGTTTTCAAATTGTGGTCCATAAACACACAGCAGGTCAAAAGTAGTCTCATTTGAATGAAATATATTTTTTGCGCGAAAAATTACACTCTTAATTCTAGGATTTCGAAATGTATGAATGTATTTTTTAGAAAAAATGAGTACTTGTTTACAATGTTTTGATGAAATTGTCATTTACTTGGCAAAAAAAAACTAATGTATAAAAAATAACAATGTGTTTTAGTTCTACAAAAGTGGTTTTAAGTTGATAACTATATTGGACTTAGAACAACAGAAGTCTGACTAGGGTGTAAAGCTAAAATAGCTATCGATTTAATTAAGAATTTATATAACTAAAATACAATTTGTTATTTTCAAGCTCATAATTATACAATGCGTTACGATCGTGGCAAAGGAGAAACTTTGTGACATTTTGTGATCTTATTACGCTTGTCATTATTGTAGTCGAGTTCTGTGCTCAATTAGTTTAAGCAAAGGTACAATTTTGTCCCAAGCCATATTGGACTAACTTATCTTAAAATATTACAATAGAATATTTTTTAATTAATTTTTATATACCAAATAAGTAGTTGAATGTACAGGCATCGCCGAAATATTGGTTGGGTAACAGTACATTACATATGGTTGCTTACAACAATATTTCATTGCTATTTTCGATGAAGATCAAAATAATACCAGTGTTGACCTCGTTGCGTACAAATATATAATAGCCCTTTTAATAATATATCAAATCCACTAATCGGGCGAGTAAAGTTTTGTGTGTTTTTAGCCCAGTAACCACTACGTCACGTGCAGAGTAACATGGCTTTATTCTACCATCAAAATGACCAAAATTATACTTTATGATGTACCTATTTTTTCCGGTTTATCTTACTGTTTAAAATTTCAATACAAAATTAATTTGAAAATCTTTTTCTATTAAAATAGACAAGATATTATTTATTATATAATACAATAACGTTATCTACCAATATCATGACAATTTTATTAAATTAAATATTTATATACCGATTATAAAAAGAAAAATCTTTAGTGAAGTGGTCAAAGTATTTTTTCATTTAAGATACCAATAACGTTGCTATCTGAAAATATTATCTATTAAAAAATAAGACGATTAGTTTTTTGTATAAAACGATAAAAACGATATTTAATTATTAAAATCACATTTTTTATAATAACCTTGAAAATACCGTAATTGAACAATATTGAATAATTAGTATTTTAAGTAATGATTTTTTTTTTAACTTTCTTATAATTGACAAATTTTAGCATCTTAAATAGAAAATGACTTAGATTTTTTTTCCATTTAGAAAATAAATATCGCCGGTTTGCTACAAATGATTATTATTACTTATTTTATTTTTTGTAAATAATAACGAGAAAAAATATCTTCAAATTAAATGACCTTAAAACTATTTGTTGTCTAATATAAAGGCATTTTTGATATAATTGAAAAACTATAGGATCGTTTTTCCCTAAATTGTGCATAAAATCTATCGAATACTTTTATTTCGAATTTATCATGATGTTTAACTGCCTCACTTTCTTTCCTCATATAAACTTATAATGATAGATTTTCAATAGTTGATATAAAAAAGAAACATATTCTTTAAATATTTTCGATGTAGAAAATGTCACTTGCTCCATTTTGGTACAATAATTCGATATGTTGTCGGGTTTGTGTAGGCTCGTATTTATTGCAAAATGTCACGCGGGGTGACCATAAACAGATTTAATGGAATGGAACCGTTGCCACAAATCTTTTGCGCTGGAGACCTGGGTGGACAGAACCAGTCAGCCAAACAGTGGCCGGTACAATTATCAGCCTAAATAGTCGTTATCAAATAAAATCACAAAAAAACGATAAAAAGAGTTATTATTCATGTATAATTGTTGTGATATGAGTTGAAAAGTATCGTAGAGAAATTTCAAAGGTTTATGTCATCATTAACAAAATCACTTTTTCGCAACAATTTATTTATTATCATTTTTATGTCTCTGTACAATTTGCTTGGATTTTTTAGCAAATTTTGTAAAAAAAAAGAAATTTGCACTTTACGCATATTGTCCTTGAAGTAATAAACAGTTGTACGCTTAAACGTTTTATTGTTAAGCAACAATTTCAATTTACGCTGCTCTTTATTGATTTTGTGTTTTTTATTCACTTGAAGTGAACTTTTTTTATTGTTAGAAGTTAATAAAAAAACTGCATTTCGTTTATTTTTGAAAATAATTAACGGTTTTATGGTTTTCGTGTTCACTCTACGGATGGTATCGCAAAACTTGTCAAAAAATCCCCATAATTTATTTTACTCAGTATTTTATGACAAAATTATTTAAGTGTTTTTTTTACTCGCCAAATTTTAAACCAGTATCGTTTTATGTACGTTATTTTCAATCAATTTTTACGATTATATCTCAAACTTTTACGTTTACGTTAAATAATAAGTATAATATAATAAAAATATTTCAAATGTATCCTGTTTGTCTCATGAATGTCACAAATATCCCTTTTAAGATTATAAATGTTAATAATACACAAAAAAAATACTTTTGATTTCGCCAATAAAAAAAATCATTCTTATACTACAGCCAAAGGCAGGCAAAGAAGATTTTCAATAAATTGGGTTTCTTTGAAAATACATGATGACGGATAGAGAATATTTTGATCAGAGAACTAACTGATTAATAAGAGAAATCCCAACGAGTTACTCTTTAGGTTACTCAAATATTTTTGGCTTAACAATGTATACTGACGATAATAAATATAATACAACTAGAAGATTTTAAAACGACACTGAATTCTACAACATTTATATTTTAATTCATCACCGGTTCCTTATGTAACCTGCTACCAGTTTGTGGTTTGTGAGCGAGAAAATTATACCCAAAAAGCTTATTAAGCAATTTTCATGATTTTAGTCTACGCTGTTAGTGTGTAGTCCGAAATGTGCAAGATCTATCACATCAGGAAAATCCATCTAAGCGGACAACGAATAGCGCTGATTGCCATAACAAGTTCCAGGTAATATTCTGTATTCTACTGCTGGATCTGCAGATACAAATGTGAAGCGCGACAACCTTGTGATATTACGGTGTTGCCTCTTCCGATCTTAGAATCCATGGCGCAGCACTGTCGCCAGGCCACGGCTTGCGGCTGTGCGATGGACCTAACGTTTTGCGTCTGACAGGGGTAGTGGGATGCGTCGCTGAGTGGGCATCGGACATTTATTTGTTTACCAACTATTAAATAGCGAATAGAATTTACGAAAGGACTTGAACCAAATCATTGGAATAGGAAATTTATTTCTGGATAAGGAATGGTGGTTTTGTGATCAGACTCTTTAGGCCTGGCAGACGGATAGTGGATGAACCATCACGTATATGCATTGTAATACAAAATGACGATCAAATGTTCTGGAATTGTATTTTATCGCCACATGGATAAAACAGAGTTTCTCAAGCCAGTCCGACCAGCTTTTGAACCCTCAAGTCACGCCGACTTGGTAGCTTATAAGGTTAACTATGTAGTATTTTGTGAATTTACGACGTCATACGGTGAGCATACAGATCTACGCAATAATGATAGTTGCCCTTTTTTACACTAAAATCTTTTATCACACTAAAGAGCAGACCACCAAGTAGCTGCTCTTGAGACAATCTCAGCACAAAAAAAATGTATACGGTAACGTTCTTAAGCTACAAGAAACGACTCCGAGTATCAAACATATAACCGTGGCAGGTGGCGGTGGGTAATTTAAAGCTGACTTTTTAGGTCTAGCTCATGACAAACAACTCATGGTGTCCCACATTGGAAATCGTTAAAAAAAGAAAACAATACATTGTAAAAATACATAAACTGTATGTTAAGGTTAAGTTAACGTTAATATAACGTTAAGTTAAGTTGTTGTGGAAAGCCAAAACCTTGTATGAGATATCGTGATAATAAATGTGTCCACCACGTTCCATTTTATTGCTTATAATCGTATACCTACAAAAGTATGAAACGATAAAATTACATCAACTTTGAACGTCTTCGTATAAATTTAAAATATAAATACGTACACAACAACGAATGGCTTAAAAAATTTAGTGAGAAAATAATTTATTTGGAAAGTAACGATTCTAGTAAATTCAAAGAAACAATTAAATTTAAAAGATAGTTTCTCCGATTTTGAAAGCCAACCAATTGGATTTCAAAAGGACGAAGAATTTTCTTTGGTCTTTTATTGGATTTTCGTTTTATTACCCTATATAACAATTCGCTAACAGGTAGACCGACATGAAATTGGACGGCGATCGTAAAAATCGGTACTCACGTTTCTTTTCTGTCAAATGAAATATCGACGGTTTCAATGACATCGTGTTTTTAAGTTGTGACGTGAAAAATAAAACAAATAGTTATTATAGTTTTTTGTTGGATAAAGACAACTCCTAATTCTCAATAAAGTATTAAGTTTAACATTATGACAGAAATTAAAATAAATATCAGGTTATTTGTTTGTAAAACTCTCTAAAATGTTTAATCGCTTTGAAAACTAGTGATATATATGCTTATTTGTACGCTTTCAATGTATATTATTGAAGATTATGAGTCTAATAGCAACAAATAATTCAAAATAAAATAACTGCATTTAAGCAAGCATTTGCAAAAGTAGTTGTCTAAGGATGCCTCTAAAAGAGGTGAAACACGTGTCACATTTTGTAACACAATACGTGGAATAATCTTAGTTATTTTATTTTATATTAAAATGAACTTCCACAAAGTTACCGCCGAATCTATCGAAAGTACCAAATAGTTAATTTGAAATGAAAACTTCTTAGCAAAGGTAAACTTATTTAGAAATTAACTAGCCTATGTATCAAATGCTTAACGCAAGATTAGCGTTATATGAAAGTCTCCAATGAACGGATCAATGCAGCAATTAGACTATTTTCACGACACTGACACTATTAATGGTATTTTAGACACTTAATTTTAAGTAATTACTTTTTACTATGTTATAATACATCGATTTTATTGGAATTTAAGTGGTACACTTATTTTAAAGATTCGAACAATATTGTATATAAAAATTATCTAAAATACTTTATACAGTCTTCATTTAAAAATAGTATTTATCAAATAATTTATAAAATATTTTTTTTTCTGAATTTGGGTAAAATAACAAACCAGCCTTATTTCATCGCATTCAACAGTAACTCAATTGATCGAATTTACTACAAAAACAATATTTATTTGTGATACGATACAAAAAATTCTCTCTAATGTATTCTACTTGAACAATCGTAGCATGGTTCTAGAAACGTGACCAGCATGATGTCCAAACAAACTATATACTTAAACACAATCTACTACACTGCAGAACTAAAAAATACGCTATCGCGTAATAAAAGCAACCAACCCAGCAAAATTCTTTAGCCACTATTGTTAGCTGTATGTGCAAACCATAATTAAGTAGACCTTTTGTTTGTTGACTATGTCCTATGTCACATTTATTTTACACTTTTTAATAAAAAAATAAAACATCGTCATTCGCATGCTCATGGCGTTTTCATATAATAGGAAGTGACGATACTCTTTGGTCGAGTGGTAAGAGCTTTATCTTAGCGATCAGATATAATACAGTTTAACACACGGGAAGATCAATATCAAATTTTAAAAAAACATGCGTTTGGGTATTTGTGATGTCTTTTCTTCTTCAGTTGATCTCAAATCAGATGCTAAAAATCTGTTACCTTTAATGTCAAATAAGTTGAGTTCATTCAATTTGTTGCATTTTGATTTTATACTAGGATTGCAATGTGGTCTACTGTTACTTTCTTTATGTTGAGTCATTGAGATAATTTATTTTAGTTCAACACTGCCTGCATCACTTTAAACTTAAGCAGGGTCAATAGTTTTGAATCAGTGCTGATGATGCCACTTCCTAGTACAAAGAGTATATATTCGCTTCCCATCTAATAATTGTAATTGTCTGAGTAAACTAAGCCACAAATGTTTAAATTATGCAACGCGCTTTGGTTGTGGTACTGTAGAAACAAGGATTTTTTCATAAATGGATGATTTATCAATTAAGTATTTATTATTTCTTGACAAATAATTTAATACGTCTAGGCTCCAGATATTTTACAGTTTTTAATTCATACGAAATCAATCCAATTCTATGCGATTTTTAAAGTATCTCGAAAGTAAATCGAAGAGAAAAGACATCAAAAGCACTTATGCCCAAGATCTACAGCAGGGGTGGAGAACCTTTTCTTGTCTAAAGGCCGCATTAATTTTTCTGATTCCACTTAAGGCCGCAGTAAACGTTGACTAGGGAATTTTTAGCCGAAAAAAAAAATCATGCCAATTTGTAAAGCCCAGAAATTTGCGAATTTTCCAAAAGTACCAGCGTTAGATCCTTTTTTGGTTCTTCCAAAAATTTTCGAATCCAAAATCTTAGGAATTTACGAATTTACAAAAAAATGCAGAATTGGCCGATCAGGTCAAAAGGCCGCACCAGAGTAGCCAAAAGGTCGCAGGTTCCCCACGACTGATCTAGAGTATTAGTTTTAAAAATCCTTTCAAGACCTTCAAGTCTTCAAGCCTTAAGCCCAGGCTGATTTTATCGCTGGGGTACTTTTACTATACCACATAACCGATATATGTATTATAGAATACCTGTTGGTTTATTAAAGTTCAATTGTCATTAATTAATAGATCTGCGTAAATGCACTGCTACTCAATAATTCGGAGTAATCTTAACAACATAAAATGAAATAGAAAATTAATTAATCATAAATTATATTTAGATTATTATTTGAGACACATCACATTCTTTTTTAAATTTACTCATTGAATAAAAATAACGAAGCCAAACGTGAATATTTAATTACAAATCGATAAGATTAACCAACTAGATAGGTTCATTCAATTTTATTTTAGTCTACGTTTTACACCATTTCCCTTTCAATATATTTTACGAAAGCAGAGGAAACGAACTTCACTTTTAGATAGTATACAGTGTTTCTGAGTTTGTCTCATTTTCCTATCATAGAATAATTTTAAAACGTTATTAACAATCTACCACTTCTGCTGTTTTCAATTTGAGATCTTGGACATGGATATATGTGATATAATTTTTTTTAAATTGAACTCGATTGTTTTCTGATTATTTAAAGATATGATGCAACATATCAAATAACCTTTAAATAATATAGTAAAAACTTCAAATACGACGTGATAATTATTTCGTTGGTGTCAAAGAGAGAATAATTTCTTTATGTAAACTGACATTTTAAATATAAATTCCTTATATTCCTTAAATAGTTATATTCGAAAAAAAACATGTTTTTTACAGCTACAGTCGCTTAATTCTAAAATAACTTAGAATTTAATAAAATTATTTAGGCACCAAATATATATAATATAACTTAACCTGATAGAAACAGAATAAAATTTAGTTACTAAGTATTTGATATTATGATGTTTGAATATTGTTCTCTATAAGCGACAGTATATTCGTGTGACAATGTCATAACAGTTTTTATTTTTTTAATATATTCAGATATTATATATATATATATATGTGTGTGTGTGCGATCCACGGAATTATATGACACAAAATCTTTATTGAACCATACAACGATGACAATGGTCAAACGAACTTTTTATTTAATCGATTTTACAAATAAATGGAAACATAGGATTATATGTTTTTTTTTTTTTTAGAGATTCGTCAAAATATTTTAACAAAATTATAAAACTTGGAGATTTTAATGTAACATTGATATATAATATGAAAAAGAAAACCTATAGTGATACATAAGATATTGTCAAAAGCAACATTACCACACAAGCACAGCAATATGTGGAATATAAAATATTAAACATAAAAACTTACATAAAAATTGAATCGTTCAAATTATGTACATTCATACAAGTTTTGTCACTAACGACCCGGGTTTCGCTATTCGGCATCTTCAGGCTTTCAAGCGCACGGATGAACTTAACTCAAGTTCATTGTGTGAATGTACATAATTTGAACGATTCAAATTTAATATTGAAATTCCATCACTCGAAATCTTAAACTACTTATATAAAAGTTTAGTTTAGTCAAAAGCTCAAACTCTTAAAAGGAAAAAAATGCATTTAACTAGGTAACGCTTTCGTATTTTAACGTTTTTAAAATCATCTCACATCTGATATTTAGAAAACTATGAGCAAAGGAAAGGTTAATTGAGTGATTTATAACTAGTTAAAATATATCATGTTATAAGCAAAAATTGGAAAATAAATCCTTTACTTTATTAGTATTTAATACTAATAAAAGTTATATTTTTTAAGTATTTTATTATCACGCCTAAAAACTTTTGGCAAAGACTGATAAAAACTGATAATGATTTTGACTGGGCATTAAAAAGCAGCTTACTCGTGTAATTCTTAGTAGCGTACCTAGCGTGCGAGGCTAAAATCCTTCGTTGTCGTAAGCTTCGATCCGGTACTTTGGTTCTGAAAGCGCATCATCAGAGTTAATTGAAACCGCTCCCGCTGGCACGGGGTGGGGCTGTTAAGATAAATGAACTAAGATAAGACGGAAAACACCGAATTAAATTACAATGAAACGAAAGTTTTTCGCACCCACTCGCTACGATGGCAGACAGACCGACAGCCGACAAGGCATAGGCTCTCGCATTGGTACTGGCGACGAAGTCGGTGTCGGCTAATGGTACCGATCCTAATGTACAATAACCCCATGCCGTCGTTACATAATAACTTTAATATCACCCCTACCTGAGATTATCATACACAAAGCGAGATTAGAACGAGGAAAACAGTATAGCCGCATACATACATGACTCGGCAAAACGTGCTAATTTTATTTTGAGCTTAATTCAATAACCTCCTGTTTAAACCAACGTTAGCTTTATTTGAATAGATTGTCGCCTTAAAAGTATTATCTGCCGATTTAGTCACTGTTAGTGTGATGAAATGAAAGTTTATTTAATTTACTATCAAGTTAAATATAGATAAATTATATATTACCGTAATTCAGCGATGGGTTGCCAATACGTTAAGAAATGACTCGCTTAATCTCAGCTATTCACAATGTGCAGGTGAAGGAGTAGATTTTTTTAATGACTCTTATAAAATTATACGCCATAATAATTAAATCAATCGAGCGTTACTTAATATGCATACATTATGTAAAAATACGCAATAATTAATATCGATTCCTGAAAAAAATACCTACGTACTTCAGATTGCAGGGGTAATGAGTTCTACAATTGACGCATAAATTGAAAGGTACTGTTTTTTTGCTACAATTTCATGCTTCAAACGTTATTCCTAATCTGTTTTAAATAATATTATGCATTTCAAAACAGTAAATGGTTTAATTTAAGGATATTAATTTTTCTTAATTCAACAAGGGGCTTTTTATGATTTAATAATTTTTAAAAGCATATGATTTTCTTTAGTAGCAGTTATGACTTTTTTTTAAATCTTACGATTTAATTTGTATCAGTCTGCATGCTCTATTCATATAGAAACAAAAAAAAATTGACAACAGATTATTAATCCACTAGGCTTTATTCTGCCGTGAAATGGTTAAGTACTTTTCTCGGTGGCGACTGTTTTTGAAGTAAAGTGCAAGGATCATTCAAGAATCGACTTCTTTTAGAGGGTGCTTTAAGAGGAGCGTCGTTTTTTGTTAACATCCCTCGATTAGCGTAAAAGTTATAGCCAAATGGACGATTGCTAAAGCAAAAGCAAAGTACGGATCTCATTTAACTTAACTTATTGCATTTCCTAAAAACATTTTTTTATTTGAAAGTTACGCAACTTCCCGTGAAGAAATAAGCTTTTATCTTCCCTTTTTTTATTCCATTAAGACCCATGTTAAACTTTCATTTCAATTTGGATAGCGTATTTTTCCAAACTAAGAGGAAAGAGAGATTATTAAAACATAACAAATTATTGGTTATGTATTTTTATTACTTACATCTTTTAACATGTAAAATTATTCGCATATGAAATTGTTCAAAATATTTTAAAGTTGTAAATTATTATCAATACAGAAAATATGAACTTATTTCAAGTGAAAAATCGTTTAAATAACAGTTCAAGATAATTCATATTACATATTTAAAAAAATAATAATTTAGCGAGTAGGAGATACGAAAATTGATAATTTATTTTATTTGAACGGATTAGTAACGAAAATGGCGATTCCTATGATTTGCTCTACAAAATAAGAAACAGTTGCAATAAAAATTGTTATATTTTTTATTATTATTATATAAATGTAATCAAAATTACCAAGCATTACTCAAATATTTTGAATTGACAATACTTTCGTTTTATGCATAGTTAGTTATAGTATCAACATTTAATTGAATTCAACAATTTGACGAAAGTTATATATATTTTACCCGTGTCCAACTAGAAAACTAAAATCATCGGCAACAATAAATACTACATTGACAACTTCTGACTTTAATTCAGTGCAGTTGAGAACAAAAGTTTTTTTTTATCAGTCTATAAACCCCATTTTGCTACTTCAAGTTATAGCCAATATTAATTCATAAACAATCGAAAAATTACAATTTTGAAATACCAAAACAGTGTTAAACAGAGACAAATATTTGAATACATTATAAAAATACAAAATTTCACTGCTGAAAGTTATAATTAAACGTTTGATTGATATAATACAATATGTTAGAAACTGCTAAAATAAGACTTAAATGAAAATGGCAAAACTGTGTCCGATATTGTTATTTGATCAATTTATATTTTTAGTTTAAAAAAGTTTATCCATGTTAAGTGGAAACCCGTATATTTAATATTTTTTCCAGTGGTGTGTGAAATAAGAATGTTGAAGAGGTTTTTTTTATCAAGCAGAATAAAAAAATAGTTGATATTTCCGAAATTATTGTTCAAAATTTAAATGCTTCTAAACTGATCTACAATAACCTGTCCTATTAGCGTAAAAAAAGTTTCTCCGCTTATTTTTTCTTCAACAAAACAGTTATTGTTCTATTTTCAAGAGAACTTTTGCCAACCAAAACCGCAGTCGTTTTTAAGCAATCAACAAAAAGAATCTTTTTTGAAGATGTGACTTTATCCCAGCTTAGGAAACATAAAATTCCTTTTAAGTAGATTGCATCGAAAGTTGGATGTTGTCTTAGAGAGGATAAGAGTAGCGACAAAAAAAGACACTCACAGCATTACAACTTTTTTCGGATTAAATTTTAATATTATTTGATCTTTAGTATTTATCATGAATATCCCATATTTGAATAAATTTATAAAACCAACTGCTTTAACAATTAAGAAAAAATATCTTTTTTCTAAATAATTATAGCACATATTTACAATTTACGACTTCTGATGTGAAATTCTCAAGTTGACTAAAAAATATTTTATATAAATATTGAAACTTTTTCCAAGTTTTATTGACTTGCAATATAAAGTCTATAAGTAAGATGTGATATGTGTATATGTTTTTTAAAGAACGACTACAGCACGATTTCGATAATAAGTGACATTTGATAAAAAATATTGTGCCAATGAAATACCTTAGACATACATAAAGTGAATATTTTTTTTAATGAATTGGTAGAAACGATATCGCTCATGAAAATCATTATCAACTGATAAGAGACCAAAATATTACAGTTCCATTTATATAAAACAAAAAAAAATATTATGGTGTAGAAAACAATTGGGAATGAAAGGAATTTACAGATAAAGATACAAAATATGAATCAGAGGGATTAAATTGACCATAATTAAAATGTTTTTATCTTCTAAATTAATGTGTTACCTCATAAAAGAACAATTAATTAAAAATTGTGATAAATTTAAATATATTTATAATCTGGGGTTTTTTTACAAAATAATTTATAATGACTATGCAAAGATTGAAATACTTTCGAATAACGCATGAAAGTAATCAATAAATAAAGGATCACGTATCGGAAATATATCATAATAAATTGATGCAAGCCTACCTACTTTACATCAAACGGTGTTTTTATTTCAACATCAAAAATATTATATAAAGCGATAATATTGAGAAACCAATCAAGCTATTCTTACTCTGCTCTGGTGGTGTGTATTTTGTGAATCAATAGCTTTTATATAATATGTCTTCAATGTTACCATTTTATTCATGACAAATACTCCAATGGTATTTTTCGATTGAAAGAGCGTAGCTTATTAAATATTAGTCAAGGGAACTTCACTGTTATTCATACCGATCAAAAAATCAACAGTTCTTTTTGGATACAATTTTATTATTTGTGGCGATCGAAAATATAATTAATCAAGTTTAACTAGTAAAGCACATCGTTATTGGGTTAATTATTTTCAATAATCACTATGAGTTTGACTATTATTTTGATTAAATTTATTTTCGTTTCAAAATTGAAATTGATGACAGTTTCTTATAAAAAAAAATCACTTTTTTTATTCACCCAATGAAATAACCACTTGTATAACATTTGATTTTATAAAAAAATGGATGTTTTGAATTCTTGGTGACGAAACGTTTCTTATTTCTAAAAAATGTAGTTTGTGGCTTCTTTTGTTTGGAAATGATAGTCTTTCAAAGCTGTGAAACAATTATAAATCACAATACTGTTTTTTTTTTTCAAAAAATTGCTATGTACTGAGCGCTTGTTGTACCGAAATAAAAAAAAATAGTAATACGTGTTCAAAAACTCACTCTACTTTTATGAATCAGATAATTCGTTATTAAAGTTTCTTTTTCGTTTTCATCAGTATGAAAATGGCCGAGCGCAATATCTGTAACATTTTTAAAAAATACTTTTTTACAGTTTATTCGAAGAATCGAATCCATTACGGAAGATGGAGCAAGCAATTTGCCGGAGGGTTCTTTTCGTCAATGGGTTTTTATTGATGATTTGTATTTCTTTTCTCCCTTTTCCTTGTACCATATTCACTTTACGAATATCCACTCTTTTTTTGCTCGATTAGCGGTTATGAGCTGAATGGATAAAGATGCTTGCCGCGGAAAATAGATTTCTGCTTCTTTCTATTCTTTTCATTTTTTGGTTATCTTGATCCTGAAATATTTTTTTTTTAATACCTCAAAACATAAAAAAAAGAAGTAACCAAAAATATTGATTTAAAAATGAAAAAGTCATTGCCCTAAAAATTACAAACTGTGAGGAAATTATGAAAATTGTTCATTATTTCAATAGAATTTGATATCAACACAACTCTTCAACGATGACAACCAGTATTTTCGTTAACGCATTTCTCTATATTCACTATCAGTCTCATAAAAAAATTGCCATTCGATGAAATTAGTTGCTTTAGATATTGAAAGCTCGAACACAAATTAAAGTAAGGTTAAACAACAAAGAAACATATTTTTGGAATAAATTTAAAAAAAAAGTAAATGCTTAAAAATTTTCTATACTAGATTCAATATAACTGTGATAGCATTATAAAATAGATCTAAAATTCAATAAAACTATTTCGTTTGTCATTTTTACAGAATTATATTAATCAGTTAACTTTAAATTGTTTTCGTATATAAATATTTCATTGTTTATTATTTATAATGAATTTAAGTAAAGAGATGAAGCATTTCAGTTTTTGACAAATATATTTTATTTCACTTTTATGAAATAAAATATATTTGTCACATATTTGATATAAGATCGTAATTTACATTTAACAAAGTATTCCACATAAATAAATGTTTATGCCAACGCTCTATAATTAATTATGTTCGTAGCCTGCACAAATAAATAGGTTTGCTCACATATAGCGAAACGTTTTGTACAAGAAACAACATAATACATCACCGGGTATCTGAAAGAAAGCCTGACCATAACACGACGTTTCTTGACATGAGATCATTAAAGCTACGAGACATTGAACGCGTCTAGTACATCCGCCCCTGTAAATGACAGCATGGAGGGAAGGCAGTGGTCTCAGCCTTTTCGAATTATCGATTACTTTCCGACAATTAGCTTTGAAAAGAAGCCACAATTACGTATTTGTTGCTTTGTTACACTAGGAAAAATAGACGAATAAAAATAATTTGTATACGTTAGTCGTTTTCTTGGTTGTTTTTAATGATTTTAGCAAACGTCGTTTTCTTGTACCTGTTTTAATTTTGTTTTATACTTAACTTTTTGAAGAATATTTAATTTATTGTTGTAATCAGAATGGAGTTTTTTCCACAGTAAAGTACCCGACAACGTTATCGTCAAAATAATCGATTATTTAGCCAATGCTTTGAGAAAAAAACTTGAGAACACTAGTGGTATATGTAAGTAACACGCAGTATTTTAAATAGTTTTTCAAAGTCAATTAGAAATTCAACAAGTCTATGTGAATTTATATATTCACTTAGACTTGTTTAATTTCTAATTGACTAGTCTAAGTGAATATATAAATTCACATATCAAACGTTAAACAGTTTTCTAAAAAGATTTCTTCTGTTAATTAAACGTTTGCAGTAAATTTTAAAATGTGTTTTTTTGTTTCGCCAAAGAAAAGCATAAAAAGATTACTTTTAATGTGTTCACTGCCAATACTAACTTGGTATAAAGGTATCATATTCAATAAATAAAAAACTTATATGTGCTAATTTCACATTTATTTAATATGATCAGGACTGATTTGACTCCAAATGGTTGTGTTGAGCAAAACCGGTCTTGGTCTCATTAAATAAATTTGTAATTAGTACAAAAAAGTGTTTTATTTATGAAAAATTGTTCTTACTTAAATAAATATGCACGCCATAAAGTTATGTTCAGTTTTTCCTGAGACACTCTGGTTGAAGATAAAAGTATGTGAATAGTTTTAAAAATTGATACATCACAAGTTACAAGCGTATAAATTATCTGATGGGAGAGCGTGGATGGAGGAGGGCAAGTAAGTTAAGTACCATCAAGTGCTTACACTTTAACGTTTCTACCTAAATTTATTTTGCAAAAATTGTTAAGTTAATAAATCAATCTGCATACAAAGATATGTTTGCCTGATACTGTCAATTCAACTAAATTCAATATCACATTAGTAAACCACATCTCCTTTTCTAAAATTTCTATATTTAGTTTACACTCACAATAATAATAATAGTACATATATTTAATTAAAATAACGTTTAAATAAAGATTTACTATAAAATTCATATTTTTTGTATGTATGTTTCGAATATGTTTTCTTATTTCAAAATAAAACTTTTCTTTTCATTATTCGAAAAACTTTTAGGCATCACACCAGAGGTCAAATACCCTCAACGATACCCTACGGGTACATTAAAATAACAGCAATGTTTAGAATATAAAGCATGTATGAAGCCTAAAATTAAACTTAAGAATATTTGTATCATGTTTAGGTAGATAATTTATGCTTCATTTTTGCTCGAGCGCAAAGCGCTTATTAGCTATTACACCGAATCCGTTTTTATTTATTTTAAGCATAGGTTTTATTCGTATTTTTATTATATACCTACTATGAAAAACAGCAGTGCGTTTAGATATACAAATCTTTTTTAAAATATATAAACTCATTTTCATGTGATACATTATCATAACAAATCTTAATAAGGTAAATACCAAATTAAACATCAAACTCGAGATAAACATTCAATAAATTGTGCTGAAAACAATTTGTTTTGTTTAAATGGAAATGCTAAATAAGCCTATATATTAAATTTGAATCGTTTAAATTATGTACATTCACACAAGTTTTATCATTAACGACTCGGGTCTCGCCTTTCGGCATCTTCAGGCGTTCAAGTGTACGGATGGACTTGAAATGACATTTAGTAAATGAGTGCATTACGTTTATATAAGAAATAAATATATCACTTTAAAAGCTATTAATGGGGACATGGATTAACATGGATTACCATGGTTCACCAATAGATGCTGAAAGGCGAAGCCCGGACCGTTAGTGACAAAACGTGTGTGAATCTATTATTCATAATTTGAACGACTCAAATTTAATATTGAAATTCTACCAATCACCATCAGCCGAAATTTTAAATTAAGCTTATATATGTCAAAAATATTTCATTCCAAAAAGCATTCATGTTATATTTGGGCTCTGCTTAAAAAAATACCTTGCATACAAATACAATAGTATAATTACCAAATTATTTTTTCCCACATTTTGTTTTATATTTAGAGAACTACCTGTCTGCCGCGTTTAAGTAAAACGACAACTTAAGTTAGATTTCTTGTGTTGTTATAATATATTAAATTATTATATTGAATATCAAGACGATTTAATTTTCAATATAATACACCGATTAGTAATAATTCAAGTGATAAATATGTTATTTCAGGAGTGTATTAATAAAATAATAATTATTCTACACTTCTGCTCCAAATATAATGGTTCCATGATGTATTCGGTTTTGTAAGATATTTATATATATTATTAACGTAAAATTTTAGCTTACCACATTTTCCAATAAACTTCACTGTTATATTGGCTCTCGCTGAACAAGCTGCTCGACGCATTTCACAGTGGTCTCTGTAGTCATGACCGTCTGTGCCACAGACTGGACGAGATCCTGCATGATCTCCGTATTTGGGACAGGACTCGGGGCAAACACATTCAGCTGACCGACCATCGACGGATGCTTGACATCTAGCTCCGAATTCGCAGTGCATTTCACGACATGGATCACTCATTTCTAAAAAAAAAAAAGAAAACATTTTTTTAAGATTTCGACTGAAGGTGCTTGGTAGAATTTCAATATTAAATTTGAATCGTTCAAATTATGGACACTCCCACAGATTTTGTCATTAACGACCCGGGTTTCGCCTTTCGGCATCTTCAGGCGTTCAAGTGCACGGATGAACTTGAACTGTCAGTTCAAGTTCATCCATGCACTTGAACGCCTGAAGATACCGAAAGGCGAAACCCGGGTCGTTAGTGACAAAATCTGTGGGAGTGTACATTATTTGAACGATTCAAATTGAAAACATTTTTAAATCATAATCAAAATATAGCACTAGAAAACAAAAATTGATGGCAACGTTATCCCACTTAGTGTGACACGTGTTTTGCCATTTTCAGAAGTTTTTTTTAAATATTATTTAAGTATTGACGTGCACGCTTGCATTACTAAATATTTTTTTAAAAAAATGGAATAGTCACTGTAATGAGTTAATAAATTTTTTGGTGGAAGAGAAAAGTAAAAAAATAATTCAGTAAGAATCCTCAGGTAGGAGTAGGATAAAATCTTACTCCTTATACTTTGTTTAAGGTGTTAGATTAGGGTATTAAATAAAATATAGCAAAATAAATGCCTTTTTATTAAAACTATTTAAAATACAATGTATGAAATCGTCTATTAAAGAATTTGGACCCGGTCATAGTTCCAACTAAATGAGACAATCGCCAACAGCTTTCACCAATAGACTGTAAGATGTATTTGAAAAAAACAACAATTTGGACAAAGAATTTACAATCAACTATTAGGTAATGTGTAATTCCAAAATATCGTTTACAACATATTTTTATATCTACATTAATAAATCTACGACAAAAAATGTTAAACAAAGCATTCAAAATATGCTTCAACAAATATTTCATTTTAATGAGCTTCATTTGGAAAGGAAATGGATTTTTTCAAGAAAAATTATCATTTTGTCTAAAAATAATATTTGAGTCCAACGGAAACGTATCATTTGTGACTGTCTGACCTTTTTTTAATTCGGAAATGGGATTTTCAATTATGCTCAAGCTGTTAAACATTTTAAAAAGAGTACAATTTAATATAAATGTGATATATATGAATAAAAATTAAATATTAATATAAAGGTTTAAAAGCTTTATATTGTCAATCAAGGTTGTTTTTAACGGTAATAAATATAGATTTATTTTATGTTAAATGCTTACAGATTTATATAAAAAAAGAAAAACTTACCATTCGGGAAAACGTAACAAGGCTCACATTCTTTTATTATCATACTTAAACAAAATAAAACTAAAAGTTTGTTGGAATCACTGAATTTAATGGAATACATTTTTCTTAAAATCATTCACTTGTTTATAAGTCTACTATGTCTTTCTATTGTTTAACGGATGACTTTGATCTTTAAATTATGTGGGCATTTTTTTAATGTTAAATTAATTATATTTTTATTTTAAATGTCTTCCTAATGAGATAAAAGTCATGAATTAATCAAGATAATAAGTCTTTTGATATCAACATCTGCAGGAGTCAGTGTAATGTCGTCGTAATTTTCTTTTTTTCATATTCAAACATGAATCCAACGATGGCTATCTAATTAATGAATATAATATCGTAACTCAATTTCCGGAGCGGCCAAGTGGAAAATAAACCTAAGGCTGGCGAGCTGAAGAAAGAGAAAACGGAAGGGACGGTAGTCAACTGGAAAACCAGATTACCCTACAACAGAGACGGTCAAGTGGCGAAAACGGATTTGTAGCCGCTAATAATATTACAATATTCACTTTAGCTTAACAAATGTTCAATGTTTTTGAAACTTTAAAATAGATCCAAAGACATCTACTTTAATTAACCTATCACGCATATGCTCCATTTAAACAATTTCATATCATAGCTATAATTAACAAAGCATTATAAAGATAAATAAAATTTCTTTGTTTTGAACTTTATCATATGATTAGGACCGGCCAAAAATGTCAAAATTGCTACAGGTAAAGTAGTGAAATAACTAAAAAAAAAATGTTTTTATATAGTAGGACAATATAAATGTATCGTATTGACTATTGACAGCCTGTTCATAACATGAATATTAAATAATTACGTTCATTTAGTAGTAATAATGAATGTCAAATTTTTATTTCCAATTATAAACTTTTTTATGATTATTATTTGTTTTTAAAACAATTTATTCTACCACAGTCACAGATTGCTGTAAAGCATCTAAACATAGGTACTTTTAAAAAATACTGGCTGTAAAACAGCCGTTTACCATTGTTAATTTTGCAATGAAAGAACCTAACCTATCACAGCCCGATAAAGAAAACAAGTTCAAGAATTTTGATAAAAATATTGAATGAATTGTATTCAATTGGATGTCTGAATGTTTCCATTCGAGAATACATCTTGTTGATCATAAACACGACTAAGACAAAAAACCTTTAAAATATAAATATAAATAAATCACCAACAGTAATACTTTCTTCAGACAAACATATTTTATAAATTTCTAGTCTTAATCATCGGGTATTTATTTTGTTTCATGTATCAGTTGACAATATAAATTTAACAGTTTTCAAGCTTGTGAAAAATGAAATTTTGTATTTAAAAATATTTTTTTAAAGTATACATACACTCTCTATCAGATTAAGACAATATTATTTAGTATAGCAAAGATGTTTTTTGATAAAAATAAACGTAACTATACGAAATAACATTCTAGAAGATTTCAAAACGGACAAATAAGCAATATTTGTCGGTGAACAATTTCTTTCTTAAGCCTAATCATAATCCGTAAATCCAGCTTTAGATGATGTATTAAATTTTCTTTATTCTATTCTACGTCATGAAATCGCAATTCCAGAGCAAATAGGGGATTTATTTATTCAAAAGAACAATATGAAGGCCTCTCGTTCTTCTTTGGAGGCAGTTCTGTTATCAACCTCTTTAGTTGAATTGAACAAACAAGCGCTTTTTGTGTTCTATCAGAATAAAAATATGAAAAGGATTTTATTTAAGATTTTTATGGCACTGTCAAAGGACTTTTTGATGTAATACAATTTAGAAAAATCCTTTAGTCCCTTTTAAAAATCTATTTATAAGATTTTTATTTGGGAATATGAGCACGTAGTGGTTTTCCAAGACGTTCAACCTTTTTTCAATCTAAATGCTAAATGTGTTTTGCATGACTCGTGACTTTTTTCGATTAAACCGTTAGATTAATTGTTACGACTCTAAGAAAACCAAGACTTTCTTTAATAGTTGCAAAGATTGTTACTTTGAACATAATTATATTATCACGTTTAATAAATTACTTCTCATTGAAGGATTTTAATATTCTTTTACAATAAAGACAAGTTGTTGAAAATAAAATGAATAAAGGTAAAACAAAACAAAATTCTCACTTTTTTCAAATGGGTCTCATTTATTGGCTAAATCAATACTGGACACGCTAGTAAATTCATAAAAAAAATAAAGATTTGATTTCATTGTGTTTCTAAGCAAACAAGCTAGTCAAAAATAAGCCATTTATTCGTTATCAAAACATTGAATAATAAAAAAATATTTACAATTTTAATATCAAACAATACATTTGCGTTATCTAAAATTGCAAAATTTACATCAAAATAGTTGGAATAAATATTTTTTTGATTCTTTCTCGGAAAAATTAAGCCACACAACTACTAAAAATATCCCTTAGTAAACTTAAACTCTGCGGTCAATGAATGCGTCAAAATGTAAATTTGATTCATTTCAAAGATCACTATATACTTACAAAAAAAGAAATCTGTTATATGTATTCAATTTTAACTATTTTTTTATGCTAGGCAACAAAAACAATTGTTTATCATACGACCAATCATTTTTTTAAATAAAAATATGTGTTCAACCAATTCTTCGCTACATATACGTTTGAATTTTTTTTGTATCTCCAATGATATCTGTAATATATTTTCTTCCTTTTCTTTTTAAATAGTCAAATTGTGCGTTTCTTAAAGACCTTTGTGTTTACTTTCCATCAAATAACGGAGAATGTACACAATAAAAGAAAATTAGAATGGGGAAATTATACGTGAACGGGAAAGGCAGGTATTCAAATGTATTGAATTGTAGCAAAATTCAATGCTTTTATATTCTTCCGTGTACGAATGCCAATAATGATGAAGTCGTGTAATATATAACATTTTAATAACAATGAACGCAAAAATAAGATCGCTGTTAAACGAAAACTTTTAATAATAATCGCTAGCAGCTATATTTTCACTGTCGTCTTGGTAACGATTGGTTTATTGATAATAAGATTAAACAGTATTGATATTTTGATGATTTTTTCTTTAACGTGTTACGAACACGTTAAAGAAAAAAACATCAAAATGAAAAAAAATCACAACAAAGTCATATTATTTTGTTTTAAAACCATCCAAAAGAACAATCGATTCACTCACTTTTGTAATTATTTCACAAATTTATTGCATTAATCTCGATCTGATCATGTCATACAATTGTAGTTTGAACAAAAAAAATATATAAATAAAATCTGTTTTCGTCAATAAATGAGAGCTAACCAACTCATTTAAAGAAAATCAACATTCTTTGTGATCAATAAATTAATAATTTGCCTCATTTTCATAAAAACACAATTGTTTGATCATTACCAATGAACATATAATTATGCCTACCATTATAAGTGTATTAAAAAGTAAAGTAATCATTACATAATTTATCAAGCCATGATTTGGCAAACTCTTTTCGTAAAAGATCAGATTAGATATAACAAAAAACACTCTAGGTGACTCTACTTTATATTTTAACAACAAAAGGTGATAATATTTATACCTAGATAATAATTATAAAAAATGCTGACCCAAGTACAAATATATTATTTACAGCGGTAGTGGTAGGTAAGATAAATATTTTTTGGAATTAATAAACAACATAATTATGAAATATATATTATTGAATAAGATCTACTCAAGAAAAAAAGTTATAATTAAAGATGTCGACGGAAGGTGCTTGGTGGAGTTTCAATATTAAACTTGAATGATTTCAATTTGAAAATAAATTAATTGCTTTTTTTCTAAGATAACATTTAATCAAACTAAGGTTTGAAGTAAGCGCTTTATATCATCAAAATAGTTTGTGACTCAAAGAGATTCAATCATCGCATTATCTGGCCTGACTTAAAACAGATCGCAAACAGGCATCGGGCCGGGTTTTGTCCGCAAACCGTAGTTTACCGACCCTTGACGTAAACGAGGCGGGAAAGGGACGATAAATGTTTTTTTTTTTACTTTAATATGGCTAATAGTTTCAAATGATTGTTTTACAGTTTACATTTAAAAGTATTAAAGTTATCATGTAAAGCATTTTTATTACACAATACAATAACAGTTTAAAATGTATACCTTCTGTATGAAACCAGTCGCGGTGTTAATAAAATGTAGTTTTCAAACCAACAGTCATATTTTACCCACATATATATATATTTAATTTTATGTTTCATTAGTATGGATTTTAATTAGAACTTTTGTGGTGAAATAAATAAATATAGTACTTTATATTCCAGTTGATTTTTTCCCCAATCGGATTAACGCTGACTGTAGTTGTATGGCTGAAGAAATATTTGCTTAGGTAACATTTTTGTTCATTGTTTAATTTTTTACATATTTTGTTTCACGTTAAAAAAACTGTTTGAAAACACACCTTCATTTCATACAAAACACAAAGGGGTTTATGAACACATTGTGTGAGAAAAATATTTTTTAAATATATTTGCATGCATTACCCGGCTCATAACAATATTACAAAATTGCGTTTTAAAAGGAACTTTGTCACATGTTGTTTTTGCTGAAAGCTTTTATACAATATTTTTTTATTTGAAGAAATACATTAACACAAAAAATATATTTATATTTTTGTCGTTAATTTCTTTAAGCTTTGTCTATGTGGAAACATCCCAGTATTTATAATAGTTATTAAAATGTTTTTTTGACGTTTTTTGGAAACGTAAACTTTTTTTTAATAGAAAACCTCATTTCTAAGAATACTCAAATGAATAACTAGGCTATTTTTTAAAATTAAAATTAAAATCTTCAAAATTTATTTATAACAATATATGTTTTTTAATTATTGTGATGTACTTCTTATCTACTATTGAAATACAATAAAACTTTTGGAATGAATCATTTATACAAAAGTTTATTTTAAAAAAATGCAATCAGTTTTATTTCCTTTCTTTTTACTGCCATACGTTCTGTCTTTAAGCCTTTTGTGCATACAAGTGCCCGTCTGGCTGTTCTCTCATAACGATAGAGATGCCAGTACTTTTACGACGACAAAGGAGATTTTCCAACCAAAGGAACGAGCGTAGTCACTAAAGAACAAAGTTAATATATCGAAGCTTTCTTCTACGTGAGCTTGAATACATTTTTTATTGCTTAACTTACGCTTCAATATTCTAACGTGAATTTTACTTACGCTAAAGAAAGTTTTTTTATATCGTAATTTTTTTATTCTTCTCTAGAGATAAGAAAATATGCAATTTGTTGTTCATACAATGCATATGAAAATACAGCTGCTAAAACTGAATATGATTTCCATGTTAAAAACAGGTTTTTATAATAAATATTTAATTATTTTTTATGTACTAATTATTTAATCTTATTATCTATTTACAATTTTGCAAATGTTAAAAAGTTATAAATGTAATCATTTGCATTTAATAATAATGTTAGGTTTGATTTAGTATTAAATATAATTAAACTAAAGTAAACGTTATTTTATCATTAAACACAAGAAATGTTTAACATTTATAAATAAATAATTAATATATTCTATGATGTTAATCTTTTGTTTTAAGCTGATGTATTGTAACGAAGAGTTGTAACAAGTCATAACGGACAATATAATGACAGTGCATGTCAATGCCACGTGAACAAAATCATCCCAAATGCAACTCATAACAGTGCATCAATTGCAGTGAGCCGAACAACGTCAACCACATTCTACAATCAATGTCATTCTATCAACGCGGCGTTCGTGTTTCTGGTGCTAGCTCACCGCATACAGCCCGTTATACTCATAATACAAGTCCCAGTACAACCCCACAACATAACGTTATCATTATACTCGACAAAATTACCAAACTATGAAGCCACGAGCGAGTCGGTAGATAAATACCAAAGTGCACTGTACGCATGCTCTTAGCCGCGCCACAAAGCTAGGTTATGAGACAATGGAAACAACACGTCCGTATACGTCAAACTATAATTTTACACTTATTTTTCCAGCCGTTTTCGGTGATGCGGATACTTTTCAAGCATCAAATTCACTTCACTGCGGTATAATTAAGGTCTTTGGCAGAGGTCAGACGCGATCAAAACGTTAGTATCACGGCCACTGAAACACCGCGAGTAAAACAATAATAGACATATAAATGCTTGAAATGAAAACAGCCGAGCTGGCGCGGATGAAGCCGACGAAGGCCGAAGGTTTTAGAGGGATGGTTGTCGAGAGCGGAGGAAAGAGGGATTCTATAGGGCAAACGAGAGGCCGCTCATGGGCCGACAACGACGAAGCTTAAGGGGTGCGCTTTCGAAGTTGTATGAAAAGATTTTCTTTATTATGCGTTGTATTCAATTTGAAAGAAAAACCAAATTTGTGTCGTTAAAACATGAAATATATTTATTATGTCAAAACTTTGTTAGCCAAAATGCTTTGTATTCACACAACAAAAAAGAAAGGCTTGGGGACATTTATTTTTATAACCTATTTTATAAAAAGTTTATGATTTCATTTTTTAAAAAAGTGTTGAACGTCTAAAATATTTTTTAGTTCTTATTTTTTATACATACCAGCAAACTAAATCACGAATAAGATTTTATCTTTTGGTTTATCACTTAAAACATCATTTTAAAAAAAAATATTCTATCATACATGCACATGATTTATTGTATTGTTTTAGTTATTGTATAGTTTTAACATAAATATAACGATATACATTTGTTGTATGTTACAAAAAACAATCATTTGAGATATTTTCAGCAGTCGTGTTAATATAATTACTCAATAGTTTATATAAGTTCAAACGATAATATTCTACTTCACTGAACGAATATATAGAAATGATTGATTACAACATGGATGATTAAACTTGTTACTCACGCAGGTATCCTTATAGCTGAAATATTCTTTGGAAATTACACATTTTCCAATATTTTTTTAAGTTGGTTTGTCCATTTAACCATAAATTCTAACTTAAAAAAAATATCCAAAATAATACGAATTGTAAACTTGTAATTTTTGTTTTAAAATTTATTTTTGACTATTGTCTGAACTAATTGAATCTATTTCATCAAAATGAAAGATTAAAAGATGAAATTTAAAACTTTGGATACTTACACTATCATTATCTTTATAATCATTCATTTCTTTGCTATAAAAGCAAAAATGTTGAATATCGTAAAGATACATTTTATTAAATTGCTTAAATAAACACATATTTTATTAATCCAATTCAGCAAATTATGAATTTGATTGAGATGCTTATTGTTAGAGTTTATAAAATACATTTGCATGTTTTAATACGAAAGATTTTCGGTAAATTTAAAAATTTTTTTTTTTTTGTAAAAGAATAATGAATTGTTTTTTATATAGTTTTAAAATTGTAAGAAGGGACAATATAATGTGCTTGTTAAATAAGTGAAAAAAATATTTATGACAGTTTACAATTTAAGTTGTTATAACCGATTTGACATTTACATTCCGTTATAGTACTTCTTGACATAAAATTTCACCTTAAATATTAGCTAGTATTGTTAATATAATTTCAAACCGCCATTCAAATTTCACGTTGTTTTATTATTTCCTCCGCTCGTTAACCATAAAACCTTTAAATGGATTTACAAGTTATTCTCGGAAGCGCGTTTGCATTTAATCGCTTCATCAAATTTGGAATAACTCTCATCTACCCTTCAGGGCTTATCCGCGCCATTATCAAGACGAACGATGATATTCTCGTTAATTTCGAAATAATCTCCAATTTGCATACTAAACCGCTCATTGTTTTAAACTACCACAGTGAAATGATTTTCGACGAGCCGACCCTGAATGACTTAAACGTGTCACATACAAGCGTCAACCCAGTAGCTAGTGGTCTCATTTATATAGTCACGTATGTTAACTGTTGTACTGAATGACGTGCATTCAATAAATACTAAATGAATTATTTTATAACTCTAAAAAAATTAACAAATTATCTATTGAAAATTCTTTCGGAATGTGAATAATATTTTCATTCCAAATAATAAACTCAATATTATCAATTATGAATATATAAGTATTTTTATTCCAAAAACGAATGTGGATTTAGCTTAACAGTGCTAATAAAATGAAAGCACGCGACTGTCATATTTTAGGGTTAAAAGACAGCAAACGAAACTCGCTGGGAATTTCCTACATGATGTTGCTAGCAAATGTTGTTAATATAAAAAGAAAACACACCAATTATTCCAAAAATATTGATTTCATAGTATTAGTACGATACCTTTCTTACGTCATTTAATAAAATGGAAATAAATACAATTACCTTTGGATTAAAAAAAAAAACTTTCAAGAAGGGCATATTCATATGCTTAGTTGTTTGTGACACATATGTGAGCTTTAAATATACAAACTGATAATCTGCTTCGTAAAACGGCTTAAAAAAGTAATTACAAATTGTTTTCTTCCGTGTATGAAGTCGTAGAGTTATGTGTCATTTTTTTCTAGGAATCGTGACTCAATTGTTTATTTGATTTTATTATAGCGTCGAAACCATAAAATTTCTCAATCTCATTTAAACTTCTTTAAAAAATAATATCATTGTATAATATGTTATATCATTTTATTTCAATAACTTCATTGAAACTAACACAACTCACAAAAATCTAGACTAGTTTTCAAGTGATAGCGTATGTACACAATAGCGTGAGTTTTATATTTAAAAAAACAGTGTTAGATTATTAAATTTACTTCTCTATGAGTTTTGTAGCTAACGACCCGGGCTTCGTCTTTTGACAATTTTAGGCTTTTCAAGTGCACTATTGCAAATGGTCAGGTGAATAGCTCTAAAAACGTTTTTATGAATAATATATTAGCCATTGCAACATGCATAGGTGTATGAACAAGTACATAAAATATAAACAAAGATTTTTTTAACTTAACGAACAAAGCACTTATTTGTGCATTGTGTTGTAAAATTATTATACATATATAATAAAAAAAAAAGATATCATTTCAGTTTACAATTAACAAACACAACATTATTGGTGTGTTAACATAATATCATTTCATTGGAGATATCGCTAGGAAACTTTTGAAATCATAAAAGTAACAGTTTTCGAAAATTTAATGTTGATTTTTTTACTTTGAGGTATACTTATTATTCTTTTTTGAACATTCAGTGTACGCCACTGACGTCTGCCGTGTATAGGTCTGCGGGTACACGTGTAAGTAGGGGTCGGTCAGGCGAAGTAGGGTTGAGGAGTCATTTCCAACCACACCACTTGTGTACCACAACCG
Source organism: Himalopsyche anomala (assembly GCA_031772345.1). NCBI lineage: Eukaryota > Metazoa > Arthropoda > Insecta > Trichoptera > Rhyacophilidae > Himalopsyche > Himalopsyche anomala. The sequence continues at coordinate 21,082,699 of CM062821.1, read as the reverse complement.
GTATAAGGAAAGGCCTATTGGGAATTTAATGAAGATAAACGCCAATGAAATATACAAGTATCAAAGTTATAGTTACCTTCTGAACATATTAAGTCGCATGAACCATAATCATATGCTTTCCATGCTGGTTTTTGAATGAGATAAACAATTGTCTTAATAAATATTACAACTCGAAAAATTGATGGTCGTCGAAGCTAATTGGTCAAATTATATTATTGAAAAAGTTTGTCAAAGGTTTTTTAATATTCAATAGAAATGTAGACCAACTTAAAAATATAATTTAAACGTCAATTTAAATATGAAATGCAAAAAAAAAATGAATTTCGTAAAACTTAAAAAAATCATTTTCTTAAATTCTTTTTTTCTCAATAAAAACAAATTTATACGTATTTAAAACTTTAATTCTGAATAACATATTTTACATAAATCGATATATAGAGATTTTTCTTGCCGTGCTTCAATGTCTTTTAAACATTAACTATACGTTCATCTATATTGTTTATACAGTCTGCGCAAGAATTTTTCGCGTACCGTACGAAAATTCAGTTTTTTGTTTCAAAATGTCTTTAAAGAACACAAATGAATTTTATCTTTATAAATATCATAACATGACGTTTAATGCTAAGTTACATAAATTTAAAATCAAACTTAACCCACACTGCCCTTGTGGTGACAGTAATCAAGATTCAGAGCACATTCTCTGGAATTGTCCGATTATGTCCGTAGAAAGGAGTATAGTGTTTTGATTATGTAAAAATAACCATGATGCTCCTATTTGGCATCCAGATCTAGTTTCGTCTCCAGAAAATTTCTGTCACTTTAGAAAATTTGCTACTTCTTTTGGAGAAAAAGTTTACCTTCCCTGCCTTTCACAATTCAAGGATTATATTGATTATTAAGAATAGCGGTTACGTTGAGAAAGACACTTTTCTTTTGTAGATCATTACATTTTAAAATTTGGTTTAATAAAAATAAATGGTAACTTTACTTCATACTTTTCGGTTATTTTGTTAAGTTATCATAGTATTTTGATGGTAAAAGATCGTCTGCTGTTTATCATAATATTTTAAATTATATGAATAGTAATACTTTATTTTTTTATAAATATCATTTTACTTAAAAGTTGAATAAAATAAATAAAACAATAGAAAAATAATCGCATAAATACGATAACTTAAAAAAATAACCGAAAAGTATGAAGTTATCATTTATTTTTATTAAATCAACATTATTAAATCAAATTTTAAAATGTAATAATCTACAAAAAAAAGCGTTATTCTCAAACTAACCGCTATTCTTTAATTTAAGAAGTAAAAACATACAAAATAACTGACATTTTTCATTTAATTAAAATTGTACTAACGGGATGTGGTTAACATCTCCTTGAATATTTCATAGTTATTAAAACGTGGTATAACAAAATCCTTCTGCCATTCTTCAACGACAAATGTAAACCATTGAAACATAAATAATTACTGTCGATCCTTCTCTTAATATCGTACACGCACAATTTCATTTTGACGCATTACGTAGCATTTCATTACTATACTTAAAAAGCTTTATTCACTTGTAACACCTGGGTATTGAAAAATGATGGGATTGGCATTCCCCTTTGAGGTAGATTTATTATTCTGCCTTAAAATTTTCGTGTTGGTGAACGTGGCTATACGAATACATTTTATATGTTTTTACGTATACATGTAAAGCTTTTATACACGACTATATTTACTGCTACTTCTGAAAAGGGAAGTAAACTCTATGAGCTCAGTACATTCATAAATTCACAACAAGGTATAGCAAATTTCGTTTTTTTTCTTGTTTCGAAATCTTGGGCTAAAAAATTATATTATGGGATTTTTGGGACAAAATTTGTATTTAAACATCTCATTCTTAACAAATTAGCTTTCAAAAATTGATATTTTACAATAATCGTAAGCTTTTGCGCTCTTTTTTTTGAAAACAATGAGTTATTGAACAACCAGTCCACTGAAATATATTTTTTTAAGAAATGAATTGAGATAAGATATCTTTTTGGATAGTTGCATGTTTAGAAAAACATCATTTTGTTTATGTCGTTATGAAAGTAAATGCATAAACTTTTATTGATTCACCACCACAAAATAAGATATCTCAAATTTTTTCTAATTTAAATATCCAATTAACAGTGAATAGAATAGTATAAAATAAACGAAATAGTGTTTAGACGCTTAACGGTTAAAGCTAACCAAATGTGAAAAAAGTTCACATAAAATATTCGATGTTGTTATTACACAAGGGCAGATAACAAGGAGTATAATAATAAAACCTACCTTATCGGTACATACAGTACAAATAAAAGTTGGAAATATCCATTGCAACTTATCAGTAACGGAAAATCATAAAATTCTATGAACAGCGACATTGTTTCAATAAGAATAGTACCGTCCCGCAAGCGTATTACTTTTTTTGTATAAAATTTCAATTTTTTCAAGTTTATATTTTATGGAAATGTTTGGTTTATACCGAGTCAAATGTGAACCATTATAGTTTAAAAAATAAAAAAGAAATCCACTTCCTATATAACATTAGAATATAAGAAAGACAGTAAAACTGAAACTGAAGTTTTTTTTTTTAAATAAAAAGGTACCGGAACTCACTTCATGCCAAGATTTTTTTCTAATCCGTGTCCATTCACAATGTGATGCATATGGCTTCCTAATGGAAGTTTGTTTAGGAGAACTGTTTGTTACTTGTTTCTCAACCTCTCTTTTCCTCTCCGAAGAGAGTAAGAATATAAGGGTAAGGTTAAGACAAGAATAGTGGCTAATCGCTCTCACTTTGCTTCATACTGTGATTCGAACCTGTAAGATCCGTCATAAAATCCAACCACGTTGACCACTGTTCTATGGACCCAGTGGTTGGGAAAGGGTTTTATATGTAAAAGAATTTTGCAAAACAAAACAAAACAATATGTTACAGAGTAATTACGGGCCTGGTATTTGTTTACACATTACATTAAAAAAGGATCTAAGATAGGAACAAATAGACAATGGATTCCATGTAACAAATCCAAAGTTTACGAATATTGACATGAAACTTTCAAAATTCCAATAAAAAATGTGCCAGAACGCCGTTCCACTGCGTTACATGGAAAAAAAGCACTGGCTATTAGTCATATTTTAGGCAAAAGTATTTTTTTATTATTAAAATGGAGCTTTACTAAATAAAAACTAGTTTAATCATTCACAGATTTGACATAAAATTAAACAATTTAAAATTTTAGAAAAATATTGAACTATTTATGGTTTTGGATCCCTGATTTTGATCGAAATACTCCATGTACTCGCTGACACATTTGTTTTGGTTGGTTTTATATCATTTTGATGATGCTGAAGGGTACATTTCCGTTACCTCTGGGAAAGAATAGATCTTCTTATACAAATTTGCTACAATATGCATAGGTTAATATTATAGATATATTTTTAGTATTGACACAGAAATTGATGTGTGGTAATTTAAAATGTATTTCAAAGAATTGCATTGCCAATAAATTTACAAATATAATATATATGTATGTTTCAATCTTAAAGGGAATAAACAAAAGAAGATAATAAAAAAATATCAATAAGCTGTTTTGGTTGACAAAATATTTTTTCTAACCAAAAGAATATTACTAAAATTATGTAGAGGTTGCAAAGTATATTATTATATTGATAAAAATAATAGAATAAAATGATTGAATGATATTTTTAACCTGTATAAATTTTAAAAAGTACCTGTGAAATATACATTCATTACTATACATTAACAATAAACCCCGCCGCCTGTGTGGTCGAGTGGTCAACGTCGTTGGCTTCGGTTACGGAGTTCCCGGGCTCAAATCCCGGTACGGACAGTTTTATAAATGGATTTTTCAATCGATTTATGAATTTCTGTTCGAAGGCATGGATGTATGTGATGTCTTGAATTCCGCCCTCCCACCCATCCTATCCCATGAACGGGGCGTATCGAGAGCGATTAGCTAACCACTAGTCCTGTCCTAGCCCTTTCCTTCTATTCCTACTCTTCTCGGAAAAAGAGAGGTTGAGCAACTGAGTAACAAGCAGTTCTCGTAGAAACAGATATGTTGAGATAAACTCCATTTGGAGTCCATATGCTCCACATTGGGAGCGGACATGTTTAAAAAAAAAACAATAAACACATATTTACCACTAATATTTAAAAAGTAAAATCTGTGATTTAAGAAATTAATATTCTGAAATTACACACAGTCTGGGAGAAATATTATATGTAACGTTATTTTAAATGTATTAAATCTATTTTTCTAATTTATTAATTAAATTTTTAATTCTATACATTGTCACCATACTGGCAGAAGTTGGTAAGTGACAAATTTGATAAAAATAAATTAGCCATTTATTTTACCAGTTTGGCAAAAGCAGTATTATTAAAAATATTTTTTCATAAATAATGCTGATTTAAAGACAGAAAGTCGTCCCTGTCTATTATTTTTTTTGTGTATTTGTGTCAGATTGGCATGCAAGCATCTTTATTTTGATATTATAATTATCTATGTTACATAACATATCAATGTTAGGGGCTTTATCCTATAAGCTGAAATTTTGCATTTACTATTCAGAACTATCAATTTTGTTAGTTACCAATGCCAGCACAGTGACGATATTAGGAATTTTAAAGTAAATGTCTAAATTATTATTTTTATACAAATATACAGGTATATAAACAGCAAAATATATATTGGCTTCCGTGCCGGATCTCACGGGCTCAAGTCCCAGTACGAAAACCATTTTTTCGATTTTTGTTCAAAAGCATGGATGTTTGTGATGTCTAAAAATTCCCTCCCACTCTTTCGATCCCTTAATAACAGCGTAGCGAGAGGTCAGTCAACTACTAGTTCTGTCCCGGCCTTATTCTTCTATCCCTACTACTCTCTTTGAAAAAGAGAGGTTGAGAGACTGAGTAACAAACAGTTCTCGTAGAAAAACTTATGTGAAGATACCTCCATTAGGAGGTCATATGCTTCACATTGGGAACGGAAATGGATTAAAATATATTATATTTAATATTTGAATTTAGAAATATAGAGATTTACTATAGCCGGTATTATTATAATTATTATCAATTGAAAGCTTTTTTATTACATTTGTAATAAATAGTAAGTTAATTACAAAATAACATTGGAAATTGAACGATGCTAAATATTGTAAAAGTTTAATCAAGAATTCACATATTTTGGATCGCGCAAGCAAGTAGAACAAAAAACTTAGCTAAGCTAGAGCGTTACTGAAGATTGCCTATATCTAAATATGAACTGCTTTGATGGGCAGATTTTAAAGTCGAATATTCTATACATATATTGTAATTAACTTTAAACAAGATATTGGAGAAATCAAAGCTGGATTTGTGAAATTAGATAAATGGATTTGAATCCCTAAAATTTTCTCATCGATAAAATCCCTGACCAGGTTTATCCCGGTTACTAATACCCTTGACATTTTACAATTGAATGACGTCATATAGGTTTGGTCAGCTACTACTGCCGAACGCTCACAGTACTCAATTCACAAAATGATATTTTATTTTAACAAATAAGTTCATTATTTTAGTGAGAAAAGTTGATGTTGTTTTGAAAATACTTAGAATTGGAAAACAAAATGTCATTAAAGATCGAGTCATTATTTTGCTTAATAAAACATAACAAGATAACAACTAAACGTTTGATAAATAAATTTCATTGCATATATTTTGTATTATATCTTTATACAGCAATCTACCGCTGTCGCATTTTTTGTTTTCCCGCAATAATTTTTGTCATTTTTTCTGAAATTATCGTTTTTGGGGTACCATTAAAAGTGGTGAATCGTATATTCACTCTTTTTTAATATACATTCACAGGTTCGATTCCCAGTACGAACAGCATTTTTTCGATCGATTTACCGATTTTCCGTTCGAAGGTATGGGCGTTTGTCAAGTTTATAAATTCCCTCCCACTCTTCCGATCCTTCAATAACTGGGCGTAGTGAGAGCGATTAGTTAACCACTAGTCCTGTCCTAGCCTTACTCTTATATCCCTACAACTCTCTTTGAAAAAGATAAGTTGAGCGACTGAGTGACAAACAGTTCTCGTATAAAAAACTTCACTTGAGATACTTCCATTAGAAGTCCATATGCTTAAAATTGAGAGCGGACATGGATTAAAAAAATGTTCTCAAAAAAAAATACTCTTTTCCTATACATTTTGTTTTAGGTACGTATTTTGTAAGAGTTCCCAAACAATTTAACTTGCTTGCTATTTGAATCATAATGATCTAAAAAAAAATATATTAAAAAAAATATTTTTATAGCGAAAGATGGCAATTGTAAATTACCTAGTGAAAATCTAGAAGGGCTTCTGTTTTCGAGAATAATTTTAACCCCAATTAAAAATTATCTTAATTACTATAGACCTTTTCTTACCAATTCTTAACTAGATGGCTGCCACAGACGAGATATTTCGATAAATTTTTCGTGCTCAACACGCCAGAGACGAGTTACTTCGTCAATAACTAATTAAAATAATAATTGCTAAGTTATAGCCGGCGTGCTAATTAAAACGTACTTTTTCTACGGCAGCCAAATGGTTAAAACTATCACCGGTGAAAATTAGCTTAAAACTAGATCATTGGTGACTTTATTATTAGGAGGAGAATGACAGAGTGATAACCAATTTTGATCAAATAAATTTTGTTTTACCAATTCCACAGGATCCATAAAAAAAGACGAAGAGGGATTTTGAAATATTTTTTTTATTTTGTGTCAATCAATACACGTATTTTTATGTCCTATTGTCATCCTGGCATTATATGATAAAACCTTATAAGTTGCGCTGACGAATCAATCTCAATAATCCTCATATGCGAACGGCTTCAAACATGATCAAATGCCCTGTCGGGAAAACCAGTTTGGAAATTTACATTTTCCGATTGAGTTATCATTCATGCAAAGTCCCGATACGTACAATAAATGAGAGTATATAATTTATTTCGATTTTAACAGTTACCAGATAGGTAAAAATAAATTTAGTTGAATTTCTATTTAAAAAATATGAAAATAATTTTGGTTAGCAAAAAAATATAAGGTAGACAAAATATAAACGGTAAAATAAAAATTTTAATAATGATAACTTAAAATAAAAACAAATACAGACAAAAATCAACACGAAAAACCATTTATAAAAGCATTATAAATAATAAACCATTTTTTCTTTAAACATGTTTATTATAACATTTCGACTGTGATCAGATAGAAGGAATCAACCCACACAGGACACACTTTGCAGAAGGGACGAAAAAACGCTTTTTAACAGTTTTAGGCCAAAGTCAAAATATTTAATAAACACAGCCTTGAAGTGCACAAAAATTTACAAACAGGTGTTTTATTAACTCAATGTTATATAAATTTAAGTTGTCAAATAAAACCATTTAGGATGGTCCTTTTTCCTGATTGCAATTTTCGCAGGCTCTACTTTATTCAAACTTAAAAGCTAAATTTAGGTTCTAATGTGTGGCATACATCCTTTTAAAAGAACGTCTATTAAGATGTAAACTTTGTGATTATTGCAAAAAAGTTGTTTTAAAAAAACTGAGGGCTACCACATTTTATCTGACTCCAGTCGATTATAAAAACAAAATGCGTTAGCATTTGTGGACGCTTTTTCTTTTTTCTTTCACTTATATCTTTCTTCAGCTGCGCATTGTGTACATTTTTTTTCTTTAATAGTTATATTTTTCATTTTGTGTTATTTAAAAAAAAAAAACTATAGTTAATATTCAGAGGAGTTCTTGAAGATGTTTATGCGTTTGTCTAATTTTCAAATTAGCTTTTTTATGAACGCGGTGGATGTGAGAATGTGGCAAAAATAATTGGGACAAGGGACTTATAACCAATAATTATTATATATTTAAATACACTTTTCATTTTTTTTTTAAATATTTTTGACCACGTTAAAGAGCCAATGAAAACATGGGTGATATCTGTATTTCGTGAAAATAATTGTTCTTCTTAATACATGGTTGATATAGCAGTTTTTATATAATAATATAAGGTTAATTTAAAATTACTTAGTGGTTTTGTGTTTAAAGTATTCTTATCGCACTTATTGACCATCAAGCGATACAAAATGTCAATACACACATGTAATATTCTTATTCGGCTTTTTATGTAACCGTTAATTATAAAATGTTTATATTTATAATAGTTTTATGACCACATTTTTTCAGAAATTAAAACTCAAACGATTTGTCTTTTTTAATATTTTTATGCACTGTTCTTTTCTATGCATTTAACTAGACATTTATTTCAAAATGATAAAGAATTAAAAAAACTATAATCTAAAGAAATATATGCCGCGGCTACTTTTTGATCAAAAAATATTTTTATATATAGCTTAATTATAAATCATTTAATTTTTTTCTAGAAGACTGTTTTTACAGTATCTTCAGTAAATAAAAACTACTACATATGAGACTATTAAAATTATAAATTTAAACATTTGTCTAAAATGAATTGAAAAATATTAAAACATTAAATAGCCAAACAATTGATTGAAACGTAAAAGCCATATGAAAACGTTGTATCATAATTTATATTATGTTTCTTATATGACAAGAATAATTTTATTACATCATTTTACTGTTAAAACGACATCGTAAATCATGTTATTATATCCAGCTCACAAAAATAAAATGAAATTATATTGTGACCCTGTACCAATTTCTCAACATGTTAGTAAAAAATGTATAAATTTAATATAAAAAAACGATTTTTAAAATTATACATTAATATTTTTATAGGTATAAAAGTGTATTGTTTACCTTTATTAAATACTAATTTTTTGAGTATTTCAACATGTTGAAAGATCATGAATCGATAACTTAACCGGTGAACCAATGACAACATATTATATAAAGGTCTGGTTTTCTACGCTCTAATTTTCAGAAAATAAAATGAAATAATAAAAAATAGCTTTGAAGCCAGGATGTATTTTAGTACACGTTAATAAACATTTCGTTGCATCATCGCTCAGTATCATTGAAAAAACGGAGGATCTTAAAATTAAAATTGCATTATTTTCGTATGTACATAACATGTTATGTATATGGGTATATTATTTTATACATAAGCACGTAAAATCACCAAATATTCTACGGTTTTACAAAATAATGTATAACATAAAAGAGATCGTAAATGATATTTCTGAATTTTAATTATATTTTCCGAAGCCTTTTGATACCAAACGCTTCACGGTAGAACTCATTTCTAGCGTCAATCTTGTTGGCATCCCCTTTTGTGAAGGAAACGACACCTCTTTTGCTAAAACATTCTTGTGAAATATACAAACGATAGTAATATTCTTGATGTTGAACACCTTTAAATATGATGCTAAATATTTTTTATGTTTAAATTAACAATTTTGAAAAACTGTTTATTAAGCTGTGAAATTTGAATATTAGGAAAATACTTTGGTCAGTAAATGAAGTCATAGATGATGTTAATTTTAGTAGTAGTTTCACAATTTATTGAATGATTATGACCAGTTTTTACTTAAACTTTACTAAAATTGTGGAATTATTACAGAATAATCATGTTATATATTTATGAATAATATGATACCAAAACCAAAAATGAAATGAATTTAACCAAAGCGTATCGTATCTAGTTTTTTAAATATAATATTTGCAGTCGATAAATTGATTAAATTTGAGTAAAGCTTATGTTTTTAAAAGTTAAATAAAATAGTAAAAAGTTGAGTTTAGTATTGTATTTCATTAAAAGAGAACGATTTCTAAATAAGAATTTTATCAGTTAATTTAAAACTCAAACTGATTTCAATTATCGGATTTTCAGTTATTTATTTTGAATCTTATTAATTTAATAGATAAATAAGTAAATTACAAGAGAATGAACTTAATCAAGATTTTTCTAGTCATGGCTGGTTCCAACTTATACGGATTATGTCAAAATTTACTTTGGTAACAGTAAATTGTATCGAAAATTAATAATAATGGATGTTTGTTCTTGGAATCGGAAAACAGCAATATTTGACCATTCGGACCACACTTTATATTATTTATAAAGTATATTGCCGCTCATTATATTTTCTTTTCCCGGAATTTTTCAACGTGAAAGGTCTTTGAGGTAACGTTTCGTAGTATTTTCATACACTATGTACAGAATATTATCATATGATATTTCCGGAAAAATAAAAAAAAATCCATTATTTAAAGACAATTTTTGTTATTTTTAAAAAAATGTTTACATAATTCTCTTAAAGTTTAATTTTTCATCATAAAGATACAATATTTTGAATTATTCACTTTTGTAACATATAATATTGGAATCTAATGATTTTCTGAAAACATATGACTTTCTTCCAATTTTGATAATCCAATGTTGTTGCAATGTTTTTATAAATTATAGTTGGAAAAAATTTATCATTGATGATATTTGCTCTGTTTGAAGGTAAAATAGTCAATTTAATGAGTGGTTATTGACATATTTGTTTAGTAATTTATTCTCGTCACGCATTAAATGCGTTGACGTAAGCTATTAGAGTTATTCGGGCACCCTGTTGGTTTCCTGATGTTATAAGGTTCGAAAAACCACCACCCGGGGTGCCATTTTCTTCCTGTACACATAATAAATGTTCCTCGCTAGAGGATATATTCACAAAGCTCGGCGGAAATAGAGACAATAATAAACAAGGGTTCAGAAAAATCTCTATCATTTTTCAGTAGGGTTTGTTTTTTATTACCGATAAAATGTTAAGGTTTAATGTATTTTTACATTTATAGGCAACTTTAACTGGAGACGAGAAACATAAAAGTATATTTTGTTTTTACAATCACTAGATAAAAAGAGAGATTATTATTCAAAGATAAAATTTCATTTACAAACATTTTTTTTTTCAAAGACTTCTCTAAGTGTAAGCAAATCATTTCGAAAAATTTAAGATTTAACATTACCTATTACATTATCTTTATTGAAAAATTTAACTTTGCTTTAAGAATATTCAATTTTTATTTGAAATTTTAATGTGCTTATATTGATAAGATAAACTATTATTTTACTTTATAAGGGTCACTTCTTTGATATTTTGGTTGAACATTTTACAAACTCAAAAATATTTTTTATTTATTGATTTATATTAACACCTATTGATTGGCAAACTTTTTAATTTTGTTTCTTTACAAAAATATTATTAATCATGATCTGTTAAAATGTTATACTTAAAACACAAATATGACTAAATTAACCTAAAATATCTCACCTAGTTAGTTTACTATCCACGGTCCTATAGTAACTCTAATAAATGATAAGAATAACCGTTCTGTCGACAAGTGATCAACACTATTGGGGGTCCTTTTCGGTGTCAACAGGTTTAAATACTTGTACGAATTTTTTTCTCAATCAATTTTAAATCGATATATGGATATGTGTTCATAGTTGTGGATGTCTGTAACGTTTAGTTCTCTTCAAACTCATCAAATACGAAAATTAGTGCGAAGAGTAAGAATTTTTTTACACAGATCTTTCTTAGCTTAACACAGTTATTCTTAATTTCTTTTAAAAAAATGAGGACATTTAAATAAAAACATCTTTTAAATGTTGAAATAAGACTTTCCTGCACATTTTAAGAAATGTAAAATTAGCCGTCATTTAGACAAAGACATTTGTTTTAAGAGAGAGATTTAATGCATAAATAATGTAAAAATATTACAAAATTCCTGTCATTGAGACATTAAACGAAAGAATTATGTTCCATTCAACTTCAACTATTTTTTTACTTTCGTGGTAGAATTATCTGTTTTTTAAATTGGAATAATCCTTTTAAAAGTGGTAGAACTGATAAATGTTTATTCATTGTGCTACTTACCGCATGGACCTTCGTGGCTAACTCGTATATTAAGACGCCTCTCACAAGCATCTCTGCGTAGCTCGCAATGTGACCGATGCGTTCTTCCATCTGTTGCGCAAACGGGGGTTGTTGTTGGTGTAGAACCAGCGTTGTTCGTCTCGGTGCATTCTGTTGGACACTCGCACCTGGCTCTACCATCGTCACCCCTGATGCAAGAAGCACCCCACCGGCAAAATGTCTTTTCGCACGGTTCTGGAATAATAATAAATAAAATACAATGTTTAAAAGATTTTTTAAAGATAAAAAAAATAATATTTGGAATATCAGCTTTTAAAAGTCAAGATGCTATATATTTTGAAACTTTAAAATCTGATTTTTTAAAAATCAACTCGATGAAAAAGGTAATAAAAATACAATCATCCAAGATTTCAAATAATAGATTGAAAAAAGTGGTTTTGACATGCCGGGGCTTGAACCTCTTTTTTCTAACAAAACTTTGTATTTTTAGCAATGCATAATATTGCACTCTTTTCAGTTTAAAAAAATATGACTGTAATTACAAAGTTACATACAAACAAACCGTGCAAACCTTGAAAAAAAAAAATTATTTGAGAAACATTCCATGCAAACTTATTATTAAATTTTGGTATATTATTGCTGCTCAAATATTTGTGAAAGTACGCCTCCGGTAAAAAGAAGGCAAATATAAAAAAAGTCACCTAACTGGAATTTAGTTCACAGCAAACTGATACTAAACAAATATCTTGTTTGCATATGGTATCTGAGGCAGCCAAACTTTGCTATGTACATATTCCGTATACGCCCCGAGACAATAAATGTATCCCACAGTCAGCGATTTCTTCGCAGTTTCAAATACGATTCAGAAATGTTGTGGTTACATTAATATCGTGTGTGCTCTTTTAAAATTAAACGATTCAGTTTTTCCTTAAACTGTTTTGTTACACACATGAAAAAAATGAAAGATTAGTTAGGACATCAATTATAGAGAATAAAGTATTCATTTTTGTATATTCGATAGATTTGGCGTTAACTTCGTGGAAGTTCATTTTTAATATAAAAATATATTTGATAAATTTTTGATTCGAAAAATGCAGAAAAAGACATTTAAAGATGTATAATTATTTTTAAATGTTTAAAATCTAGAGAGAAAAAATATATTAAATTCGAATAATCGTGATATTATTATATTTTAAAGTATTTAACGCTTGTCGATTTTATTAAATAGAATTCAACAAAAATGGGAAAAGAATTTATTTATTTTAAATTGAAAAAAAAACTCAAAATTAGTTCTTAGAGAATATTGATAAGTATAAAATATTCCATCTAATGTGTTTTTTATTTTATGTTTTCAATTAAAGTTTTACCAAATCAATTGAAATTGTTATATTAAAAAGAAGACTTTTCTAAATGTTGGTCTCAGCAAATTGGATACAAAGTTTACTCATGTTAAAATATTAGCAAAAAATAATTGGAAACATATGAAATCAATGTAAAAGTTTCTCTTCATTTGTACCAAGAAAACTAACTTATAAAATACATACACAAAACACTCTAAATACCTCAGAATCCGACTTAAACTTTTAATAATACAGCATACACAAAAAAATAAAAATACTTAAGATTGGTAAGTGTACTGAAACTCCAAGTAAAACTCGTAAGTGGTTAAAAAACTTTGGTTTCCAAGTTTGGCACGCGGAAAATTAAACTTCCAAGCGGGGCGGAGTGGCTCTTTTTTACTCACTTTGTTTTCGCTTGGTTCGACACTAAAGTTACTAGAGCCTTGTACCACCCGGGAACATTGGCTGTCATTAATTTCGACCCTTATTCCTTATCACGTTCCATAAGGGCGCGTGTAGAAATTATGGGCTGAACTTGTTTTTGCCTACCGGTGTGGATTTTAGCATGCGCCTAGAGCAGAAGTTGTATCAAGGTGGTCGGCGTATTGACATTAAGCGTTGCATAATTAACACGTTCAACTGAAGGTGTTTGATATTTTTTTGAAAATACCAATTGAGCTAGTTAGTATGAAAAATACAGATTTTTCAAAAAAAAATCTCGAATGACTTTATAACATGATTTGGGTTAGTGAGGTGTGTATAAATGAGAATTTAATATGTTATATCGATTTATTTGATTTGTTACAGAAATACTTTGTACAAGCTTTCTATTGAGAACATGTGATTTTGAATCCTTAAAATGATACTTATTTATAGCAATACACAAAATTTTAATGAATTAAACCTAAATTGGGAAAAATCTATTTTAAAGTTCAAGCTTCCTGAAAAACATAAACAACCAGGTGGTTCCAACATCAAGTTCTTGTTATTATCAAATTTAAATGTTTTCAAAAACTTTACTACAATGTTCAAGTTTTCTACAAATAACAAAATTAATAATTCCATCACTACGCTTCAAAATAATCGATTAGTAACAAGGTGTTAATCTCCTAAAATTGCCAATAATTTTATGATTTATATATATTCAATTCATATTTTCATTCAATCGTACAAAATAATGATGATATATTTGCAAAAATAGATGAAATTTAAAGAAAAATGAGTTTGTTGTTGTTAAAAAGCTTAGAAATTTGATATTCCTACATGATACATTATTTATTAAGAAAGTATATATTATTCAAAACTAAAAATCTCTCAGTATTTAATTTCATAAATAGTTCCTATTCGAAGAGAAAAGTTAATGAAAAACAATATTTTTATTTACATCTTTATATTTATCTCATTATTCTCAGAATCGTGCTGTTTCTGAACTGTCATCCGTATAATTTTATTGTAAAATTGTGTAGTTCTTTTGGTGACAAGATTACGCCAGTCGCTTTCGCTGTCCTTTCCAAATTGTGACAACGGCATGACAGTATTCGATTTCGACGTAACTATGATCGTTTTATATTTAAATACTTTTACGGTTAGATGCTGTAAGATTTTCATTCTGCACCTAGTAAATATAATAATTTTATTATTTATGTACTCAAATAAATATTTTATAATACATAGAACAAACATTATTTTAATCATGTCTACTCCCAATGCAGGGATGAAGAACAGGGATAGAACAAAACTAATTTGCTTTCTTTACGCTTGATTTTTAAGATCGGATAGTTGGTGAGAGGTCATTTTTGAGATTTCAAACATCCATACTTTCAAATAAAAATCATTTTTTTTTTTTAAATATTTGTCCGTAATGGGATTCAAACCTGCGATCTACGCGACCAAAACGAAGGACGTTGACTACTCAACCACGAACTCCAAATTAATATGCACTTTTTTAAACTAAGTATGGATAACATCAAAACAATCTGAATAGTTTGTTTCAAAAACTTTAACATGGCGCTTAATTCTAGTCCTGAATTTATACCTAACTTTCAGATGTTTAAAATAGTACTATTTTTCATTTTTACGGATTAAAATTATCTCAGATTTTAATCTGTCTGACTTTGGTGGCACCCCTGACTGAATAGAAAACGGGGAAAAAATAAGAGAAAAGTAGTTTGTCTGAATAAATTTACGTTTAACGCCGAATTCTTCGGCGTAATAGATCAACTCGGTTGACAGTTTCTAGTTAATACTTTTTTTTAAAAGTGTTTTCTCGCATTTCCTGCCGCCCGCAGAATACCAAACCCTCCAGGAAACATAAAGCACACCGTAGACTACTGTGCGATATCCTCTTTGCATTATTTCTCCTCACCCAGTCTGGGCAATAAAGACATTTTGCTTTATTTTATTACTTCCAGGTACGTGTTGGAACGTTGCATATTTGAATGAAGTAATGAGATTCTTTTTCGTTCCGTCGTTCTCTACTTTGGCGCAATTAAATTTGCTCTGACAATTTCACATAAAAGGCTAAAAATACCGTAATAATAATTATAAATCCTAATAATATTTTTATAATTTTGAATCGCAATCAGGCTCAAAGTAATCGATTCATATATTTGTTCATAAATAATAAATTCTAGTAATGAACAAGACATTGTTGTTTCGTTTAAATATATTTTTCTTACGTTTCACAGCAGGTAAAACTGCAAGAAATAATTTAATTATATTAATATTTTTTTATCATATTGGCAAAAATGTAAAAAAATATATTGGTATAATAATATTTGATATCCCAATTATTTTTTAAAATAGAACATACTTGAAGATAAATATTAAAACAAGAGTATTTTATTATATCTCAAAATATAACATTGTGTACTATTTTAAGAAAATGAAAATGCTTTTTAAAATTATCACATTAATGTTATAATTTTCACGGATAATAAAAACTTTGAGAAGGATCTTTTCATTAGACAGTAGAGAATAATGCATTTGCGTGAAATCTGGGTTTAATTTGGAAAATTATAAGTTTATTTAAGGTTTTACATAAGCATGCCATTGCTAAGTGAATTTAATTGACTATTGAGTAATATTAGTATAAAACAAAAGATATACAATCGATTTAATTAAATCGGTATCACTTAGGTTTTCACACGTTTTCTTACCACTGTGTTCATTGGAACTGAAAGCTGAAGACATTTAACGTGTCGTACATATTTAAATATATTTTTTAAATTTATACTTAAAGCATCATTTTAACTCAATGTATTACAGTTGGCAGGAATTTTAAATTAAGAAAAAATATTTCGACCTTTTTTATTACTAATATCGAAGGCATGGATGGTTGTGATGTCAAAATTCCCCCACCACCATTCAAACCCTAAAACAAGAAAGTGTAACGAGAGTGTAACATGTCCTAGCCGTATCCTTTTTATGCCTACTCTCTTCGTAAAAAGAGAGGTTGAGCAACTGAGTAACATGCAGTTCTTGTAGAAAAAAAGTTTTTGTTGCGATACCTCCATTAGGAACATGGCCTTCTCCACATTGGGAGCGAATATAGATTTAAAAAGTCGCAGTTAAAATCAGCAATTTTTCAAAAAATGCGCATCGAATAAATGCAGTATATCATATTGACAAGAATAATTCTAACTCTTAAAGTACGTAACAGAATAGCTCTTTCGTGTACGATTGTAGAATAATTTTCCATTATATTTTGAATCTACACCAAGACAAAGTGTCTTAAGCAGAATGAAGATCGGAAGAAACAAACAATGAGAGTCTTATTAAAATTAATACAAAAAGTTTTTTGCTTTCACATATACATTCCATTTTATGAAAACCAGGACTGTCAACTAAAATAAACACAAACATAAAAGACGATATGTGGATAGAAATAGAATTCCGCTATTTATTATACGTTCATGAAAGAAAATGTTTTTGTTTTTTTTCAGAAGCGTGCTCGACTTTTGTAAAAATATTTTTTGTCTCTTTCAAATTTCTGATTATATTATTTAATATACATCTAGATTCTAAATTATAATACTGTATCTTATACCAAAACGAAATATATTATCCTTTTAACTATAATAAATAAAACCATAAAAAAATATAATATGGACTCTCAAAAAAGAATGCAGCAAGATTTTATGACACCATTTTATTTCTACATTAATACTTATAAATAAACTAGTTGTTTATCACTCGAACAAACAGTTTTTTTTTTCGATGACAGATGTAAAAATAGTATTAAAACTTGAATATAATTTCACGTATACCTTTTCTTTAACACTTGATTTTTATAATCGAAAAATTTGGATGGAAAAAGATAATAACATTACAGAGAAGCGTGTTTTTGGATAAAGTATGTCAATTGAAAATCTCACGAAGGAATAGTTTTATTTTAGATTTGAGTTATTTCACGTATAATGTATTATGATAAAAGTACTAAAATGTAACTAGCCAGGTAAGGCGACTACTAACCTATTACAAATATATTCAAATCATTTACAATGATAACTTGAACTTAACGAGTTTAATTCGATCGGTGACTGAGCTCGTTATCCAAATTGGTCGTATATAAAATATATTTTTTCGATAGAAATTAATTGAAATGCCATGCCGTCCCAGCCACAAACACTCTATTTTTCTGTCGTCAGTTTTCAAATAAGAAAAAAAATATTAGTCTATATCAAATAAGTATTTTATAAAATCATACCTACAGTAAATCACTGATTTTTGATTTTTTGAAATGCTTTAACTTTTCCGGTTCTAAGCTCAAGAAATGCGACCCCAATACCCACATGTTCTTAAATATTTATTTTAATATGGGTGATACAATGTTTATAACTAAAGTATTATTATATCATAGTTTTTTGGACCCTTTTGTAGTTTATATAAATACGCGATTACGCGATAATGCGATGAGATAAGCGCCCGCTTATCAGCGATCGTTTATAACTGGACTGAACGCGTCAGTTGCAAATTAATATTTGTACTGAAATGACGTCTTTTTTACTCGCAACTTAAAATATGATTATCTGTTAAAAAAAACACGGATTTCGATAAAAAAAAATGTTTGAGGAATGATGCAAAGAGATATTTTAAAGCCCTTAGACTATTTTTTTTTTGAAATTCATAAAATAAGGCCAACAATGAGAAAACCACTAAACGACCCCCATCGGCAGAAAATTATTTTTCTAGTCTTCGAGCCGCGAGAGTTAATAAAAATCTCGCCATAGTGGTTTATTTTGTCTTTTTTCAAAATAATTTAGAAATAAGTTAAGCAAGGATCGTAAAATAACTCCGTTGTCAGTTTTATATAGATTGCTTTGGTGAGCTTGTCCACATCTTCTTCTTTCATCTACAAGCCCATTCGCTTTCCGAGTGAACCTCTTTCGTTACTCGAACTTCAGATCATAAATCGAAAATCGAATTTCGAAAAACTCTTTTAGTTAGGGCACTCGCAATTCAAGTTATTATTGTATTAAATCAGTGATGAAGGAGACACAAATACCGTTAACACTAACTGATCCAGAACTTAAAGTTCCAATAATTTAATATAAAAACACACTGATTTGTAGAAATGTTATATGATATGATTTTTTTATATATAAATATGAGAAAGATGTTTTTTATTAATTTCTTTTTATTTTATTTCCTTAGATGTTTCATAAAGCAATTAAATATTACAGAGTTTCATACATATAAAATAGCAGAGCAAAATACTTTATTATTTTTTTATATATACGGGCAGACAGGATCGATTTTGTATGTTTTAATGTAAAATCTATCTTAAAACCAAAGTTAAAAATATATTTCGCATGAAACAATAATTTTGATTTGAAATTGTGCACGCCACTGTTGATTATAGGGCCCAATAGCTGATCAGGCGTCTCCCATCCAAGTTTATCCAGGATTTCTTTTCAAAGTCATGTCCATTTCCTAAAATATATTCTTTTTCCTATGTTATTATTTTTTTCGATATATCTACTTATGATCAGATAAGCTCAGACTAAGAAGAGAATTGACGCAGGTAACAAAATTGGTAAGACAGCGGAAAATGAATTTCTTAGAAGTAGCGTCAATAATATTTATTCAGTAAAATAACATACTGCTCCCAAAATATTTTACCCAATCTCCTTGATTTTAATATAATAATATTTTGTTTGTTAACTGATTTTTATACTGAATTTAAGTAATAACTTTAGTTATTTTGAAAACTTAAACATATAAAATTTCTTCAGCTTAGAAAATTAAATCAAAGTTTTGTAAACAATTCAGTTTTTCTTTAAAACATTTTTTAATTATTAAGATAGCAAAAACAAAACTCTAAAAAATAATAATGTCAATTTTGAAGATTTAAAAATATATATTTTTCTTCGTAATTTAAAAATAGATAGGATAATTTCTACTGTGAACTTAATCATTGGAAATAAATTGACCCACTCCATTTAATTTCAGATAAGTTTTTATGCTTCCCTGTAGTTGTAGTAAGTTGCAGTATGTGAAGCTATCTATGAGTATAGATAACACTCTAGATAAAATTTAAAGATTTTTGTTTGTTGATAATACCAAAATATTATTATTTATTTATGATCGGTTTTATTATGAAAAAATAATTAATAATTCTTACGATTTTCGATCCTGGAGTAAGTATATACAGTTTATTCATAAACGTTTTCGGAGAGGCAAAGCACGTGTCACATTTTGTAGCATAAAAAATGAAAAAAAAAGTTATCAAAATTTAATTTTATATTAACTATATACTTCATAAATAATTTTCGTATACTTAAATATTAATGAAAGGCTAGCACTTTTTCAATGTAATCAATCGTAAACAAAGCTTTATAGAATGTAAATTGATATTAAAATAAATTTCATCTGAATTTACAAAAAAAACATTTTCCGAAAACATCCTGTAAATAAAATGGCATACTAAAAAATAAAGATTCAATTTTTCTTTATACACAAACTGCGCCTTTTCATCAAAGAGTCAAAAATAGCCCATCAAACAAACCAATATCCAGATTGAAACATTTATTTTCGCATTCATTTCCGTTCTGGCTTAGGTTTTGTACAGTCAACCCCTCTCGCCTCATTCCAATTTTTTTTTACCCATACCCATCATTGAGATTTACTTGCACTCTGTACTTAACACTCTCGAGAATCGACATTATTTACGGAACTGACATAATTTATTTTTTTATTTACAATTTTCTAAGTGTTGATAATAGCTTTGTAACATAATAACTTTGGACCACTTTAGAACCTCTGCACCAGTTTTGTATTTTCAATTAAAGACTTGGATTCTCAAATAGTCATTAGAAAATATGGATTTTATTCATACTGCGTAAAAAGTTCGTTTTATTTCCCTCAGCCTAGTTTAAAACGGTAACCATATAATAGTCAACTCATATATTTATATTCTTTGCTTCACTGACAAGGTAACATATCCTGTCAGTGAGTTCTTGTTTGCTACCAATGTTAAATACCTTGTATAATAGTTGTTACTACTGCTAGTGCATATGCCCAGCAAAAAAATATTTTTCTATCTTACAGTTGATAATTCCATGATAAAAAATAGCTAAAAATGCTTGCTTTTATCTAATGTTTTAATTGCTTAATGATTTTTATTTTTTTATTTTTTCATGAAAAAGAAAATAAAAAGATTCGTAATAATAAAAAACATCTCCCACGAAATAACGTCAGCTTACTCAATATTCCTAAAGCCATCGTTTTTCGATGAAATTAAGTAATTGAAGAGTCCGAAAATTTTTCATTCTTCATTTATTTTTGTAAAAATATTGCAGTACGTTTTCAGCTTTGTATCTTTGGTATTATTAATTTATTTGTATTGCCATTTTAAATTAATCGTTCAATTCAACGTTAATATTAAAACTTGTAATTATGAAAAAACTAATTTAAAACGCACCAAAAAGGTTCTTTGTTATGGCGCAGGTGAACAATGTTTTGAATATTTTGTAGACTATTTTTTGTGTGGAACAGTTGCTTGCAGGTCTTTTAAATTAAATAAATGATATAATTTTTATTTCGTTAGAGTTTATTTCAATATATGTAGTTTGAATATAAATCCACAACAAATCTTTGTTTGCATTTATTGAGTTAAAATTACCATTTTTTCCACCCTTTGGCTTAAGGATGCACTATTTGACTGTAAGAAAAGTTTTAGTATGTAAATGAACATGTAATAATCGCTTAAACACACTCGCAAGCTGAATCAACGACAATTACTGGAATACGGTGACATACGCGTTCGCAAGGGTTACAACCTCTTCCTCGTAGTTCCCTCCCTGTTACACCCCTCAATTCACCATTGTAATGTCTCTGCTTGTGATAATTTCTCTCTCCATCTGAGACTACTCACCCCCTCCAACTCCTACTTTTGTCGTCTGATATCCTGTTCGCGATCACTGATATTATGCGCATTCTAAATTAGATATCTCCTCAAGTCTGCCACATTTGTGCTTACCACATCTAATGCAGTACTTTACTGTAACCAGTTACATACATAAATATGTTGAATTAAAAATCGCTCAAATTACATAATCAATCAATACTTTTTCTTTTTAAATATCAACATTATTTTTAACGTATAATAATAAATTTCAAATTATTAGACAGTGACATCCACCAATGGGTAAAATGTTAAATCTTTTTTCTCGGTGAAACAAATCAAAACTTTTCTTTTGAAACATTTCACCGCAGCTTAAAAACAAAAAAAAATATGAGACTTTTTGTAAAGGACAAATAAAAAACTTGAGAATACACAATAGTTACGCCTTTTAATGAAAAAAATGTTTTTTTACAAAGATTCGGATAATTAATCAATATCATTTCATTAATCGTCTACTAAATAGTGTGGACAGGATACCAGTAACATATATGAGCCGTATTTATGAAACTTACGTTTTCAAGACAATAATAAAGATTCAAGAATCTTTCTTTTTTTCGCCAGTCATATAAAATGCGAACTACAAGAGCTATCTGGCTGATGCTAAGAAATATTATATATTGCGTGAAAACGTGCAATATATTTAGATTTTGTTGCAAATAAATACTGTATAACACAAATTTTACAATCAAATGAGAATTGAGTACTTAATAACAAAGTGACACATGACTACAAGTTTACTCCTTTAACTAGTGTCAATAGAGTGCCAGCAAATCTCGTACTGCCAACCAGTTTCTTAAATTATTTATAGTACTCAAATGCATGGCACATCCGCGATAACGTTATTTTGTGTCCTTTTTTTCACACACCACATAAATAAAATATGAATCAAAGCAAAGCTAAAGCGCAAATATTTATCTATGTTTGTTTTCATATTGCTGATAAAAAGCAATGAAAAATGTTCTTTTGAAATGACCATTTCTATACAAACTTATTTATGAAATATTGTTTGATGCCAAACTGTTCACTTGGCAGCTCTTATAGGTAGGTCCAACTTACTTGGTTTCACAGCTCGCCACAAAAACAGAAAAATACACAAACGCTTAAAGTTTGCAATAGCCAGTGTATATTGAAAAACTTTCAGTTAGCGAGCGCTTTGGACTGGCTTAAATACAGCCACCACTGGGACTGTGCTAAAAAAATATCAACGTTTATTATACTCGTGGAACTGTGATATTTTTCATAAAAATTCGATTTATGTTTTTAAAGATATATGAGTTTTATATCAATAACTTATTTGACATAAAAATACTGTATTTTTTGATCTTTGATAGTATTATATTTAGTTTTTTGATAATTAAAAGGTGAAAAGGGTATGAGATTAAAGAAATATTTAAATAATTTTTAAAATTTGCTACAGTTTGTGTCTAGCAGTGGATTTTGGTGGCAAATATAAATCGTTAAAATAGGAATCTTTGATAATTATTGTCACATCCACTTTTGTAGCATGATGATTGTAGCATAATCACAAATGTCTTGCGTGCAATTCTCCCGAAATGTAGTTTTTAAAACTCTTTTCAAGCACAAAATTGATTGATATGATGTAAATCATACTTTCTGTGTGATTACTATGTTTTATATTAAAAAATATTTTGAATTATTTAAATTTTTCACATTTTATATTTATTTTCGATTGATTTTTTTTATAATATCAACTCAATAGCAAAATTTATCCAGATCGTAATCAATAACTTTTAAGCAAATCAATAATATTTTTTCATATGTTTACACGATAAAATTGTTTTACCAAGTGTCAGCTCAAATTTACCCCTCCATTTGATCCACTATTTATAATCTCAGTACAATTTTCAGGTTAAATTTAACGGTAACGAACTATTTCATTTAGTAAAATGATATTGCTTCCTGAAGTTAACATAAACTTATTTTTTATAAAACGTCACAAACGCATAAACAACCATGTTTGCTAACCATATTTTTCAAACGCATTCTATTTTATTAGTCAAATACTTTTTTTGTTCAGGTACAACAAAAGCTTGATTTGGTTTTGCAAATGCTCATAGTATCTCAACGGCTGATGTTTTCAATAATAAACGGCAAAGATACCAATACTACTATACTTTGTAATTTAATAACTAAATAACGATGATGATTTAAATATCTTTTATCGCTTCATTAAAAAAAACAACTTTATTACATAATATTTTCAAGATAATAACTCATCTTATTGACTTGAACATCTTATTTTTTTTTTGATTTAAAAAAATAAGCTAAGTAAAATTTTAACATTTTTAAAACGAAGCTCTATTCATTCTGATTTTATGGACTTCTTCAATAAATTCTCGGAAAACCTTTCCAATGATACATCAATCAAATATCGCGTGATTCGGTTATTGAAAAGGTTTTCTTATAAAATTGCGTTTTCGCGTGAAATCGCTAAACTTTTCCTCTCTCACACAAAAGACAATCCCTCAGATACAATCTTCTGATAAATTGCCTTGAAAAACATTATTTTCATGTTTGTTCATAATATTCTTAATCAAACTTTTGATTAATTTTGTCTCTTAATGTTGTATAGAAAAAATCTTCAAATTTCTTAAATAAATGTGTTGTGAAGCCTTAAAAGCTAACGTATTATTATCTTAAGTTTCATTTTGTTTAAAAATTTCCCAAATTTTAATTGTGTTTATAATTGATATCAATTGCCACTTATTATTGATGATTTTTTAATTGTATGTTATAGGTGTTAAGCATTTTAATTTTGTGTAATTATAATGTAATTTGTAAATCCTTTTAATTGTTAGTAATTGCTTACACCTTCTTGATTTCAATTTAACTTGTATAAATATCACTGTTTAATTTATTTTCCTTAACAGTTGATAATGCACGTGAGGAGCGAAACCGGTCCTGA
Source organism: Himalopsyche anomala (assembly GCA_031772345.1). Lineage (NCBI taxonomy): Eukaryota > Metazoa > Arthropoda > Insecta > Trichoptera > Rhyacophilidae > Himalopsyche > Himalopsyche anomala. Next base: position 21,058,112 of record CM062821.1, on the reverse strand, counting down.
TCAAATATTTTTTTGAGTGGAAAAAGTACTAAAAATCTTTTATTATTATTTTTATTATGAAATAATTACTCAATTCCTAAAAACTGCCATTTACAATATTAGTCCTGTATTTTAGATCGATTTATATTGAATAACAGAAAAAAATGTTTTATTGTTGCGATATTGATTCTTTCTATTATCGCTTTGTTGAAAAGCATATGATAAAAAATTGAAGCTGTATAAGAATAAACTGGAATATAATATATATTTTCTCATTGGATATTAAAAACGCTGTGATCTTCAGCAAAGCTGCGTATTGATTGATCGACGTCGGCGGAAACGGAGCTGACGCCGGGAGTTGAAAAGATTCGAGAAAACCGGAAGGGTCGCGCTACCGTCGGAAGTGAGGAAATCAATCATGCTTTCAACGAAAGTTACTGCCCCACAATATGCGGACAGGCATGGAATGAAATTCGGCCTTTGTAGCAGATCAGCGAAACCCCTTAACCGGGATGTGCGTAGTTGCGGTGGCTGTCCAGAAAGCAAACAGTATACAAAACCATTGCCGAGTATTATAACTCAGCTAGGAATACAAACGTTGAGAGATACGCACAGCGTACACTCAAGGGCATTTCATATGCAAGCAATAGTTTTATTTTTACTTTTTAGCTTTCATCAAACTGTTATAAATGTGTACTTTGTATATTATATAACTGATGCCAACTTGTATTCATTACTAGCTAAAAAAAACATGTCTTCTGAGTATATCTCCATGTGTTTATTGATCGGGGTGATAACGGAGAAGGTAACAATAAGAGTGAGAAACTTTGTTTTACTAAAAGGATGTAATCTTTCAAGTCCAACTTCTAGAAACTTGAATTATATATACTCAAATGAATGGTATTTTTGTAATTAGTCAAAACATTACAGATTTTAAATCTCTCTTTAAGCACGATTAACTGTCAGTTTCATGACGATTGAATATTTTATGTGAGATCTAAGCTTTTTTTCCATTCGTAAAAGTAACTTTTTATATTTTTACAAACTTGGTAGTATATCAACAATATTTTTTCTATTGTTTCCATTCATAAAACACGCAATAGTCGTTTTTACAACATATTAAGAAAATTTAGATGGAAATAACAACGAAATAACAAATTTCAAACTATATTTTTTTCCCTAATTGTTCTACTTTCTGTTTCGACACCCACTATTTTGCATGCAAATTTTTTTGATCAAATTAAGTTTTTTTTGCATATTTCATATGCATATACATAAAAAATATGTACGTTCATAATTTACTTGCAAATTAATCTCCCTATTGATATTTTTTTTCTACTACAACCTGCTGGGATTGCTCGGTTCATTTTTATTTAAAACATAATATATTTTTTAATTGTTACTGAATCTTCATATCACAGCACTAAAGTTTAGGTTTTATTTTGTTAAAAAGAATCAAGTTTGTGTACAGAGATGCGTTCGTGTCGAATGAATTGAAATGAAAATATTTGAATAAACATATTCTACGCAAAGCTTTGTGGTCAAAATAACGTATGTGAATAAAAAGCGTACCCATATGTTCGTTCATATTTTCATGACAATAAATTCTTTATAGGTCATATCTCAAGTCATAAATTCTCAAACAATATAAATCAAACCGTTTCGATTTTATTCTGAACGGTTCCCAAATGTATTTTTCTTCAAAATTCCAATGTGATAGAAAACATTTCTCATCTTTACATGTGAATCATGTGACTATGCATTTTCCTATAACAATATTATTGAGTAGTATACAGTTAACAATCAGGTACGATTTGTGTGTTACGGTTGGAGAATATAACATCAATATAAAATCATTTTGATTTAATAATAAATAAATAATGATTTCAATTGTTCACGTGACAATATACTGTACTTATATTTTTGTAATGTTTGGTATTTAAACTCTTTTAATGTCATTAAACGTTAATAAATGATTTCAGTTATATTGATAAAGCTCTCTGAAATTGTTTAAAATAATATATACTAAATAAAATTTTGACTTTTCGAATGTTTAAGAATCAAAATAAACACACAGCATAACATTCAATGATGTTGGCATTAATAACAAGGCTTCAGTTTACTTATAAGCCATTATTAGAAATAGTAAAACAGTTTAAACAAATCACTCTAAAAAAACCACAAATCATAAACAAGGTTTTTTGAATTATTTCTTATTATTTTGGCGGCATATTTGTTTTGTGTACACACAAGACAAACTTAAAATTAAACAATCCGAGAGAAGAGCAATCACTTAGTTTCCGGTAACGTACATATGTGGAACCTGCCGTATATACCAATGGCTGAACTCTATTCGTCTTCTATTCTTGTAGGCTTCTTTATGTCCGACCACTGGCCCGTTAAGGTGTTGAAACTCGTAAGTAGCGCGCCATTCACACTAGCGGCTGCGCGAAAGCTTTTTCGATAAATACGAGTTAGCTAAACGTGACAAGAATGATCAAAGACAAATGATGTGATTATAATTGTATTGATCGTTATGGAAAACACAAGTCACAGAGCTTTATCTAAATTTAATCACTACTAACACTAGAAGATTTCTCAAACTCCAAAAATAAGAAACTGTGAATAATAAATCCATCTTTAAATTAAATTCACACAGATTTTGTCACTAACGACCCGAGTTTTACCTTTCGGCAACTTCAGGCGTTCAAGTGCACGGATAAACTTGAACTGACGCTTAGTAAATAAATGTTTCGTGTTTATATAAGAAATAAATTTATCATTGAGTTTAAAGCCATTGCTGGCGAAAAGGATTAGCCCACAGTTTTTAATGGTGAGTATTTTTAAGAATTATATTTATTTCTGTTTGTCGGAAAAGGTTTTATGATTATATTTATATAGATAATAAAAGTGGAGAGTCAGGTATGAGGCAGCTTTTCATTTAAAATCGAAAGACTGTTCAATTGCGCTCTATTTATTTCTAAAATTTTCTCGAAAAAGAGTTTATGAGCGTCCGTATTTAGGTGCAACATTTTTATCTCTTGTTCCTGATTGAACACGTGTTTTTCCGAAATTAAGTGATTAGCAAAAGTAGACGTGTCTTTTTTCAATCATAAGGCTGCCTGTGCTCTGATACTAATCTGTGTGAATGTACATAATTTGAACGATTCAAATTTAATATTGAAATTCCACCAAGCACCTTCGGTCGAAATCTTAAATTATAAAACTATTATTGCTTTTGACGTATGTTCTCTTACCATGTTGTATTTCAATTAATTGCAAACAAATAAACTCGATCAAAAGAATTTAAATACACCTGATTCTTCTTTTGCACTGATAATACGATTCAAAGACTAACGTACAGAAAAGTATGAGATGTATGTACATTGTCTTAATAAAATAATTGCCGCCATATTTTATTTCTAATGAGATAATGAGTCGGTGCTTTAGGGATAAAACAGGATATTTAAACTGATATACGATTCTCTCGTGGAAGATGATGATAGTATTTAATACATTTATTGCATTTAATAAATTTCCTGCGCCATTCAAAGAATAAAGATAACAATATTTGTATTAGTGAAAGCTTTTGTATAAATTGCCATTTTGTTACCATACTTAAGAACATAGCAATCAAATCTTAGATGATTGCACGTAAAACACTCTTTAACATATATTTGAAATTGCTGAACAGAGTTTTATAAACTTTTTTTTTTATTATTTGATTTAAATATTTTCGGGATTTTTTTTTTAAATTAGATAACTCTGATTTGGTCATTGTTGGGAAAATTAAATTCAACGTGTTTTTAATTGTGTAACATCAATCTTAGCTACGTGTAATTATTGCTAAAATAAAAATGAAAGATTGATGATTTGTCTCATTGAGGTGTTATAGGAGGAAATTTGCAAGCATTTCAATAGTTACTTAAGTATAAATATGAAAAAATGATTTTGTAAATTATTGCGTTTTTGTATTGAGGTGACTTGTTTTTAATTCTGAATAAATGAATTGTAAAAAATGCAAATACATATTAAACATAAATAAAATATTAAAAATAAATTTCCATTATTATATTTCGATACTGACCTCAAAAGAGTAATAAAATTTAGATAGAAGAAGCTTGTTCGGTTTTTAGCTTAATAGTCATTATATATGAATAAAACCTGCCTGTTTCAGGTAGAAATGTGACTTTGATAGTTGTTTGCGTATACTTTTCAAGTGTGTAATACTCCTTGGAGAACTGCGTTCGCTGAAAATCTTTTCATGCGGAAGATTTCTAGCGCAAAAGCTTAACCCTTGGAAACTTTTCCCAAGTAAAGTTTTAAATAATACTTTGGGAGCGACTCAACGCTTCGATATTCATTAGATTAAGCAATCCACGATACGAAAGGAGGCGTTGTCGTTTATATTTGTATAGGTATATAGATAGGAATACCATTTCTCTACTTTGACTCAGAATTTCAAAGTTTTTGCTTCTACCATAACGGATAAATTCATTCAATGACTTAATTCACAAGTTTTTACTTTTTTGTATCCAATTTTAGTACAGACAATTTTTCGTTTGTATGTTTCATTTAAGAAGTGGACTTATTCTCACGTAGTGGTTCAGTTTTTCGCGTATTTTTTTACTTAATCTAACTTTTAGTACTCATTATATCAAAATAATAATATGTTTGCTTTGTGGTTTACTAATACAAGATACAAAACATGATAAACATTATTCATATTTTTATGAAGCCAAGTTAGTTTTAAAAATCTCAAGAGTTTATATAACTTTGTATAACTATTTACATTTTGACGTTTAAGCGTTTGGGGTTTTGTTTTAAAATCTTAAATAACTGAACGGATAAAAAAAACATACGTTATTCACAAAAATACAACCTAAAAAAGTACTAAAAAATGGCCGAAAACTTCTTAATTGATCCATTTTTAAATTATACGCTATAAGACCTGTTATTATACCTATTCAAAAATCAATTATTTTCTAGTAAACATACGATAAAAAAATACCTAATCTTGTTGTATGGAAATCGTATGGATATGCACATTTTATCATATATCCATGACTCGAAGAACTATTATATTTTAAAAAAATCTAAAGATATGTAACTTGTATTCAGATAATTTTGCAGAGATCTTCAAATTTTTTGTTGAAAAACACATCGCAAATAAGTATAATAAAACTGTAGTGACATTTAATTTACTAGAAAAAACTTCCAATTATTCGTGTAATCGGTAACCAATTACCTTAATTATTCTACTAAGGCAAAACGATTTCATAGTATCGCAATGTATAGCGATATTGCGTATTGGATTAAGGCCCATTTGTTCTTTAGCTTTCAATTAAATATGCCAGAGCCCAAATCATTACATTTGTTTTATATGTTAAGACTTAATTCGATTACAACATCCAGAACGTTTTTTTTGTGAAAAGCATTAACATAATATTTTAATATTATTTATCGTTTCCCCATGTGTGTTTTTAGTCCAATATTGCTTATGATTATAATAGCTAAATATATATGAGAATTAACAAAAACGACTTACAAATACAGATTGTGGGTGTTCAATTATTACTTAAATTTGATAAATCTTTCTTTTTTAAGCACATAACTTTCATATTATTACGAAATTTCAATAAATTAAAACTTCAAAACTTGTTTGATATCATAGAAGTTAATTATTTATTTACCCATGCAGAGATATATTAAAAAATAATTAATATGCTTAAATAAACAACCAAGTACATTATATAACTACAATTTACGAGCATAAACATGTTTTTCAATGATGGCTGAACACTACCATCTCGGCAACGAACAGTAAGGTAAACATATAATTATTTTACTACTTCATATAATTTATTAAACCATCAATTGAAGCTGATGTAATCATTATTAATTTATGATTTTCGCATGAATAAGTAAATTTACTTTCTTTTATATTTAATATATAATTGTATTGAATAATGATATTTTATATTGCATTTCATATGGATTGAGTATAAATGGTTACGAAAATTTTGTTTTTTAAATATTTGTGATGCAGTTACTGATAATGCAAACGCGCCAAATAAAATTTAATTGAATGTTTGTTTTCACTTTAATTTTATGTTATTTATTTCCTGTTCCGTTGAAAGTTGAAGTGGAAATCACTATTTGAAAGGATTTTGTCATATCAATTAATGATTTTCTCGTAACAAGTCAACTCTCATCTCTTACGAATTCTCATGTAGCTTTATCTCCCTGAGCTGACTCCTCCCACTTCAGCCTGCTCATTACTCAACGTGAACCACTCATTTGTTTTCCTCATTTCCGTGTCGTTTGGCTCCTGCTACACTTTGCTACTCGTGGCATTACCGCTTCGTAGCACCGTAGTGCCGTAGTTCGTCGTAGCTAGTCGTAGACGCGTTTTAATGAGTCACCTAGAATGTAATTCACGTGATGTGAATGTCTTTCACCGATGCATCGTGAGACGATAATTCCCTTTTATGAGTCATAAATTAAACACAAGCACATTGTCGCGGCTTTATAGCTTAGCAACTAAAGTGCTAGATTATTATGCCTGGTTACTGATATCACAAGTAATGTAGTAAAATCAACACTTTTTGTTGATTCAATTTCATTAGAGTATGCAATTAAAAGAGAATGTTTAAGTGCGTTTGCAATTTTTTACATAAACAATGTTACTGCTTGTTGTTATAATGTATTAGTAACATTATTAAGGCTAAATAAAATGAACAGAAAAAGTTGACAAGTAATAATGATGAAAAATATTTTATACTCAATTTTTCCATTTTTTTAGTAAATTTCGTTTCACATGAGCAATGTTTTATTGAACGAATTAGCGTAAATAATATAAATGGCAGGAAAATATTGTACCATTATAAAAGATTTTATGTTTTACAAGATTTATAAATGAACCAGTTAATTTCAAATTTTATAAAACTAATCAAAAATCAATGTGACAACTTTGTTATACCACAGGTTGAAAAACAAATTTTGACACGTGGTTCGTCTGTCTGAGAAGCATTTTTAAACAACATGTCGGAAGGTTGTTTACAAATTTTGAAATAATAGTTTCTTATTAGTAAATAACTTTATGATAGTTAACACACTACTCAAAGAGACGAAACACGTGTCATAATTTGTAGCCTGTGTAATTACAAAGATATAATATTTTACGTATATTAAAATAAGCTTTTATTAAAATTGAATTGATTAAAAACAATAAATTAAGCTATTTTTATAATTTTCGATTGCCAAAATTACAGCCTTCAATCAGAAATTGTCGCAAAAACCTGACTTAAGCTATTGCGATGCATTATTTATATTTACATCGTAATTTTTTTATGTTTCAAAAAATATGTATTATTTATTTCGACGATTCTGTTAGGGCTCAAATCTTTGCAATCAAATAAGTTTGTAACAGAATTATCGTACAAAACGAACATTGTTTGGTGTTATAATATCTGGGTAATTATATTATATGGAACTTTGTATACCAAAAACACTCGAGTAATGCAATTAAGCTTCAAATTAATAATTCATTTCTCGCTAACTACTAACAAACTAACCGGAAGACCTAATTTCCAACAAAGGGGGATTAATTGTAAATTTATTCAAGTTTAACGCACTAGATATCCGCCGCCCTCTTCCGAACAGTGTATATTATACATGAGTTTCTCAAGCTTACAACGTTGCATTGCAAATTTTATATAAAAACTTTGGGAATAAAGTACAATAACAATAAAAAAATAGTTAAATGATTTGTTATTTTGAAATCGTTAACGTTGCTTCAATAAAAAAAACAGTTTGTCGACTACCAAATTATAAAAAATATTTTTATGTTATTGTTCCATTATAATTTTATTATATTTTTAAAATTTAAACATCGACTTTTTAACTTTATATTTTTAATTTTATTCATGACAAGGAGCCAAAATGAGTAATCAAGCTAACTGATGTCATTCTTGCCGATATATGTGCAATAAATAAAAAAAACTGAAAAGATGTGATGAAAATCTTGCTATATTGTTTTTTATACTTTCGATGGCTTCGGCGGTAACTTTGTGGAAGTTCATTTAAATATAAAATAAAATAACTTTGATTATTTCACGTATTGTGTTACAAAATGTGACACGTGTTTCGCCTCTTTCAAAGGCATCCTCAGACAACTACTTTCGCAAACGTTTGCTTAAGTACGAATGATTTTAATTTTACTATTTTGATATATTATAATAAAAATCAAATAAAAATGGGAGGCAAGGAGGGGATGATAGAAAAACAAACAAACGATAATGGTAATGCAAATGAAATTCACATTAAGAAATGATTAACTAATGAGTTGCATCAATAAGGACGGGTAAAACCGTTAGAAAATATATATAATAGTGGCGAACCACCCATTTTATTCAAGATATTATTTAATAATATTTTTTTATTATTAATGCTTTTATTTATTTTTAAAAATTCTAAACTATTTATTTTTAAACATTTGCAAAAGTAGTTGTCTGAGGATGTCTCTGAAAGAGGCGAAACACGTGTCACATTTTGTAACACAATACGTGGAATAATCAAAGTTATTTTATTTTATATTAAATTGTTATTTAATTACTTATATGTTTTCTTTTATTTTCTTTGAACATTTCCAAACATCAATATCAATCTATAATACCAACTGCAAGCGTGATGTCAGAATTTTTCTAATAAAGTACTATTTAGTTAATTTTCAGACTTGATAAGGTCAACATAAATATAAAATCCTACGTATTGATTCAAATTAACTGTCAAAATAAAAATTGAATAATTCGATAGAATACTCATTAGATAGATTATGTTTGGATATGAAAATAAGATGAATTTGTTATAAAAAATTCTCTCAATAACATAGGTGATTCTTTTTTATCATTTCAAATTATGTTTGAAGACCGCTGAGTTATGGAAATTTATAATCCAGAAGCGCGTGTAAAGGAAAATTAACAACTAAATAAAGACATAATAAATACGAACAACTAAGACTGCGAACAGAAGGCGATTAAGAGAAAGCTGTCTTTTCGCCGTCGAACTTTAGCATTATGCACATTTTATTCAACCAAAAGCACATAAATAATCATAATAGAATATTATTTTTTATTTGTTTATGGACTGTTAAAAAAATGTTTTACCTGTCAACAAAAACTGATTTTAAGCGAACTAATTTTTGGTATATTATATTTAACTATGAATTTTAAATAAATGGTTGACAACATCTACGACCTATCATAAAAAATCATATATATAAATAACCTAAGTGCGCTTAATATGAATTTATTAATGAATGTTTGTGATGTCAATTTACATCGAGTTTATCTGGAATGACTCACAATACAAAAATTCTCATCTAGTTTTCCTCGTATGATCTTTCAACTTTAAAGTATTTGGCGCATTGGCATTAACTGTAATGCCAAATATTTATTTAATTTAAATAAAGATTATCTTTTTTTTAACTGACTTAATAATTTTCATATTTTTTCAGCAACGTACTACATACATAAATTAACTATGTATGTATAATACTGTTAACCATTCAAAACAATGCTTTTCGAAAACAAAACTTGTTTGACATTTCGACATTCATCATGGTTCACAAATCAAATTATTAACATATATATATATATTACAATAATTTATTATCGTGTAGTGAGTTTTCAAGAATTTGTATTTGAATACCCCTTATTGTTTTTTTGAATGGATCGGTTTCAAACAAAAACTTAGAACAATGTTTAAAATTAATGTATACTTAGAATACTAACTATCTTCAAGAAACAATTTGTTTATGATTAATACCAGCTTACCTGATTCGCTTTAGTAAAAAAACATTAATAATTACTAATACTTTACAAATTGACTGAAATGGTTACATTTTAAGCAGTAAAGCCCACATTTGTTGTATTATTGAAACATGCGGTTTCCTTTGTCTTTTTTGTGATCGCAGGGGTATTGAATTATTAAAATATCTCAACGCTATTATTCAATAAATAATACATTCTAATTTTAACAATTTAAAAAAACATTATATATTTTATCACTCTTATAAATATCATAAAATTAGTTAAAAGACAAGTATATTTTCGATTGATACGTACGGTGGTAACTTTGTGAAAAAATATTTATAATATAAAATAAAAATTGAAAACTTTTATATTTCCCTAGTTGCGAGAAGTATTTTACCTCTTTATAAATCAATTTCAGTCCGTGACGTACTAAACATAAAAAGAGAGCTGGTTAATGACAAAATCAATTTATTTAGTTTTGCATTAAAAAAGAAGTAATTGTCTTAAATTCTAAATTTATTTATTTTTATTTTGGATTATCAGAAATGTACGTCCAATTTTTACATCAAATTTTCGTTTTACAAAAAAAATAGTTTGATAAAGTTAAATATTTTGATAAATTTTGGGTTTAAATATACTATTATATATGCATGTACTGTTTCACCACAAAAAAAAATAGTTTTATAATAACCAAATGCTGGTAATTCTTTTAGTCTCTGTATTAAGACTTTCCCTAAGATGCCAAAAAAAATACTTACAAAAAATACTAGCACCGTAAGGAAAGTCTTAATAAAACTTCGATGATCAATTTCTAAAACTTAGTTTTGGTGTTTAATAAATATCATTCATTGATAAGACGATTTGTTTGACAAAATTTAATTAGGTTTAAAGTTATATTTGATGGTTGGAATAACAGTTTTTTATTGAAGTTTTATAAATTAAATTTATTTTTAATTCAATATAAACATTGTGTCTTTTGAAAATCAAGAGCATATAATTTACCATTTTTATAAATAATATAACTATACGAAAGCACTTGTTTGAGAATAAAGAATTATTTTTTTACATTAACTGTTAGTCCCGGTGAACATTGAAAATATCTGGCAAAAGAAAGACCGCATAAGAAATTCAAACTCTTGACATCTGCCTCATTCTTCTCTAGGAGTCTGCGGTGATGTCTATTCAACGTGTCAAAGTCACAGAGGTCTTCTCTTCTCTTCATTTGCCGATCAAGAATATTCTAGTAGGGTGAGGGGACGTAGCTCTTGCTTGCCAGAATTACATCTTCCAATATAATGGTTAATAATGTATGACAATACTAGTACAATTTATACACCTACACTCTGTCGAATGATTTAAAAATCATTTACTTATTCACCTTTTCATGTAGTCAATATTTTATCGGATACCTTAAACCTGTTCTCGGTAAACATCTTTCTCAATTTTTTTATCTTCCAAATTTAAACATAGCATTTTTTTCATTAACAGCCGGTTGTAAGAAAGAGATTTCACGTTTTTACGACTGGCTACTTTTTAGAGTTTATTATGGAAACTCTGAACCTAATATTATTTTTAGAGAACTTTTTTCTTCCAACATTTAGTGGTTGGATAAAAAAAAGCTTCTTTATTTTAGCATTTATAATAACAGTAATTCACAGTTTAAAAAAACCAAAAAACATGTTAAAAAAACGGTTAAAATTAACATGAATTCAAAAATTAATTGGCCTTCGTTTGCATTAATTATCAGTTACACACGTATAACCAATAGATAAAGCTTCCTAAATACGTAATAATTAAATAAGGCTTATAGTTTTAGTTTAAACTGCAGTGACACTTTTGAAAGATCCGCAGCAGGTAATGTTTAAACCAGGTCTTGGGCAACTCTCTGCTGACATCGTAAAAAAAAGGTGAAAAACTGTTCTCTCGTCATCTATTTATTTATGAAATCATGTCGTCTTTTATTCAGTACAAAATTGATATCTTCTTATTTAGATCGGCAAAAGATCGATTTTTATTATTTGTGTGTTCATAAGTACAATATTTCGCCAGAAAAAAGCATTAGCATTGTCAAAATCCAAGTGTCAGATACACTTTTTGTGACTACTTGAATTTATAAACTTAAAATAAGGACCGCTTGATATACTGGCTATTTTAATTTAGATGTTGAACAAAAAAAACACTTTTTCTAGCTAAAATACTTAATTTCTTACTTTATTTTTAAATCAGCTGCAAACGTTGAATTGCTCAAAAAAACCCCTATACGAATACTGAGTATGGAAGCGCATTAATTCAAAGTGCTTAATTTCCAGAAGTCAATATTTTTTCATTTATTATCATTTAGATAACGAGATAACTTTTGGAAAATTCAGTTGCTTTTTTTTCGCATAAATTTATTTTAAGATTCTTATTGCGAAAACTGTTTATTAAAAAAAAACTATTTAGTTAATCATTTGTTCTCGCAGTGTTTTTGCGAACAAACTTTGTTGATTACTGGCATACAAAGATAGTGGTGCCGATTTTCAAACGAAATTTTGACAAGTTAGAAGTTTTAATGAAAGTTTTGTTGAGTGAGAGATACGGCTGATGCCAACGACTCGTCAATTACAAAGTGTAAAAGAAGGGGGAGATACGTGCTAGTAACAATGTCGTTATTGAACGTTAAAATAAAATAATCTGCCCAAAAATTGTCTGAAAATAAATTTATTTGAAATCAATCGAAACATTTTTGCCCTTTTTTTAATTATTGTTTTAAGTGTTAAAAATATTCTTAAAAATAATAATTATATACGGATTATAAGAATGCATTTGAAGTTAGAATAACTGCTTAATTAGTAGTTAGAATAACGCACAAATGAAATACAAGTAATTGTATTTCATTTGTGCGAATTGAATAAAAAGGATGGATTTTTTTATATAAAACGTACCCTTTTCACATTATAATTAAACATGTTTTAATATGAATGTATCAAAAATAGAACAATCACTTTGATTGCTAAGCCAAGCATTATTGTGTCTGCGTTTAGGCAAAAGCTTCACAATTCGCGCTAATTCAAATTTTATGTACCGTAAGTAACGATTGATGGCTATAGATTCCACATTATAATTTCCATTTGATTGGCTGTTCGGAAACGAGCTGGGCACCTCACTGAGAGACGATCAATCATATACCCAACGTTGCGTTGGCCCGCTTTAGTGCCAATAATCCAATACCTCTCTTGCGAACAAATCCACATGTCCGAAATAACAATGATCCTTCTCACCGTGCCATATAATCTCGAATATGAACATTTCAGGAGCTTGATATAATGAAGTTGAAAGCGTATAGAAAAAAGCAAATAATACTTTTTCAGTAGGTTTATCAAGAATTATTAAATGTATTGATTCACATCGTTGATTTAATCAAACATTTTTAAAAATAAGAATAAGTTTAAATTTTTTAAATGATTTAAAAATTGTAGATTTCATTTTAGGATTATACAAAAAGAAGAAAAATATCATGATATGGATACCTTTATTACATTAATCGAAATTGTAATTACCAAATAAAAAAAAAGTCTCCAGTATCATCACTTAAAAATGACTTGTCAGATAAAATGAGATGGCTTGATCAAAATATTCTTAACGCGTATGTTACAATATTTAATAATAAGTGGAAGCTAGACATACTTTACACGTAACGTTCATTTTGAAATCGTTATTTGGCTGTCACGTCTTATGTTTAATTTATTTTATAATACAGATGTATTTTGTGCCCCCGTCGGATAGGTTTCACATTATTATGAATGTAATACAATTGTGTTAAATGAGTTACATATTGAAATGGGGTTACATACGTGTGAGCGTTTTCACACCATTGCAAATGGTCATATCACTTCAGTAATTTGTAATAAAACAATAGAGAGTACGTGAGGCGCAATTTAATGCCACAGCTTCTGCTTATTGCAGACAATGGAGAAGCTCGATAATACGTCATTGGGAATCGGTGTTGCTCTCGATTTGTTCATGCGGAGCATTATACATGCTTCAAGCGCAATGGTCATTAATAGCTTTTGGATTTCGAAAGGCTCCATTTGAATTTTGCTTGGGCTGAATATCGATATTTAAAATTTAATCCAGTGTCAATAAGAGCTTGATTATTTTGTCTGTTTGGTTGTGCTTTGATAATGAACTATTTATCGAAATTCTATTATTTCAATTCAAAATAAGTCCGTGTAGAGACTATTATAACCATTTTATTAATAACACAAAGTCAACATGAAGGGTAAATAATTTTAGTAGTAATACTTCTTTATAATTATAATTAGTGCTGCAATTAACTTTGTTTATTACACTTTTAAAAAAGTGAAGTAAAAAGTTATCAAATTTCATTTTATATGTTTTCAAAAAGGTATTATTAACAAATTTTGTTCCATTACAGTAAAGTGTATGGTGCAATACAAAAATATGTGTTGAATAATTAAGTTTATTGTTCGATACATATATCCGATAAATAAAAAGAAAACTGATAAAATGAGTTCCATAAACAAATCATCTATGACAGAAAAAACGTCTTTGACGATTTTTAATACAAAATTTAACTTATTTTATTTGTATAGTATTTAATATAAGAATCTTTCTGCTTAATTAATTGAAGAAAAAACAATGAAAATATAATATATGATTTACAATTTAAAAATTATTATAATTCAAGAGATTGGTTATTTAGGCTGGTTTAACTCTTAGCTACGCAACTGTATCTCGAATAAATACAAATAATTTAATATGTAAAAAGTATCATAACTTTCAAACATTGTCAAATAAGGGTGTTACACCTCGAAGTGAGGTAAAATGGAAAACTCTAAAAAATGAGAGAAAAAATGAACTGGACCACACCGTGGTACAGTAATAAAGAAAGGTGAGAAAAAAGGTAAGTCGTATTGTGACGTGTAATAATATAAACGGCTCATATAATATTTTACAAAGGCACAATGTAATCAGAAAAACTAGATGTCAGTCACTTTTATTTTTCTTTGCTACGTATTTGTTTTCCGGATGGTACTTTTACATAAAATATTGAATGAACAAAAAAATAGAAATCATACTTACAATATTTCATTTAAAGTGGTTTTATTTTTCAAATATGCGATTTTCGTCATCGAAATAAATATTTACAAATAAAATAAAAGCGTGTTTATAATATATGTATTACAAAGATTATTTTGCAATGTCACTTAATTATAGAAGGAAAAAATGCAATTATCATGGCTACAATATGTTGAAACAACTATAATTAACTACCCCACTTTGTAAATACATTGCTCATATTCGATTTAAATATATATGAAGTTAAAATTAGTCCGATAGATTATGTCAACGGTCCATATTTTTTTAAATTTCATAATTATTCTTCTATACATATTTTCGATTGGTTCAACGACAAATTTGTGGAAAACCAATTGGGTAGTGAAATTTAAATTTGATTATTTTGGTATTTAAACTTTTGTGTTAGTAATGTGACCTCCAAGTGATGGGGTCGTTTATTGTGAACAGTAACTATATAAAAAAATACAATGAATATTTCTTCATTGTCTTAAACTTTGAAATCTTTAAATAATAAACGTATTCAAAAATATAACACTTAACCCAGAAAAAGTAAAAAGGTAATTAGGCATATATCACGAAATATTTTTTTGAATTGCCTTTTTAATGAATATTTTTAAGGCACGTTAAGCGTTTTTTTTCAGTAATTTCAGGCTAAATTGTATTTCTATAGAACAAAAAACGTCTATGGAAAAAGTGCTGTTTCGCAGAAATGGCTTTTCTTTGCCATCGTATGTTTTAGTGGTGTACATACACCAAAAAGAATATGCCATCTGTTTTTAAGCTCAGTATTTTTTTCGAGCAGTCCTTGCACACGTAGGGTAATTTTAGACCGCCCATGTTGTTGACATCAGAGAAAGAAAACCTTCTTATCAGAAAATATTATTTTTAATAATTTAATATCATAAAATAATGCTTTTAATTAAACATTCAATATATGTGTGTATTTATATAATCTATTTTAGGACATATTGTTAATTTGTAATTTTAAATGTTTTTTTTATAAATAATGATATCAATAACGGTTTTCAATATTCAAAAAGATTTATTTACCAAGTTTATTAATCAGTATAAATAATAAAAGTATTATTTGTGTTATTTAACTGTATGTGAGTATGCCACTTTAATTTCACGTAACTATAATATAAAATTATTCAAATCTTTTTACCGAAATTAATTATATTCCACATACTTTCGTGTTTATTTTAAGATGATTACGTATTGTATTCAAAATGTTTTTTCTATGATCTTTTTCACCATCACATTTTTTTTTCATCAAGAACGGATAAGTACGACTAATAGTCAAGCGTTTTTGTAGATATTAGGAATACTACGTAATATATAACGTTTGTGCGTATTTCATGTCTTAAGTTTTTTTTATTGGAAATTATTTCAATATTATCATTAGTTTAATTAAATACTGTCTTTTCAACCACTGGTTAAGGTGAGGGGTTGCTGAAAAGCAGGGGTTGAAAACAATTACACCCACGCGAAGCCGTAATGCGGCGCACACAACTTTCACTTTTATCGCCATACTCGACCCTTTTTTGCTCTCAACCTTTTGCCCGATTTTAAAACAAACTGTGTAGTCATCTACTACCACCATAGACAAACAAGAAAAAAATCAGGACATATTGAAAAAGTAACGAAAAACAATGTGACCTTACACAGCTTTTCGTGATGTTTTATGGATACCACGTAAAATTTTCTATTCAATATTTTTATTATTTCTATAACATTACATTTGTTCATTTGCGAGACCCACTATTTTCTTTTATTTATTTTTTACGCTTTTTGCTTATTTATGGCTATTGTAACTCAGTGGTTTTATAAAAATTTAATGCCATAACTATGTATGGAAAGTGTTTGTTATTTACAAAATATGTTTACTAAGCCATCTAACATTACTATTTAAAAAAGTGTATTATTCATTTCCGGTAGCATAAGCGACATTAATTGATAAAAATTAAGTACTTTCATCATGACTTACCGTAATGATCATTAGTTTTAGTTAACAAAAAAAAACAACAAAAAAAAACGGACTGTATCTTCCGATTAAAACTTGATATTAGGACAATGCAATATTGTTTTGCAAAAAAATACATGGCACGACCTAAAATAGCGGTTGCATACATATAACGGGTACATATAATAGGAAAATCAATTACAGAACTCGAAATAGTATAATGTTATAGTTCGTAATATTTCACTACAATTCTTTATGATATATTATCACGATGCATTGCATGGAAATTTCTTACACATTTTGAAAAAAATCTGTACACGTGACTAGCCTATATAATTTCCGTAGAAGAAAAATATTATCTAAGTACTTCATCTCAAAACAACAAAAAAAAAAAAGTGACTCGTTTATAAGACTCAGTTTCCAAAAATATAATTATGTTTTTAGGAGTCACGATATTTTTTTGTAAAATTTATCACCCAGAATGTGAATTCAGGTAAATACATATTGTATCAGTTGTTTACAGGAATTCTTATAATTTTTTGAATACTATACTGAAAAAAAAAGATTTAATTAAGAAGTTTGGTCACAGCGTGTATAACCCTGTATCTCTCTTTACTTCTCGATCGCCCAAATCGAAAGGGCGACATTTTGACACGAAAAGTTTTAAACTGTTTACACTGAAAACACGTTTAAACTGATGAAGTTTTTTAATCCATACCACACTAAAAGGACTTTTAACTCCTCCTAACCCCAAATTTCTATGCAACAACCAACTAAATCAGTATAAAATAAAACAACCTTTTACTCACGTAATCTAAAAAGGTCTGCATAATTTTAAATAAATATATTCTTTTTATTATCTACTATAATACAACACTGTATGTATTGTTGTTGACGTGGCTTGCATAGTGGATTTAGTTTTGAATATATATTATGCCACATGCTATTTCCACTTCTAAGATGAAATTTTTAAATAACGCGCACTGATTATGAGTCAATCACTAAACCTCTATCGATCAACGGTGTACATTAGAAAGATGTTGTTAGAAATGTTCTAGTACTCAGCTAATCACTTTGTCAACTTCCTTATTGTAAAACCTTGATATGAAGTGGTTAAGAACAAGGATATCCGTACATTTTTCTAGATATTGTTTATCGTTTGGTGCAAATGGAATACCAAATAAAAGTTGTAGTACCCTTTTTTAATTTACTGTAAATACGTAGTAGTATGACATTTTTTTTTTTGATAATATGAAACTACTTACCATTGAATTTTTAATTTATAATATAATAAATTCACATTCGCCAGATTTTTTGTAAACATTTAAATAAAATATTTAAGAATAAGTTTTTATCTCGTTATAAGTAGATACTTTCTTAACTTATGATTTTTTTATTTGATTGTTTATTAAAAACTAGAAGTAATTATTTTTATGAAGTTAGAATTTTTTTAAATATATATATATCCATCTCCACTCTCAATGTGGAGCATATGGTCTCCTAATAGAGGTATCTCAACAGAAGTTTTTCTACGAGAACTATTTGTTACTCCGTCGCTCAATCACAAATATATATAATTGAGCATGATTCATTAATAATTTCTATCATTATTAATAAACTCTTTTCGTATTTCTCATACCAATCGATTAATGTAACTTGATATTAGTCTTACCTAATTTTGAATAAATAACGTTATACTGATTCTATTTTTATTGATAAATGATCGTGATGAGTTAATCCATTCTTGATATTTGATAAAGAACGTAAAATTAGATAATAAAATATCACACATTTAATGTAATAAAAATTTCAACGTTAATAAACAGTCATCTTCAATCAATTGACTTAAAACTATGTTACCCTTTTTACGCAATACACATAGATAGAGTAAATATAAAATATTATTTTTGGTAGATATTTAGTTATGCCATCTTTAAAGTAGCGGTATGAAAAGTTTCCGTTCAAAATACTCCTCAAGCAGCACCATTCCCTACTACTCACCACTATAGCGCTTTTGAGAAGCGGGTAAATTATACGTGGACAGTGTTTTTTTTCAATTCCAAAGGACACTTTCATCCCAAGGCATATACATAATATTATCGCAGATTTACATATGATACCACTTAAGCAATAGGTAGCTAGATTTTTTCTATATTTCAAACGTTTTTTCAGAGATTTGAGAACGTGAGAGGAACAATTTTTTTCTTATTTAGTTATAAAAAAAATGTTTTGAATAACTTACCTTCATTTAAGGTTGTCCGTGGCTTGTAGTTCAAATCTGCAAATTAAAAGAAACAAACATTATTAATTAAGTTGATGTATTAATATAAATTCAATTAGTTCAAGTATTTAATGATAACATCATTTTAGTTTTACTTTTGTAGCATACAGTACAGACTTAGTTATGTTTTATTTTTTTATGATTACAACTGTTCATTTTCTTAATTTAAAATAAGAATTGTTTAGTGGGATATTATCAACAACCGTTGTTCAATTATATTATCAAATATAACTCTTTACATCTTGTCTTAAAATTAAATCCAATACGTTTAATATAGTTAAAGAGTATTAATTTCGATTGCTTAAATTTATATCGTGTCAAATAATGCAATTTAGAATTCTAAGATAAAACAAATCTTTGAATTTTTAATTGTTGTATGTTTGCAAATTTATCATTTTTTTATACTGTTAAACAACCATTATTTTTAGCATGTCTGTATTGTCTCGTATGAAAGATTTTCTCTGATTTATTCAAAACGTATTCATCCTTATGAAAACTTGATGAAGGTTTTTTATTCTTAAACTCATTTTTGAAGCGGACATGATAAGTGTTTTTTTTATTTGAATACTAAATTCAAATACTTGAATTCAAAAACTAATAATATTTTGTAAGGTAAAAATACGTATTTTATTTTCTGTCGTATTAATGAGTAGAACTATGAAATGATTTACTAGCGTGAATCACTATTTGAAATTATTAACCAATTAATTATTCTATGATTTATTAACAAAAAAGCACTGCGGCTTACTCTACACACACACAAAATCACTTACAGTCAGCAAGACGTGAAGGCAAGCAGATAGTACGGTAAAAGTTTCAACTGACCGCCGCAAAATTTTCCTTCCAACGAGTGACATGGAAATGTAAATAAGGGACTGCCGCCACGATGAGAAAATGGTCTCTCTTGCGCCGTTCGACCCAACAAATTGCGCCTTTATCTCAGTATTAGAACTGTTCAAGGCAGAGAGAGAAACTTGTTGTTTTGGATACATCGGGAGAATGGCATCAGCTTGTGGCTTTTGACCAAATGCGCTTGATCCTCTCTACCCTCTCTATTCACCTCCCCATCCACCCTATCGTTGGACTCATTCACTTACTCGTGGACTCCGTCTCGAGTACAAAGTAACAACAAAGAGATCTGGAGAGGCTTTCGCGAAGTAAACTTCGCAATGTGTGTTTATTTGTACAGGGATGCCCATCACGTATGCGCCTCATACAATATTTATATTTATCGTGGCTTGTTACCTTTTTAATGAACATTTATTGTACTCTCGAGTATACTTCCTCGTTGTATTTGAAGCCGTATAAAGTTATGTTATCTACATAACATGCCAATAAGATCTAACACTACAAAACACGTTTTTATTGTATATTTCTTATTATTTTCTGTGTTGTCTTTTTATAAACATTTTTACTTTTTTCACAACAATTTACCAGAAAATTAAAAATTAGGTACCTTATGAGATCTATAACCTAACAATAAAATAATAAAAAAATTAAAAAGTTTACTTTACAAAAACACGTAAAAAATTTCATAATCCCTTTTAATAATATTTTTACTTTTTTGATTGAGAAATTTTTGAATGAAAAAAACAAAAAAACATGTGCAATGAAAAAAATATGGAATACATATTTACTTTTCTCCGATTACATATTTTTTAAGCAACATCAAAAATCGTAATATTTTCATAAAACGTCAATATTTTCCAGTTGCAGTATTTTTTTCTAGTTCTACGTAAAAATGTTCAATATTGGTATCATATCAATAAATATATATTGAAAATAGCACATAAATCTTTATATAAATATATGAAATCTTATATTGAGTCTAAATTAAATGTTTAGCTCAACAACGCCTAAATCTTTATTCATCAGTTGTAGACTAATAAGATAATTTTGTTGAATTACCTAAATGAAGTCACATATGCATTTCTTTTCGACTTTGCAATCAATACTTACATAATATACATACTCAGCTGTAAGAACAAGTTTTACGTATAGAATATAAAACGTACCTACGTATGAGAAGAAAGCTTTAGAAAAGAAGCCACTCAAGTGGAAAGCCAGAACGTTAAAAGAAAGTGCTCACTATTTCATTGAACCTAGAAATAATCGCAAAGTGTCATTTTATGCGAATACTTTAAAGCTAGCAATCTTTCTAAAAGTTAAAATATTATCGAAAACTATTATTTCACACTTTCTGTGTAAATCGTTAAAGAGGATTTTTTATAAAAGCATTAATTCATGTCGAGATAAACCTTTCTCTCTAAAAAAATTCAAAAAACGTGCAAGTAATGTTGCTTTTATAATCGTGCTTAACTTTTTAAAATATTGAAATATTCTTCAAGGTTATTAAAAACAGTTATTTAATTAACCTGAATTCTAAATTACAATCACGTAGCTACAAAATAAAATTTCATATTTTAAAAATCATTATCATAAAAGTAATGAAATTCATTTCTTAAAAGAAAACTCATATTCAATACATATTATCATTACCAATACTATTATACCAAAGATTGAAATCTCTTAAACAATGCAAATATTGTTTATTTCGCAAAGTTTTGGCTAAAATATTACGTTAAGTGGGTTTTTAACATTTTGTGCTGACGGAAGTATTAGAATATTCAGCATTTCCATATAATCAATCTTAAATTTACATGTTGCTGTCAAATCCACGCCATTTTCACTCAACTCCCATATTTGGAACGGGTACATTGACATCGGTAAGTCTTACTTAGCTTCGCTAAAAAAACTTATTTCATAATTTTCTGCTGATTATTTTTAATTGATGAAAAAACAGAATGGATGATTAAAATTATTACACAGAGTTCAAATTTTTGTCATAATTTTTACTTTATTTTTTGTACCACTTATTATAAAAATAGTGTACTAATTTGTAGGAGATTTCGAATCGTTTATTTTCTGTCTCAAGGATAAAGTATAAAATTAGTTTGAAAATTCTTAGTATACTTTCTCTGGTTGATTTCATATTCAACAAAAAGTATTTTTTATTTTGATCACATTTAGATTAGACATTAGAATAGCGTATTAGACAAGTATTTTCAACGTTTTGAATTATGTCTTATATATTTTTCATAAATATTATATATATTAAAATTATTTTAATCCCTTAAATCATGAATTAAATATTCACTACTTACATTTACATAGACCATTTGATAAGCTTAAATGATCGTAACTGAAGACAAAACTTTCGATAGGTAGTCAAACAGCCAATATGGTTTCCACAAGGGAATCCAGAGAGAGACTTAATAGTAGAGTGCCTTTTGTCGATTTACTCGACCGTAAATTCCTCTATGAAAACAGCATCTTCATTATTAACTCCGGCCAGTCTGACTGAGAATAATTCGATAACCCTCTCCCTCTCACCCCGTGAACAAGTCCATACTGTGTGAAATCAAATTAGAACCGATGACAATGGTATGCTTTTGACGGCTCAATATACGCTTATATGATTATGCCTTCCGCAATTTACTTGTACTCTCAAAACAAAATAGTAATGCTCGTCAAATGACCGAATATTGGAATCCTGTCACAGCCTCAGAGACTATTTGTCGACATCAGAGACCACGAGAGAACCATAGTACATAACGTATGTTACTACAAATGCTTTGAAGTTTTCTCGCATATATTTCTCACATATTATTGTACATAATTATTATTTAGAATATTCTGATCGGTAAAATTTTGCCATTTTACGATGTTATATATATTACGATTATTATATTATAAAGGTGTGGTTTCGAGAAATTAAATATTTGTCAATTCTTAAAAATCTCAATTAAATTTTATAGGCACTAGGAGATAAAACCTAATAAAATATTATAAACAACATGATTTTTTTATAAAAAAAAATCTTTACCTACTGCCGTCCAACATAGTGTATCTAATTTGCATACTTTAAATAGACAAAATCTCTTTCTTTTTAGAAAATATTTCGTTATTTCAAATACTTTAATATGTATAGAAAATATATCTTTGTCACTACGTATGTAATTCTAACAACATTTAAAAACAATCAAAAATTCTGTGCACTTATACTCATACAGATTTCTATAAAACTAATGAAATACTCAGAAACATTACGCCTAACCTGAATTCGCGTTGATTCAAAAATAAATAAACTTCTTAAATAATCGTTTCATCGTTAAATCTTATTAGCGTTTTAATAATAATTATGAAAAAAATTCGAGACGGAAGTTTTAAATACCCCGTTTTTTGCCATCTCATAGCTCTTTTTTCCACGTCATTTTTTACATCACGGCAAAACAATAAGCTGTTACTGAATATCAGTATAGTTCAAACTGTTTAATAAACCAAATCTTACTTTTTTGTTTATAATTCTAAAGTTGTTATGTTCAATAATTATAATCGCTTTCATACTAAGATAAATAAAATGCTCAACTAACCACGACAATGATATAAAATAGTTTAATAAGAAGAAAACATTGACTGAAAGAAATGTATTTAGAAAATATATTTTATTTAAATATTTAAATAAGTCTATCATATCTACTAACTCAAGATTTGAAAATATTTTCCGAAAGCAAACGAGTTTTTGTTAAAAATTTCTACGTACTAATAATAAAACTGATACTGAGTGAAGTTCTTTTAATCTTCTTTATCCCCTTATTAATTACAATAATATAATTTGAGAATGAAAATATCTGGTTATATTTTTGTTTTGTTTTTACTTTACAAAATCTTGATCTATTCACCAATCGTATTAATTTTAAATTAAAGTAGATCATAATAGTTTTGAAGTACAGCACATGTTTTATTTGACAATATTTTTGAATTTAATAATGTAAAGTTAATTAATTAATGAGTTGCACATATTATTTTATTATATTAACGGAATCTGCACTCCCGGATAAATGTTAGGAAACCACTGTATTTAGGGATGATAAATTATCAAAAGTTACTTTGTCTTCCAACTCGGTGTGGCTGGGATAATTTTCTTATTGGAATATCGAAAAAATGACAGTTTTATGATTCTGAGAAAATCTCACTCATAAATTTCATCTTTTAATAATACCTTTTTAGGGATTTATTTTGAGCTATTTCTGTTTGCCATAATCTCTCTATCCCTACTTTATCCATTACTTTTTTTTTCAGATAACCATATCGTTTTGATCTCGCCGTTTTGCGAATTATAAGTCTCATATAAAACATTTTTTAAACATTAATAAACATTGTCCATCTTTAAACACTAAAAATAAACATTTATAATAAAAAAATAAATAATAATCAGGAAAGGTTGAAAAATTATATTAAATATCACGTTAACGATAAAAAATACTTACAGTTGAAATAAAGTAGAAGTCCTGCTACTAGGGCGAACACCAGCAGCATCAAAAGAAGTAAGAGAGTGAAAATAGCAGGTTTACAGCATCCCCGCCAACAGTCTCCAGGAGCTTCACTTCTTCCGTTGGACACTCCGACCACAACACCACCTTTACTTTTGTCTAACACTCCATAGGAAGCCACAAGTCCTCCAACAGGCCTGCCACTTACAGTCCCATCGGCATTAGCCAAAAACCCACAGCAATTATTATCCTGATTTTTTTGTAAGCCGGGGAACTGATTTTGATTTGTTCCTGCTTGCATATTTACTGCACTCTGATCTAATGTTGTATCATCAGTTTTTTTGAAAGATTCATTCAAACACACTTTTTCACCCGTATTCAGTCTATTCCTACTCAACGTAGCACTATCAATTTTACTGCCACTGGAAGATTTTCTACCGTGTTCAATATACCAGTCTTTTTCTTCAGCCCTGAGAGTTCGATCGTTCCCTGCGTCGAATATTTCTTTACCTGAAGATTCACTATCCGTTCTATATTGTGATGGGTCAGTCGTGTATCTTCTAGTAGTACTTCCGTAATTTTTGGCAGAATTTCTGGCAGTATCACCTTGATACCAGTTTGGATCTTGATCTGATCTTGTACTTCTTGCTGATCTGCCGCTGAACCTTTCTTCAGTCCTATACAATCTGCTTCTGTCGTCGTAATAGTCATCTGGACGGATTGTTCGTGTTCTTTCTTCGAAAGGTTCTCTTCTCTCGCGTAGTTCTCTAGCGACGGCATAGTCCGGGGATGATGTTGACCAATCTTCCGCAACATAACGATCACCCGGGGGAACTCGTTGGGTCGGGTATTGCGCGTAATACGACTCATCCACTCGATCAGTGCCCGTCGTGTAATACGAGCTCACTGGAGCTGAGTAGTCAAACA
Organism: Himalopsyche anomala; assembly: GCA_031772345.1. NCBI lineage: Eukaryota > Metazoa > Arthropoda > Insecta > Trichoptera > Rhyacophilidae > Himalopsyche > Himalopsyche anomala. Next base: position 21,032,732 of record CM062821.1, on the reverse strand, counting down.
TTTTGCGTAGAGTATTTCAAATAAATTAATGTTGATAGCAAAGTATCCTTTCCTAGTCACTCGACAGAATTTTATACTCAGCTGACGTTGGAAAAGAGGGGAAGACGTTGATTTTAAATTGAAAACATATTTTCTAGATATAATTTAAATATATCAAAAAGAAACATTTTTTCGCTATTATTTTTGTAAATGTTGTTTTATAAAAACTTTGTTCATTTTGCCACTTATTTTGTTCACCGTGTGATAAATATCATTCTCACCGTCCTTCGCATACAAAAGCTGATCTGAAAATAATAAAAAAAAAAACATTATAATAATGCCTTCATTATTTCATTAAAATATTGTGAGAAAATTTTTTTAATAATGTACACTGATAGCTAAATGAAACTCATTAAAGATAAGTTTTTCACGTTTAAAAAAATCTGTAAAAAGAGAAATATTATATAGAAGAAGTATAATTCAAAGAATCATTCCAGTCGCCTATGCAATTTTATATGCAAATATTTGACGCGAGTGTTATTATCTTTTCATCAAAAAATATTGGCATACATGCATCAACACCTCATTCTATAAGAGGTGATTCAATTAAAACAATAAAAAAAACTCATTTATTGCCTTTTGCCAAAAACGTGCAAATTCAAGGGCTTTGTATGTATAAAGGATTCATTTGTATTTTTTAAATAGTTTAAATTTATATTAAGCTTTGATTGTTTATTAAGAGGACTCGTCGCTGTCAATTAATTCATCAAAACATCATAACAAACGTAATTATTGAAATTCTAATCAGTTTATTAATGTTCTTGAGTTATCTATTTATAACATTAAATTCAAACCCCAAATAAATGTTTTATAATATATAATATGATTGCATCGGCACTTACGTGGTAAAACTCAACTAGACCCTAGAACTCAACAATATTCGATTCGATTTTGTTAGCTATTTCTCATGACATTTTTTCCAAACTACAAACAGAAGAAAGGTGTATTTAGAGTATTCAACAAAATTTCAAATTTCATAATTACATAAGACAGGTACTTTTTAAAAATATTTTAAACGTCGATATGTTTTTTTAAACGAAGAAAACTAACTAGGTACTTATAATAAATTATACAAATCATTCAATTGAAATAAGCATTTTTAGAGTTATATAAATATTATACAATATTAACATTATAATGTGGAAAAACATTTTTCACACACTCTCAAACAATTTGTGTTCATTCATTTTTGTAAACTGCTTAATGGCAAATTGCTTTGGCTTCTTTGTAATGAATCTATATCCTTTCTTCACGTTTTTGCACTCATCCAACTTATTTTTTCAGAAAAGTCTTAACGCGTTTTTCTTTTTTATGCGCGTAAGTCTTTTGCGAGTTCTTTGAGAAGAACTACAAACAAAAAATCGTTTAACACCCGCTTTTGATGAACGTAGAGCAAAAGTTATGTTATGATTTTAACGATATCATGAATAAGTTGAATAAAATATCTTTTTTCTTCGTATATTTTTTATTTTAAGAAGTTTCCAAAGAATATAAAAATCATAAGTAAGAAAAAAATCTTTTAACAATAAATTGATGAAATTAACACTATGTTAAATATTTTAATGGTGTAAAAATTTTAGTATTTAACAATTTACTATGATTACCGTGAGGATATTTTTTTCCGATTTTAAATCGAAATAGTACATCAGTAATGTAATATACAGAAGAATAAGTCGTAGCGTTAAGTTTATACAAAAACAAAACTATCATTCACGATTTTGACTGACGGTGAATTTATTTAAAATTAGCAAATTTTAATAACTAATTTTAAATAATTTACCAGTTTACTTTTAATTACTGCATAAAAAAAATACCAGTACTTCGATCACACCAAATTCATTAACTTACAAATATGCATACAAACATTTATTTAACATTCGAAAAGATTATTTATCTTCTATTTATAATTTATCTATTTCTGTTATAAGATAAAAAAATATCAACTAATTTAGTTCTACAATTTTGAAAAACATTTGAATACCTTCTTGCTTTTCCGACACTTTATCTACAAACATATTTTTTTGAATTATAATGAATACATGTTTCTTATTATTTCTACAATTGTTGTTAAAACTATTTACTAATTTCGATAAAAAATATAAATTAAAAAATATATTGAAATCTTTATACTTAATTCACTGTTAATGTGGCTGAATATTTATAACAGATATAGTTTTTATTAGATTGATTACATTTAAAGTGTAGATATTTTAATTAATTAGTTGTAATTTCTATGAAAATCTGTATTTTCCATTCATAGCTTGACACTTATTGTTTTCTATAGTCTTTTATATATTTCTCGGCAATAAAACATTGTATAATTAAAATAACTGTGTAATTTAATGAGAGAAACCGATTCTGATCATTCCGTAAAGTTTTAGAATTAGTACGAAACATGTGTGATGTATTTTAATAAATACAATAGCTTTCAATCATGTGATTGCATTTAGTACCTTAAAGGTAAAACTAATTTGAATTGTTTCATCAAGAACCTTCAGTTGACATCGTTATATTAAGAGCGGATAATTTTAATAGTTTATTAGCATGATATCGACTGTGGAAAGGAAAAAGGACATAACCCACAATTTTTTCAAAATAGGTTTTTTTCGATAATCACAATGTATCAAACTTGATACAGGTTCTTTCAAAAGAATGCAAGCTGAAAATGCCGAATTAGTATCTAAATTTAGCTTTTTAGTTTGAAAAAGTTGTCCTTGGAAAAATTAAAACCAAGAAAAAAGACTGAAATAAAGGTTTTTCCTAGACGACTTCTTTAATTCATATTAGATTATGTCAATTTAACACCAGTTTGGAAGTCTCCGAGCACTTCAAGGTTGTGTATAAATCATAATTGGCATATGTCACAAAATCATCGAAACACATTTTTACCGCCTCCTGTAAAAAATCGATGTTGGGTTACGTCCATTTTCCTTTCCACAGTCAATATGTTGCTACCCGGCTAGGTTCGATTCCCTTTGGCGGCAACTCTTAATTCGAAAGTATATATTATATTATTAATATATTTTTTTCTTGTTGTAGAAATTTGAAGCCGTGATATGTTTTTAATTATATTTTTTTATTGGTTCTGAACATTGATGACATTATTTTTAATTTTTTTAGGAACAAAATTTATTAAAGATATTCAAATCCCGCTCCTAAAAATTATTTGTTTTTTTTATTGTTGAAAGGAAATATGATATGTTGCATTACGTTCTGAGAAGTTGTGGGTTTCGAATCCCGCTCCCAATATTTTTCTTGTTTTCAAAAATATATATGATGTCACGTTTGCACAAGTCGCGGGTTCCGAATCTCCGTTCAAATCCCGGTCCTAACAATTGTTTTCTTTTTATTTTGCCGAAAGAATATAATATGATATGTTGCTTGGGATACGTTCGAGAAAAAGATTTTTTTATATAAATAAATATTATAATATTATCATTGTTGAGTTGTCAATGTCGTTTACTTCGGTTATGTAGCTTACGGACTTGAATCGCAGAGTGAACGTTTTTTTTCAATAAATCTATGATTTTTTATTTTAAAAAATGAATGTCTATAATGTCTTAAATTACCTCCTACCATCTATCTAATTCTTAAATGTTTAACGTAACAACAACAAAGCAAAACGAGTGTGTTGCAAGCAGTTCCCGTAGAAAAAATCTGTTGATATAAACTCAATGAGGAGTCTATATGCTCCACATTGGGAGCGAACATGGTTTAAAAATGCAATGGTCGTTTTGACGTCAAATTGATATTTTATTATAAAAATTGTTTTGATGAAATTGTACAATATTTTTCACCTTTTTTACACCTTCAGTGCACAAAATACATGATATTTAATTTTTATACATGTTATTTAAGCTTAATTTACCTAAACTACACCCTGCATGGTCTATGGTCAATGATGGTTGAAAATATTTTCTTATGTTTAGATAATGCAAATCACGAGCATAGACATTTCAGGATAGGAGGGATCCCGTGTAAATGAGGTATAATAAAATTCTAGATACTAGGCTAGAAAAGTCTTTTATTTATATAAAAAATAATAACATATACGTTGAATTTACTTTGGGGTCAGAGTCTTTGATCCCTTATTAACGCACTTTTCCCTGAAAAGATTCCACTGGGTCACATTTTTCCACAAATTTTATTTCTTTGCTATATCACTTTCAGTGGTGTACCCAAATAAAACATAATTCCATTTACAGATCCAAAAGTTATTATTGTATTTTGTTGGTTATTCACTTTTATTCAGTTTTGAAACCTGATATTCATATTGAAAATATTTTTACTACTAAATTATATTTTTTGTCAATCGATCAGATAGTGACAAACTGTAAGATAACAACTGACTATCATATTGTAATAAATTTGGTTTTTAAAGACTTGAAGTTGCAAAAATGTTAAAAAAATAATTAAAGTAAACTTTTAAAAATGTATACAGATCTGCAAAGAAAAGACATGCTGTAGAAAGACATGCAAACTACAATCTTATCATAATAATGGTTGAAATATTATAATAATCAGAAGAAATCTATTGGGGCTTAGAAATGTTTTTAACCATCTTCGTTTCCATTGTCCAGTATACAGACTTGTTATGAACCATATTAACATTATCAATAAAAGTTTTTTCAACAACTAGTTTTAGCTACTCGCTCAACTTCTGTTTTTGCAATGAGATTTACTAGAACTGTTCAAGTAATTAGCGTATTACATTTTTATATTTACATCATTTTAGCATTCAAATATAAGGGATTTAAGTACTGCAAACACTCTATAAGTTGCTTAAAAAATATTTTTTGAATGTTTTCGTTTTGAGGACATAAACCCGCGGCTAACCAAACAAGACGTTCAACGCCGTTATTGCTCCACTACACGGCAAATTTTAAAAAATAAAATTTTGTTTGTTCTTGATTTACTAATATAACTCGGTTTTCTCGCACGACAGTGACCAATTTTATATTACATTTCCATGTTATGAGAATATGAAACTGGTGTTCATCGAACTGGCTTAAGTCAAATATAACCTGATTATATGTGTGGTAACCTTTTGGGAATAACCTAATAAATCTACCCCTTTGTGGACGTTCAAATGATCAAGAGGTCGGACGCCAAGAGGTTCAATGAGCCAAATCCGAGGTCCCACAGTCTGGTTCTTTTCAAGCTTTGTCTCGCGAAATTCCTCATGCATTTGGGTTAAATTAACTGCATGCTCAAATATATCGGTAATAATCTTCCTTATTAAGCCATAGACCTTCTCATAATATAATATGGATGCAATTGAAGAAAACATTGCTTAATATTTATTTAAGTAATATCTAAATTTTAGAGAGGAACTTTCACTTGACAGCACCACCGAAAAAATCCGCAAGAGTTATTTTGATTTCTGAAGTTTATTTAATTACTATTTGTTGTAATGTATTTAAAAAATAGTAATATCATTAATACTTGATCAAAAATAGGCCAGAAGCTTGAAAAAGACGTTGGTTTCAGTAGCCGTGTTCAGTTTTTGAGTCTCAGTACAGTTTCATAAATAGGTTTTTAACAATCGATTTACGGATTTGTGTACAACACAATGGATTTCTATGGTGTTTGTGTAAAATGTAAAATTCTCACGCAGCTATCAGATTCTAAAAAGGCGCGTAGTAGAAACGAATAGCTAAGCACTAGTCCTGCTCTAGATTTATCCCTATTCTATTTTTTTGATCATTGAGCCTGTTCTAAGCGATACATTATCATATTATAATCATGGCCATTCATTTTAAGACTAATCTTATTTTTTTAAAAAAGAAAATAATCGTTTATTATTATAAGTTTTAAAAATATAAATAACAGTTTGAACATCGTTGTTGAAAGTAAAGGTCGACTGGCTTTATCAAAATCACTTCTTTTTTTACCTCTAAAACCACTGTCGTAATATATTTCCATACAAATAGAATAAGGGCTACATTGCTGGAGCTTGTAATCGAAAAATCATTTAATTTATTATGAAACGATATTTTATCACCAGTGTAATCATTTAAACATCATATAATTATTTGTTTATGTTTATTTGAGTTTTTGACATTTTTTTGATTCCATTTCATCGTTTTTTTTGTGCAGCTTCTTTCATTTTAAATAAAAATTTATAAAAAAAAATGAGACGTATTGTGTTTTATCAACGGACTTAAATAGTTTGTAATATCACTTTTAGGGTGTTCACTGTCAATACCTGGTGGAAAAGCATTATATTAATAAAAACACACTATTCCTTCGTACTTTATTTCACTTTATTTAAAAGGTCAGGACCGGTTTCGCTCATTGCGAGCATTGTCAACTGATAAGAAATATAATTTAACAGTGCTATTTACATAAAAATAAATTGAAATGAAAAGGTGTAAATATAGAATCACATTTGACAATGCTCGCAATGAGTGAAACCGGTACTGACCTTTTAAATAAAGTGGAACAAAGTACAAAAATAATATTGTGTTTTTATTTAATTTGTAATATTTAAAAAAATGAAATAATTTTAACAAATAGTTTTAGTAATGTAAGATAAATTATTATATTTGATATCTTTACTTTGTTTATTTTTCAATACAATTTTTTTCAAATAGTTTCAGGATTATTTTCATCCATTCCAACTGGATTTACAAACACAGAAACGATCCATAAGGTAAATTTGATAACTTTAAAACAAAATTAGAAGATATTTTGTAGAAGCTGTGTAGTGTAATTATTAATAGGCTGGTTGTGAATTATTTGTGATTGACTAGTCTAGAAATCTTAAAACATGTATATCCGATTAACATTTGAGTAGTCGATTGTGAACTAAATCGATAATCAAAAACTATTAGACTTATAGTTGATAATACCTGAAGAAAACCCGTGGTATAATTTTGTTTTTATATTTCAAATATGTTAAATAATAATAAATCTGCATAGTTGAAAATCTCTCACCGTCTATTTTATTTATAACAGAAGTATATATTAAAAATAAAATTATACTCTTTTACAGATTCTATAAGCCGATACTTGAATATTTGTTTCCAATCAACTGTTTGTGAATACGATAGATTGCAAATATGTATCAGTGTGGAAACTATAGTAAAAACGCTAGTACTAGGCTATGAATAATAAGATTGTTTCCATTTACTTATCCTTTTTTAGTGTTTAGCACTAAAAATGCATTCTCTCAACATTTTTTATAATATTTTGCCACTTAGCTACAATATTTTAGTCATTTAGATATTGAGAGAAAAACTGCTGTAACGCGATTAAATAATCGATAAAGGTCATCGTGACGTGTCATTCATAATAACCCGAGGGATTACTAACGTCCGTATCGAACTCTGTTCCAATTTACATTACAACGCTATGCTTGTGAGCTGTCAGCTTAGATAACAGTGCTTTTTTTGAATATGAGATAACTTGGAATACTTTTTTATAATTAAATAAACATTTGGGAAAACTTTACATTATTCTTTATATGTCTATTCCGTAATTATTCCACTATTATATTATATTTCTAGTCAAGTTAAATTGAATCATTTGCTGAATAATTTAAGTATTAAAAAAACATTTTTTCATATATTATACAATGTGTAATATATTACAATGAAACCATGAAATTTTACTTTGTTTCCGGATGTGCTAATGGTTTCGGAGAAAAAAATGTGAAACGAACGATAGAAACATTTTAATAATGTGGAGCTGTACAATTTTATAATAAGTAGATTATAAACATAGAAAAGGCAAATAATTTTTTTAAATATAAATATCACAATGTTATTAAAGTTTTTTTTAGTTCAAAAAGCATTTCAAGCCAGATATTTTATTTTATTATTCAATTAGCATTATGTTCATTTTATTAAGGTAGTGATGAAAGCATTTTACTAAAAACTGTATTCATTTCAACATTTAATGTAACACAAATAATAATAGATATCATGTAGTTTAAACAATTATATATATATGTATACATACATTATTATTTAAAATAACTATAAGTTAGCATAACATACAGGAGTAAAAATACCTTTTGTAAAAATAAATTATAGATATTTTATGTTTGTACTTTCCCTTTTTTCTTTTTGTCTAGGTCATATCTAAAACTTTAATGATTATCTATTTATGTAAAATTGATTTTTGAACGTTCTTAGAGTAGTAATGAGTTATAATAATCTTATATTTTATGTTGTTTTAAATTCACCCCGTTTTTTATGGTAATAGTGGATATTACTGTGTTCTGGAAGTTGAAATATGGGGTTTCTACCAACAATCAGAAAACTATGTCATCACAAAATAATATATGCTGTACACGTACACGTCAACGGTCAAATCCAAAAATTGTATATTTTTAATGAAACATGAAATCAGTGAGTTATTGAAATGACTTTTTTTTTTTGCTTTTAAATTTAATATATATACCGGATAAAAAGTTAATGCTATTCTACAAAGTATTCGCATAAAAACTGGACAATTTTGTTGTAAAATTTTGTACGGCACACGAATATCGTGAAACCACATTAAAATGCAATTAAGGCATGTAATATTTGATGCATAGTAAGTAATACTAGCTGCGGCGGTGAGAACAAGAGAAATAATTTACATTATGCCATGAAACTTTTACGAGACATGCAGTTGGACATTGGATGCTGAGCTTTAAAAAATCCTTTGTTTCATTTACCCTATTTATAACCATGTCCTATGTGTATTCAAGGAACAATTCTAAAAGTTTTACTGCAACATATATGTAGCGTCGCGGAAATAAAATTCATGCATCGCATATGTGCTCTGTCGCAGTAAAATTAATTTGAAAGGAAACGGATTTTTGTTTTCAGTCGTTTTAACATGAAAGTGAGTAGTAGTTTACAGTGCTTTTATGGATGAATTTAAATTTGATTTCATAAAATAATATCAATTGAATCGACGCTTTCTTGATTTTTAATAATCCTCTGGAACACGAGCGTTTAAAACAAATTGAAACATACTTTAATAGGAAACGGGAGGTTTAACTAAAAGCTAATACTTTTTTAATAATAAATATTAACATTTGGCTCATCTAAACATCGTTCTACAAACATAAAAATATTTATTTATTTTTTGAAATCATCATTAAAATTAAAAGATGATAGTTGTTAAAAATAGTAAATTTATATTGTGGGACAAGGTAGAAATTTTAAATAATAATATATTGGATATATTTTTTACAGTAACTGATGTTTAACGGTTATATAATAAATTTGTCAAAAATTACTTAAAAAATTATTTTCTCAATAATAATTGTCACAGCAGTTTTGTTTAAATTGAATAGAGTTCTTTAATTTTTTCAAGCTGCATGTTTTTTTAATGTTTTTTGTCAGGTTTACAAAAGATAAAAATATTTTTTTATTTACATATTTTGAAACTCTATTTTAATTAACAAATAATATGATTGGATAAAAAAACAATAAGTAAACTTCTTCGGATTTTTATGTAAAAAAAATTGTTCACTTTGATACTTAGTCTAATTTATTTGCAAATAACATATTTTTGAAATAAAATTTCGTTACATTGTTTGTAATACAATTGAACCAGCGAGAAAAATTCAGCAACGCTGTTTTCGTAATATATAATGATTGTGACATAATTTTAAATGAAAAGTTAGTTCAATATATTAAGGAAATACAATAGCTATTACATTATTACGCCTACTCTTAAATACTCCCATATCACATAAAAGTATAGAAATCGAAAATTGTAAAATGATTGCTTAAAAACGTTCTGGGTGAACGATTTAAATCATTATTTTATAAGAAATTTTACCTTCCATTTTCTTCGATTGTTTCCTAAAGAATTTTTAATTATTATTGAGTAAAAAAAATTGTAACCATTATTTGAGAAGAAATCGATTACGTTAAATTACAACAATTAATTTTTATAATTTGTGAATTTAAATTTCATCAAAACAGGCTATCAAAAAACATTACAAACTTCATTTGAAAAATATTTGACACGCAACAATATCATTCTCTCAAAAGTTACTATATTTTGAAATAAATAACGAAAACAAGTACCCCTCAAAAAAAATGTTCTGGAATATTAATAATGCAAGCTTAGAGTTAGGAGTTTCAAATATTTTTTACCGAATATACATAGGCTAATTGCAACGACAACAGATTAACTGATTCGGAACCTGTTAATTTAAGAGCTAAAATAATATATGCAATATCAAAACCTGTTATTTAATTTATTTTTAATTAAAAAAACAAGAATAATAAAATCATGTGCTATTTATTACTGACAAAAAATATATAATAATTCATTTGAGCACAAATTTCGTAGTTTTGAAAAACTGCGGTTTATATTTATGGAAATGTATCAATAATCTAACTAGCGTATATTTAAAACATAATAAAGAGCTTGGAGAATGTTAAGGGATACATTTCAATACAAGTTTGAAAATTAAACTTAGTATAGCAATATATTGACTATATTGTTGAGCAAATAGCTTTATAATAATTAACTTTTAACATACTAATTTTCTTGGAACAAACAAACATGATATTTTTATAAATAGGTACAATTTACATTCAACATTTTTTTTATAAATATCATGAATACATAAGTGAAAACTGATGTTTAAATATAAAAAATCTATAATTGCAAACTAATTAGTTTTAAAATATCTTCACATTCATAAAAAAATTACAATGTGAAAATTAAAAAAATAACAAATATTAATATAAGAGGTTTTATTTATTATATTCGCGAATCTAATTTTTTTATATAAAATAAACAAATTATTTATGCTCATTAAAAATGTATGTACGTTTCTGTTTAAATAAATACCATCTACCTTGTTACTGCCTTTTTTATTTTCAAAATTATATATTATTATGTCATGAAAAAAAAAAATTATATCTTGTGTATTTTTTTGTATAAAGCATCATTTAAATACCTCAATTAACAATTCGCGTAGTGAAATTCTCGAAAAGGGTTACATTTGCTTTTTTAATGTGAATGTAAAAAAATCTCTTCCGGCATCTCATACTCACCAATGTCGTTTCAAATACGAAGCCTGAGGCAAACATTTCTCTCGGAAAATATTTTCACATTAGGAATACACCTGCTTTTCCTGGGGCACTTGCATACCTCCCTCTGTTTTCTATTCATACGACCGCATACGTTGTGTGCGTACGAGATATTATTACATACTCTTCGTCTGTGTACGGCGACAAGATTTTGCAAAACAACTACACAAACTTGGGGTTGTCAGTACACAACAAGATTTACACCCAGCACTTTCTTAGCTTTGGCAACGCTTGTGGTTTGATAAGAAACAAAACTTATAAGTTATATTGTCATGACACTTGTTGGCTGAGCATTACACGAAATCAAGCATTTATTATATCAGCAGACATACAAAAGATACTTTAATATTTAAAATTTTACAAAACATTTTTTTTTTATTTCCCTAATATTATTATTGGCTACCGTTATTGTCAGAACATCAAGTATTAATATTATGGTTACTTCAGCAAAAATCGTTATATTAGTTTTATTTTATCATATTTTATGTTTATAAAATTCACTTAAATTATTGACAAAAGTTCAAAATTAAATTAAAATATTCTATATTATGACACCCCAAAACTTTTTAAACTTTAGTTCTGCTGCACTGTGAATGCATTTCCGCTGTTGATTTGCTGTGCCGCCACGTCCGAACGCATACTGATTAATCACTTTGATGTGTTTTCCGGTAATCTTGTGGCTTTATGACGTTGCTATCAATGCAGCTCGGAAAAGCTTACACCACGTGGCGAAGGGCGCGTGATTCGCAGCCCGTCGCGTCACGTGCGGCCTAGTCGGCGTCGCGCGCGCTACTGACTTTCACATCCTCTATCCTACACCACGCACCCTCTCCAAATCAACCCTCTTTCCTCTCCCCCTCCCAGAAACTCCGACCTGGATAACAAACATCCCTACTGACATCCACTAAGAACTATCCGCGGCAGTTCTCTCTTCCGAAAAATAAATAAAAGAACAGCCGGTTTGATGGAGCTCCCACTGTGTGAAATTGGAAAATGGACAAGAGTATTTTTTCCTTATTTTTATTGTATAAACTAAAATTTTGTCTCATATTCATTTTCGGCATTGTGACCAATATATGTCACTGAAAATTTGAATACTTGAATTCAAAAATATGTTATATATAACTGTGTTATAATATGTGTATACGTAGGAATCGATTTAATTTATTAAATCTACCAGAAACATTACGTTTTTGTGTTATTATGTTTGAAAAAAGAAAATGTTGGTAATTTTTGATGTCTGTTTCCAATGATACCATTTTTTTTAACTCGATTTGTATTTATTTAAATTACTTCAGTCTGCAAGTTTTCTACTTATTCATTATAATGTTTATTCAAAAACTTTGCATACTTTTATTACATAGTGATATACAATTTTCATGAGCAAAAAATGTCATAATGATCTCATAAATATTTCGTGAATTAAAAATAAATATTAAATATTTGTTTATCTAAATAGAAAACTGATTGATGGATAAGCTAAAAGCACAATTTTCCCGATCTCACTTCCCAAATTTGACACACTGAAATATCTTCTTTTCCCTAATATTTATATCAGTAGCCATAAATCTAATGCAGGATCTCATCTATCTACTGCAGAGGTATACTTCCGCCCACATATTTACATAATTTTGGATAACAGTCCTACTAACTTCCACCAAAATTATTATTATCTGTATCTAAGAGTATCCTCCTTATTCTAATATCATGATTTTTTGCTTTTGTTTTGTAAAATTATTAAAAAGTTTTTATAATGGTTTCACGCATAGCAAAATTATGAACGTTAAAGAATGCGTATTTAATAAAAAAAACTACCAATATACATGCACAATTCAAGATCTATAATACATTAATATAATTTTAGAAGACTATGTTTGTATTTGATCGTAGCCATTACAAATCCGTATTTAACTCAAATATTTTTACACTAGAATAATGTTTCAAACAGTTTATAAACGTGTACATATCCGTTAGTTTAAATAAAATAATAAAAAATGAAATAATTTTAAAAAAAATGTGTTTTATCATTATCCTCGAAGCAGAATATTCGCTATATTTTTTTGATTATTATTCAATATTAACGTTGACCATATAATATCATTTTTAAAATTATGGGGGTAAATATTTTACTTATTTTTGGTCAGTTATTATAAAACAAGCAAAGCTTATTATTGTATTAAATTCAAGTATTTACTCTACATTATAAGTTAGCTTATCAATTAGTAACGAAATATTTTTCGTCTACCTTATACTTTTATAAATATATGTGTATATATATTTATCTTGAAAAGTCGACACTAGTTTGTTTTATCAAATTGACCCTTGGAAAAGCAACTAGCCCTTCGTAGAAGAACCTCTCATGTTAAAGCAATGCGTATGTTACTCATGAAACTCAATTAGCATCCCATTAAAGTCAGAGAGGTGGTGCAGAGTCGAAACAAGAGGTGATAACATCATATATATTATAAATATATATAAATATATATTTGACATTTAGTCATCACATTTTATTACAATTATTAATATATTTTTGCAAAAACTGGTCAATTTATTGTTTAACTAAATTATAAGAGATTAAAAGTAAAAATATCATAAAAGAAAGCACAATTATTATATTAACACTATGATATGGGGGTCAAATACTAAATATATTATCTTTGTACATATTTTTATAGTCTAGCCAATATACATAGCTTTAACTTTATAAAAACCCAAATGTGTAATGTTAACTTTTTTCTATGTGATGATGATCTAAGGACTTTATATATTTTATTTAGTTCTTACAAAACGGTATTCATTTTGTAAAATAATAATATTTTATTTGAAAGTTTTCGGACATATTATTTCCGATATACATGCAAAGAAGACTTGCATTGCAGTCATTGAAATCTTTGTGAGAGCATAGTTTAAAAAAATCTCATTTAGTAAACGCTGAATAAAAATGAATACAATGAAGTTTACTTGATATTTGTTTTTTTTTTTAAACAAAGTTAATTATAATAACTGCACGTGCTGTTAAAATGGACATAAAATATTGACTACTTTTTTGTTTATGTTTTATCTCATTTATTTTCACTGTAAATACTATACATCTAGTACGTTTTTTCTTTGGATGGAAAATCCAAATCTATTGGAAGAAATCTAAGAAAGCAATCTACGGCAGAACTTTTTATCGCTTACTAACGCCCGTCAAAACTAGCTTACTGAATGTAATGGAAACGCCCAAACGCTCTACATTCATGAATCTGACCCAAAATTTGAGGAAATCAAATCAAACCGAACCCTTTTACACTAAAACGTTCTCGTCCACTTACGAATGGTGCGACACCCTCACAAGACAAGTGACGTCATTTGACACTGTGTCGTCACTTCCCAAGTAACACATTCTTGAAGTGCTCAAGCATCCAGTGACCCGTCTTTGTCTTTCTATGTTCTATCACTTCTGAATGTGTCTGAGAAGTTGTTCTATTGTTATTTCAATCCACAAAGAATTTTTAATATAATATATTCTTACGTAATAGTGAGTCGAAATGTACTATTTATTTATTTAAGTATTTCTTAGTTATAAAATTCTCTTTGACGATGATACTTTTAAATGATTCTACAAAAATAAATAGGTTATATAGGATTCATAAATGTGACAAAATATTCTATGGATTTCATAAATATTTCAACATCACATCATCATTTAAACGTCATACTAATGCTGAAATACATTTACAATATGACCTGATTTTCATAAATCTAAAAATTTTACCTATTTGTTTACATGAACACTTCTCGCGTAGAATAAATGAATTGTTAATATAGCTTTCTTTACCGTAGCAGTTCTATAAGTACTGAGTATTAACTGGTTCAAGGCATTTTTTAGAGAGAAAATATGTAGAAGTATTCTGCTAGAATACACAAAAAAGATAAATAGAATAGCTAGTTACTTTTACTGCATTTTGTTAAAATATGTAACTACTAATTAAAAGACAATTCAATCAATTTATAATATTGATGACCACCGCATACGAAATTATTTGTATGGTGTACAAGTAAATCTAAAAACTAACTTATAGGTTGCGGCATAATACTACACATATATGTACGTTTATTTATTCCCGTAGATTGCTTTTAAACATTCAAACTATTATATGTAATATAGTCAAGGTAAGACGAATAATGGGATTTCAGTCTGGCTACAGCCAATGAAGAATTATTCACCGTTTTCCGATCAGGGTTATCGATAAATATATTTTTTTGCAAATGAATCTTGATTTTTGTAGCATTTTTAAACCATCTTATCTCTCATTGTTGGTACTATAATTGAAATCTAATCACAGTTTAGTATATAACCATTTTTTATCTACCGCGTTACTCTTTCAATGATGTTTTGGTATGTGAAGAAGTTTTTTAGCCCATTTTACAGCGTACTCGTAGTATTATGACTCTTTTCTAACAAAAGAGATATCTTAAGAAAAACGCAATATTCCTTTGAAATTATTTCCACTTTTATTCACCAAGATCGAGGCCGGTTTCGCTCATGGCAAACATTATCAACTGACTGAAACATAAAATTGTTATTTTTAGTTTATTTTATTTTTTGAAAGATATTTGAAAGAAATATCTACTTGATATTTATTTGAACTCAAATCTCCAACATACAATGGTCTTTATCTTAAATGTGAAATATTAGCAGTTTAATGTGAAAAACTATACTTTACATTTTGCACTCTTAGCTGCGTGTATCTGCAACACCTTTCTCTTAAATTTACCAAAAAAGCAGTCGTTTTCACAGTTAATAATATTTATAATGATATATAACACACAAAAATGCTATGAAATGCGTAAAAAGTATCATAAATAGTTTTTTATCCTTCATTTTCTGAAAAACGTAAGCTTATTGTACAAAATCAAACACATCGAATGAAATATGAATTATTTCACTGATAATTTTTATAATAAAAAGATGACATTTTAGAAACAAAATTAACCACAAACGCTTTCAATCGTATTTCAAATTGATTATCTGTACAATCATAATAAG
The DNA here is from genome assembly GCA_031772345.1 of Himalopsyche anomala. Classification (NCBI taxonomy): domain Eukaryota; kingdom Metazoa; phylum Arthropoda; class Insecta; order Trichoptera; family Rhyacophilidae; genus Himalopsyche; species Himalopsyche anomala. Next base: position 21,016,607 of record CM062821.1, on the reverse strand, counting down.
AGTGATGCAGATACTATCATAATGGTGGTTGTAACTTGGATATACAGAAAAATATGTTTTATTTTCAGCAGATTATTACGAGTGAACAATTACAGTATTTTTTTCATTCATAATTATTGTAGAAATCAGTGAATTGAAAACACAAAAATTTACTACTTTATTTTAAATTTAATATTGAAAATAATTTTCAATAAAGTAAATACCGGTAAAAAATATTATTATTTAAAGGTAAATAAATATTGCGTGATATAAAATAGAATGAAAATATCTTGTCTTAGTATTTCTTACTAAGTGATAAATAATTAATAAAACGTTTTAATCAACTTGAAGTTAACATTTTGCGCAGTAAATTCCATCTACATAAAATTAAATTCCTACATCTTAAGCTGTGTAAGCCCTAATTAAATAACACCTCACAAGGGTACGCCTGCCTCTAACCATTGTACTAAAACTTAGAGAGGGTTTTCTGCCCAGCGCTAAAATTGATTGATCGAATGTCCCGTCCATTTATCTACCTTTTGTTGGCGGAGTATACGATCCAGATATATCACGTGTGTGCTCGCTTTTCACTCGATGGTAGACGAAGCGGCGAACCTACTTGTTTATACAGTGGCGCGATTAAATTGTTCTCACGACGTAACAAACGCAGTGCCATTTTTTGTAGGAAAAAAGACAATAAAATTGCAATTCAAAGTATCAAAATACATATATAACCGCTATATTTATTTCTTACTAAGTTATTATATGATACAACACACTGACATTAAAAATATCTAAAAAATGAAATTGTTTCTTAATAAAATCACAACATATATTTTCAACAGTGTTCAATAAATGTTATATAAATACTTGTTTATGCATTTATTCAATCAGAAGCCCTTTTAAATTATTTGAAAAGTAAAAATTATATTCAGCTTAAAGGCTATTTTTTGCTGAACCCAACAAATTTTTTTAATGTAAAATTATTCTTTCGAAAAAAAATACAGTGAAACTCAAAATATATGAATTTATTGAACATATATTCGTGATGGTAGCTAGTCTACGGTAAAAAATTGTCAGGAGAGAAAATGTTGTTTTAAAATATCACTTTCAAAGTCTATTAAGGTGTGTGTAAATTTTTAATTCTCTTTTTTATTATATCCATGTTTGCTACCAATGTGGAGCATAAAGCTTCCCAATGGAAGAGTCTCGACAGATTTTTTTCTAATAGAACTGTTTTTTACTCAATCTTTTTCAAAGAGAGTGGAGGAGAAGGCTAGGGCAGGACTTTTTTGTTTTTTTTATTCGATAAACTTGTTTTCCTTTCTGCATCACACCGAAGACGATATCTCCTCAATGATACAGTTAAGATACATGTTTTTAGATACAATTTGAACGGCAACAATAATAATAATTAAAAATAAAAATATATTAATAAAGGTTAATTAAATAGGGCAGGACTAGTGGTTAACTAATCTTTCTCGCTACGACCAGTTTTTTAAGGATCGGAATGGTGGGAGGGATTTTTAGACATCACAAACATCCATGCTTTCCAACAGAAATCGATAAATCAATTGAGTAAAATGTTGTTCGTACTGGGACTAGAAACCCGTGAGGACCGAAACGGACGCCCACAACGCTTACCGCTGTGCCATATAACCTGAGATTTTTTTAACTCGTAATAAAAGTTTTGAAAAGCAAAATTATGGTATTTTTGCCGACAGCTTTCTTATTTTTCCTTTCCCAAAACTGTTTGCTTAAATTTGCAATGCAGGGTACGCTACATTTTATTTTTATATGAATACGCCAATGCCTATGCACACGTCAGCGTTCCTGTAACAAGGTTTACCCCGCCAATGAGGAAGTTGGAAATTGACGTCGCGATATTTGCATGACGGCCGGATGTCGCCCGTATGACGCCACATCCAACTTTCCGTGCACTTTCCTTTCACTCGCCATCCAAATTGCACATGTGTTTGGTACTAGGCGTGGTTTACTCAAATATTTATGAAAACTTATGAAACATAAATTCTATTTAAAGTCAACGACATCGATAATCGACCTCTGCTGTAATTCACTAATAAAAACTGCTTGGATTCTTTAGAAGAAAAATATTCAATGTATGAATTTATTTTAAATCAATAAGTTGAAATTTTTCCTGAAATTATTACTCCTCTGGATCTCATGTGAATTAATAGTTAATAATCAATCTTACCATTACAGGCATTGGCATAGTTCTCGATATCATGATCATTATATCCAAAATACCATTGAACGACCAAAAGCTTTGTTTGCTTCTGCTTTTAAATTGACTATTTATATGAAAAATCTAAAATATTACCAGACAAAAGTTTTCTTTAAATTTCCAATGACAAAACTGTAGCTTACAGAAAGCAGATAAAAAAAATTAAGCCAACTGTCATAGTATATCGACTGTGGAAAGAAAAAAGGAAGTAACCCACACATGACAAATTTTACAGGAGACAAAAAACGTTTTTTGACGATTTTGGGTCAAAGGCAAATTATGAAATATACTCAACCTTAAAGTGCATGGAGACTGATAAACTGGGTTTTAATTGACTTTACCTGATATTAATTTTATATTTTTTTCAAAAATAACCTTTTAGTACTTTTTTGAGTATCACAATTATTTCATGTCGGTCTTTTTTCAAACCTAAAAGCTAAATTTAGATACTAATTCAGCATTTTTAGAGTACTCCATTTTGATAGAACGTGTATCAGGTTGTATTCGAAAGGTGGTTATCGAAAAAAAAGCTGTTTTGAAAAAACTGTGGGTTATGTCATTTTTCCTTTCCACAGTCGATATGTATTTATATTATTTTATAGTAAAAATGGCCACATTTCAATAAACCGTCTTATTTTAAGACGTAAGTTTTTTTGATATCCTGAAACATAAAATTGTTATTTTTAGTGTATTTCTTTTTTTTTAAATATTATTCATGGTGTGATTATTATATTAAGAACTGTTACATTTTGTGGAAAGTGGCAATATTTTAGAGCTTTATTTTTTAGAAAGCTTCTCCAAATCACCCCCATTAAAACACCTCTGCGAATCCCCGTTATCATTTCTTTCGTAGTTATTATTAAAACCATTAAATATTTTTTCATAAAAATTGCCACCTTACCAAGCAGCTGGAGCAAAAATAATGTGAAAGCATTACTCGAGCGCGTGTATTTCGTCTTAGGAGAGCAGCGAAGCGAGTGGACGCTGGTAGATTTATCTCACCCACCCTGTCGATTCGCCGGATTGTGTTGAGAATATTACTGGGAAATTGTGTCCGGGCCAATACATTACGCTGGCATGGGCGTGACCCGTAATTTTTCACCATTTTTTTATTGTTGGAATAATACCTCCTCTTTGTTCGTAGGCCCTCGTAGCTTTACCATAATGCTACGAAATTTTCCGACATAAGACCACACTTTTGCACATTTTATACATACATATTCTTGTGCCGATGAAAAGGGCTTGCTTATTTGCAACACGGAGATAAATTAAATCCCTATACGCCCTGTGAGAATTTACCATAGGCATATTTTATTTATATTTTTATCTTTTTTTCGATCAATAGAAACGCAAAAACAAATTAATATTTACATCATACGCTCTAAGTTGATTTGTTAGGGACACAATTTTCATCGGCATCAGAATAAATACTATGCTAAAACCCTTCAAGCGTTCAAAACCATTTTATTATGAAACCAATATTGAGGTCAATGTATAATACAAAACCTTTGCAGCACAGTAGTTATCGCTTTACTTAGTGGTCATTATGTCTAAGAAAGTTTGTATCAAACGCTTATTTTCTTTTTCTTTTTTCTTTTCATATCAAGAGTATGTGTATTTATAAGTCTTATGACGAAATTCATTATAGGGTTTAACTTCACTTACTTCTTAAAGTTGAATGTTTTTACAAATGAGTTTTATTAACTAATTTCATAAATATTATAAATTTGGTATCTTCAATAGAAATTATGTCATAACTACTTTCTATACTCATAAAAATTATGTGTACAACGCAGTTGCTTCAAGATAGCAGAACGTTGACCAATCGTTCGATATCCCGTTTTATACAATTCATTTCACAAAATACTACAAAACTGTCCTGGATACGAGGTGCCAATAGATCACCAAACGTACGGTGGATCGAAATTAGTTACATATAATAATTACAAAAAAATTATTTAGGTATTTTCATCATTACAATTTTAATGCTTTCGTGATGTAAATTATAAAACCATAATAAAAATCGAATTACTGCGTCTTTTTAAAATACAAGCTTTCTTTTACCATTTATTAATAACTGTATTGAACTGAATCAATAAAATCCTTTTCATTTTTTCCCGTCGCTTAGTACCCAAAGTTTCCGAGAGTTATATACAATATATTGTATTTATTTAAGTTTAGCCTGTGTCTGGTAGATAAGACCGGAAAATTTTACGTAACAAAAACCTCTATATTTATGCTGATTTCTTATGATTTCATTCCTTGAGTTAAGCGTAAGTCGGATGAAAACCTTTTTAGAAAATGTTTTGTAATCCCAAATATCTGGAAACGTTTTATTATAATGCGAAGATTTCCTTTTGATAATCCTACTTTTGCTAGCAGCCTACTTATATTTATATTAATATTTTGAAGAATGTATTGGAGATATTTTTAATTTACAAAATTGTAGACCCGTAATAAAAACTGATTTTATTTTTCTTTTTAAAAAAATAATAATATTTACGGCCCAAATGAATGCATTTTTTGGAGAAAATAAAATATTATTTGTTTGAAGCGATTTTTGTGAGAAATTTTCAAACGTAGCAGAGAGCTATACTTCAATTAACACTACACAATTTCTATGTCTGACTAGCCTGCTGACAATTATTTTTCCTCTGTTTTTCTCCAAAGCACTGAAGTACTTGTCATGTTGTTTTATTCTTTGCTACAACACTGAATGTCAACTGTAAAAGTAAAGTCAAGATTTTTGTATTGCAATCATAAACCAGCTGTTGTTAAATATAATGAATTTAAGGAACTCGTCAAAGTTTGTAGTTAAAAATGATCATTAATACCCCAAAATTTTTTGCCGAGTGCCAAAAAGTTTTTAAAAATTAAACTGAATATAGATAAGACTTTTAACACTACAGACTTTTGAAATAGGTTTCTTGAACTAATAAGATAAAAATATTTTTTATATTATTATCAATTTTCAGTTTCCATTTTATTTATACAAAATATTATGCACCTAAATAAAACAAATATATTTATTAAAAATATGTAGTTCTCGGTTGCAATACTATATTTATTTATACATGTTCATGTAAAGTTGCCTAATCCATGTTCATAAAGTCGAATGGGTCGTAGTGGTACTAATACTAAAAGATGACATGCGCAGGCTGTTTTACTTGGCAAAGTGAGACAAACACAAGCGTTGCGGATGCAGGGGCGCCCACCGGAACTAATAACTGTTGTACCACGACAACGGTCTACTTTCAAAAGGCTTTATAGTTAAACAATTTTAAAAATGCTATTGTTTCAATTTTGGTTTTTTTCTCAACACTATTTACCATCCTAGATTTTATTTCGGTCAAAAAAGTCTTTGTTTGCAATATAAATTATATTATTTGGATGTAATATTCAAACATTTCATTATTTTGTTGTTAAATTACTTAAAAATTACAATATTTATACGAAAAATTCAGTTTTATTTTCACTGAATATTTTTTATAGTTTTTAGTGAATACTGAAAAAGTATTAACACACTCATATAAAATAATTTCATTACATAATAATATATAATAGCTCCTAATGTAGAGCATATGGACTCCTAGTGGTTTTATTTCAACATATATTTTTCTGCGAGAACTGCTTATTACTCTCCTCTTTTTTCGCAGACCATAGAATTTAGTAATTATTACAATTGAATAAATAATGTAAAACAAATATTTCTGGGAAAACTTTAGAAAAGTAATTTTAAAAACTAGAAATTTAAATGGAACATATTCAAACAATCTTGAGCGCTCGTAGCCTTACACAAAATACAAGTCTTTGCATGATAAAACCACACAACACGTTGACTCGGAGCCATGACAACACTCCTCCAGAATTAAGGTGACAAAATTTCGTAGAAGATTTCCTTCTTCATAAATCAAATATTGCTTTCATACAAATACCTTAATATGAACGTTTGCAACAATATTCAAAATGGACTCAAATAATTGTCTCGGCATTGCAAATATACAATTGGAAAATTCTAAGATTAATGTTTTGTTTGTTTATTATAATGTGGAATAAATATTCGAATAAATATGTTCACCTATGTTATAATTAATTTTAAATACATATTTTAAAAGAGACATATAAACTTTTAGTTTAACTCTGAACATGACATGTTGCCTGGAAATCATAATGGCTTACGGTACAAAGTTTGTAATTTTGAACGCGTGTTATTGTGATGCTGTAATTTTTCTTTCATACATGTTCTAAGCAATTAAAATGCTTTCTTAAAAGCCGTCTTATTTATAAATCATCATATTTTTATTTTTAAATACTCTTTTTTTATCAACTTAATTTAATAGAAATAGTCTAATTATGTCAAAAAATAAAATCAAATAATTGATGAAACATTTTCTATTTGAAGTTGTTGATGTCCATGTTTAGTTTTTACAAGAATATTCTTTTATCAATTTATACTATACTAGAAATAACTAAGCAATTACGTTTCCAATCTTATTTGATGACAAAATACAAAAAACAATAAATTCGTTTTTTTAGCCTAGATTTGGTAACCAGTTTATAATTTAACGTTATTAATATATATCGAAAATTCTCTGACCAGGTGAAAAATAAAATTTTAGTTTTAAGTGAATGTAATTCTAAAATAACACAGTCATTTCTCATAAGCAGAGATATTTATATACAAGGTTTAATATTTTATAATAGCTTTACTACTGAACGATCAGCATCAGCTTTGGAATCCACATCAGGCAAGTGATACAGATTTCAGCTATTCGACCGACTAGAGTTTTTCAACGTTAACAGTCCAAATCAGCTGTTTGACAATGTTTACATATAAATTAATCAAATGTGATGACACTTAGAATTTAGTAACAATGTTACTCAAAAAACAAATTTACATGACATATATGACATCTCAAGTAAAATGTTTTTTTCAAAGCTTTATTCGGTGCCAAAAAATATTATACATATCATGTGTACTAACTAACAAGAAAAGAGGCAATTATTTTTCGATTGATTCTATACAAGATCAGTTCGGATAGCATGGTTTTTATGAAAATAACTGCTGGGTATAAAAAAAAACTAAATTGGGTCTCCATGCACAAAAAATCCAAAATATAAATTGCTATCAAAATTTTAACCTTAATTATATTTTTTAATTATTTCGGATGTATTCGAGTATTCAAACGCTTCAATTTCGCTACGAATATATACAAAGTTAAAGAAAAGACACACCTTGACTACGAGATTTTTAAAAATGTGTAAAGTATAATGATCAAAAGAATCAATAACGAAAAGATTAAATTTTGATGTCCATTACTTAGTAAGCCGTCTGACAATATTGTATTTCAACGTTGTAAATTCTAAGAATATTGAATATTCGTGAACATTCGCTTTTTTTAATTTCAGGCACACAACAAAAAGCTCGACCCATTAAAAATTTTGAAAGGGTCCAATTCAACGTCGGGAAAAGGAGAGGTGGAAGAGTGGCTACGCCGCGTCGTGTCGTGTCGTGTCGTAGCGAGCAATAAAGTGTGTTGCTTTTTTATAGACGTGTGGGGCATTCATTGTCGGTTTTATGAGATAACTCATTACGCAGAGCGATGATTTTTCATTATATAAACAGTATGTAGAGATCATTTATTTATGGTTTTTTCCTCAATAAAAGTTCTCCACATACAGTTGTATTCAATTCGCAGCTGCACAACGCTTAATCCATTTTTTCATTGGATTTCATTTGGAAATAGATAATTATATCGGATATTGAGGGTTAAGTAGTTTAAATTCATATTGAAATCGGGAATTAGGGAACGGATCAAGCAACGCTTTGTTACGTCAGCAATCTTGGAGAGATTTGAAACTAGCTGGGTGACATGCTAGGAACGCCATTAAAAAAAACTTAACTTCTCTTTACTTTTTCTTTTAAGCTGTGGTATTCTTGCTTATTGAGTGACCTCAAACTATATATATAATATGTACTCGACGGAACACTTCCAAACATGACATGTGAGGAAGCAAAGCGATTGATGGGTGATAGGAAATCTTGGAGCAGGCGCATCGTTTATATTTCCTTAAAATATGATGCGGGTACGTTCAAATAAAAGCGTATTCATTTTTCAGGAAATATATTTAAAAGTTTAAATCAACCATTGAAACCATGGCGCGAAACTCTTGCGAGTGTTCGTGTTTATACCAATACCTGCATAGTATACCAACGCTTATGATTATTTTTTAGTATTTATTTCACTTTCTGTTATATTCCGTTTCCAATGCACATTACAATAATTCTATATTGTTAAGTCATTTATTTCAATTCAATTCAAATTTGTTGTGACGTTGACTGAACCAAAAAACGATATTTTGAAATGTTTTTATATGGAACTGAGATATTTTTTCTTCTTTACTTCCATATGTTTATATGCAAACATCACGCTTAGAGAACATCAGTATTTTTGAGAAAAATACTGATGAAAGAAATAAAGAGACGTTTAAATATAATTGATAATATAGTATAACTCAAAACATCCATTTTTAGATTTATCCGTATATGGAATTAGGCCATCGATAAATTTTAAGCTGAATGTACCTTTGCTGTCTTATTCATTAGGATGAAACACTCATCTATGAGTGCACTTGATTTAAAAATGAGCAAACTTAATTTAGAGTAAAAAAATATATCATTTTATTTTGTATAAAAAAAGGAAGTTTAGTTTTAATAATGTAGTAAATTGTATAGAGACTTGATATCACGCTATCGCTATAACTCAAATTCTATAAACCTTTATATGGTTTATTTTAATATACTAATATTAACTAATTCCAAATATATATATATATTTAGTTATCGCACAATATATATACTAAAAAATCTTAAAACATCAATTCCATGAAAATCTTTTTCGTTAATTGATTTGAAAAGCTTATTTTTCGTGCTTCTTTGCACAGATAATAATTTGCCGATCATCTTTCATGAGGTGCTTAATATTCCGGGATATGTAAGCGGAAGTGCTTTGAATGGACGTTTGGACAGATGTGACTGGAATATTCTATGAAGGCAAATTATCCTCAAAAAGTTGTGGAAACCATATTGATGGACACAATGAAGAACCTTTCCATTTATATAATATCTGAATAGAAAGTTAGCGAAAAATAAATCTCATTTTGAAAAATATTTTTTATCGACTTTTTTGAAGAGCGTGTTATTGTGTCGCTTTGAATATAAATATACATAGATGAAAGAAAAAAATTACAGCACAATCAAAAGCTAAAAAATTAACATGCTATTTTGGTTCGATTTCATCCAATGTTACTTAAAACTTTAAAGGAAACAGCAATGTGAGAGTCAGTAGACGCATTTCCAGTCACAAAGATACCTGGAGTATTCATGCATATATAGTCATCATCTATGTTCCTCATAACGGCAATGCGTTTAATAGTTTTTATAGAGTATCATAGTTTTTAAAACATATTCAAAATTATGCATGGCATTCTATTTTTATTTTATTCTAACACCTCAATTACTACATGGACAATAAATTGAGAACGAGAAGTGAATTTATTGGGTATCATGAGAGGAAAATATCAATTAAGACTTTATTAATTGCTGTTGGCAAGATAAAAAAAAAAATTAACGTGGGTAGCCAGTAGATACAGTACTCAAACAATTTCTCGTGTCGTGTTCGTATGACTAATATTTAGTCTAGACGTGGTTTGACATTATAACATTTTTCTAACAAATATTTTTTTCTCATTTTACATCAGCCAGTTTTAGTTAAATCTTTCTCAAAATTGAAAAAAATATATATTTAACTCAACTTCAGAAGGAAAACTAGCTCTCGCTGTATGATAAAATATTAAAAGCTGTCCCCTGGATTAAACTTAAAACATTGACTCTTTTACAATATCATTCGGAAAGATCATTTATTTCAAACAGTATATTTTCATGATTCTTTTGTCATTTTCATACCGATGCGTTCAGTAAAAAAACTATTAATGCTCAACACAGGAAATAAATACCGGCATATCTCTAATTCCGCGCTCGCTGTTATTTCAGTCGATCCGATTTAATTAACTGGCATTCATTACGGCACTCATCGCTCGATCGAAAGGCTGACATCGCTCCGCCCCGAGGGTTGGGATGAAAAATTAGGGGGGTAGCGATTGCCTCATGAGGGGATGTTGTTTCAGGTTCACTTGTACGACTCGAAAGGAAACAATTCGGCCTCAAATTATACAAATACTCAGGATTCACAACACTCACTTTTTAATACTGCGCTAATAAATTATGACAAACATAACAGTGATTAAAACATTGTCATGTTTTTCATGATTTAATTATGCTTTTTTTAAAATTCAGCTCGACTAATAATGAATATCCTAAAAAAAATCTTTACATTTCATACATGTAAATGAACTTCTTTTTTTAGGAAAAATTAAAATTCAGTGAAACAATGTCTTCCTTCGTTTAACTATTGTGTACTACTATGTAGGTATCTTGGTAAAAAGGGGTTATAGGTAAAAGGGGTATGGTATAGTTGATCATTTGTGAAAAATCAAAAATATACTAATTATCGAATCTATTTTAGTTTTTTTATTTAAAAACAACAGAATCAATTTATAGGCCTTCGGAATTTTCGGAGAATTTTTAAAGGTTGCTAAACAAACCATAAGACGTCGGAGCAGACGCAAAAAGGCAATTTTTGTTTATTCATATTTCGACATGTTTGTATTAAACTTAGTTACAACAAATTAATTAGAACGAGATTTTACTTCATCTCTAAATGAAAATTATAATTATATATGGCTTGTTTTAAAATTAAAGGCAAATATGTGTGTGTATGAGAGAGAATTGGCAAACGAAAATAATTCGTTTCGTTTGTGAACAGTGAATATCATTGTGTCATTCGTCTCTCACATGAAACATAATTTAAGTACGTTTTTCCCGTTTATGGTCCAACTGTACGCAAACAGAGTGTGAATATTCCATTGTTTCAATAGAGGTGGAAAAGCTCCCTTGCTTCCATTTGTCAAGTGACTGGGAATTGACCCTCGTCGTGCGACAACCAGATGGTGTTGGAACTCATAAAGTTATCGGCAGAATTGACCATGTATTTAACAATTTCATTACATATTTTAATCACATTGTTTTGCTTAATGTATACGGAGAAACGATGCTCTAAGAAAATTGTGTAGATAAAACTTACATACGACGCAAAAAAAAAAAAAAATCCTTATCTCTTAGAGGTTTTATTATATTTTCCAAAATCAAATTATAGGTTTTATTAGAACCTTCAAATATTTTTTAAATCAGTGAATCAAGGCACAACCTTCAGAGGTCAGGCAGAAGATTTTCTGCTTTATCATCGTTTCGCATAACCGAGTATTTTCTTGGAATATCATAACAAAATCTTTACTCACAATCGTGTTGTAAAGCTTTTTTAATGTTTGATATCGTTTTAAATTTTAGTATCAATGAAAAAAAATACTGTAATATAATGAAGAGAAAAAATAATACTGTTATTATTCTTATTTTATATAAATATACGTATATGTATTTAAAATAACCATCACATTTACATAAGTTACCATCATAAGATGATATCCAGTTAGTGATTGACGTAATATAATATACTATAAATTTACAGTTTGCAAAAATGGCATTATTGTAAACTCGATGGCAAATATAAGATTTGCGTCGACTCATATTTAAATTAAATTTGAATGGATACTTTTTTTATTTTATAAATCAGAAAAAAGAGAATAATTCAAAATAATTTAAGAACCATTAATCATCTTTGATTGTTGTGATACCCCACTTCTTTGATTGGGGTGATACCCCACTACTTCATCATTCGTATAAAACAATTATTTATAAAAAAATACTTTTTTTTTTAATTGGTATAGAAAATTTCATTTTTTTTATTTAAAAAAAAACTATATTCAAATGGGTAGATTTCAAACAAATAATGACAGAACATTTCATATGCATGCATACTCTCAATCTAATGATTTAAATATTATCGTTTTAAATGACCCAAATATCCCTAACGGTCACGCTCCAAAGCAAATCTCTTTATTGAAGTATACTTAATTATTCACTCAACAACTCGGTCATCCATTAAAAACGTATTTTCAATTATCATATCACTGGACATATCAAGTGTTTCTGAACGTTTGATAAAGGATGTTCGCATACGAAAAGCATTTTGCTTTAATTAAAAATAAGCTGTTTGCATATATTTACAGAACAATCAAAACATGTTTTATTGTATGTTTTTATTATGTTTCTTCAATGTTTCTTACTAAAAAATAATTCGATTAAATTTAATTGATTAGTTTATGAGTTTTTTTTAATAATTATTATTTTTTTGATGGGGGACGTTTGGGTAGATAGTCAAAAAATATCTAACAAGACAATCTAAGTTGAAGACTAAAATTTATGGAAACGGAAGGCTTACATATAAAATTAAATGATAAATACTAAACTTTTAAATTTGTCAATTGAGAAAAGTTACTATATATATTTATTCATAAGTACATTACAATGTTTAAGTTGTAACATAGTTTAAAAGTGTGTTATTTATAAAACTTACATAATGAAATGCCATACCTTGCCTATGTTTGATGAATACTTACACACTTATCGTAAGAAACCAAAAAAATACTAACATCATATGCTTACAAATTTTACTATCATTAATCAAATTTGGTCGCTATTAGTAAATTATTGATGTTTTAATGTAAATTTCTCATCGCAATGATAAACGGTAATAGACAGAAAAACTACATCTTTATAGTCTTCAATAATATCGAAGTAATAATGCATCATGCACGATTCACATGATGCATTTTTACTTCACGTGTAACTCTATTTTTAAAATTTTCTAACACTAGAGTGAGTTTTTAATAACCGCTTATTAAAAAAAATTAAAAGTACTCCTTTTTTTGTTTGGGTGAGCTTTAAACGGCTTTACTTAACGTTCAAATGAAGATTCACTAAAATATTGAGTGAGCTTTTGGAGTATGAGAAACTAAGCTATGTCATCAAGATATAGCAGTATTTAATAATATAATGAATTATACAATTACCACTACATGATTATTTTTTTTTTAAATGATAATATATTTGTAACTACAATGATTTTCGAGTGGTGAAAACAAGTATCCAGCAGATGTAAATCTGTGATGAAGGTTGAGAGTGGTAATGTCGGAGAACCTGAGGGTGTGAGGACATCGTGGACATCGAGTGGCGTCTATTTGTGTGTGACGTCACTCCAATTAGCTGACAGTTTAATTAGAGGGTATTGTCACCGCGTGCGAACGCACTCAGGTACTGGCCAACGAGTGGAGCCCACTTGCTCCTGTCAACAGACATACTCCTCCCCATTTCGTCCCGCTAAACGCCAGTTTGACGGATGAATCGTAATTACGGAAAAATGCAATGCTCTAAAGCTGCGTCCTATATTGACGAAGCGAATATATTTGAACTTTGTTCCGAAGCTTTTTTTTCATACAAATCGAACAATTCGTGTTGAACAATTTGAATTTTAAATAATGTGTGATAATGAGATAGATAACTTTTTATTTTCGAGTACGTGAGATAATCAAATAAATAATTGGTTTTGATGGTGAGCTATAAATAAATATGAAATATTTTAAAATAATAGTTACTTTTGGATTAATGGAAGTATTTATATTACAACAAATCACAAAATTTAAATTTAAAACCGAAACACATTTAGCAAAGCAAAAAAAAACAATATTTGACATAACTTGAACTCAAAACTTTACTCTTTGATTGGCTTCAGGTAATATGTTTTTTCAAACTCTTCTTATATATTCATATATGAATGTTTCAATCATTGCAATTAAAAAAGCCATAAAATACTTCATTAATATCACTTTCAAAAATTGAACTATTATAAAATTACTTCTTTAAGTATTTACTTATTTATTTATAATATTATAATATACGGTACACGATGATATAATTCTATTAGAGAAAAAGCTAAAATACCGCATAAAAATATGTGGTTTCGTTTTATTGTGCACTACCGTACATACACAATATATAATATTTATCACAAAACATATCGTTCACAAAAGTACGGTTTTATTATTCAATACTCTATTCATGAAAATATTATGTTCTTTTCATTGCAGCAAAAGTATTATGGCCAAAATATCACTTACGCTCTTTCCGTTGTGTAGATTTTTCATGTAATGGACAAAACGGCATTCAAAAAGAAGGCGTAAAGGAAAAGGAGCAAAAAACGAGACATAATACGAGTACATGGGAAAGGAAACAGGATACAAGTCCCCAAGGTGTTCGTAGACACGTCACGGTACAGTAAAATATTGCCAACTCTTACTCGGACTTCCGTATCCGGCTGTTTTGTTAGATTATAGTACATTCTAAAAAGTTGAGTGTACATCTTTCAAAAAATAATTTATTTTATTCCACGTTTTCTTCTTATGAACGTTAAAATAATATTTTTTTATGAGAACTGGTAGCTACCAGTTCATTTTCTAATGATTTTTTTTATAGAAGACGGTGATGTAGAAAAAAATGGTTGGGAAATTTTTTTAATTCATTTTTTATGAGAAGACAAAACAATGGTTTAGGGACCACAAAAAAATAAAGATATTCAAAAGGGGCTGCGGTACTAAAAAGTTTGAGAAACACTGATGTAGAATGTTCTTATTATGTTATTTTGGCATCAGATACTTATCAAAATTACCCAAAACTTAGACAAATACATAAGTCGATTGAAAAAATAATTTATGATATTATTCACCCAGCCTGTGGAAAACACTACCAACGATAATAAACTTCCGAGAGCGTTGACCATTCAGCTACAAGTCATTTTTTACTGCACAATATTACCATCAAAATAAGATGTCTGTTTTATATAGATGCATTCTATAATACCTTTCTGTATTTTAGTTTTTTTCTTACGTAAGTTAAAAATTACCATAAAAGTTAAAAAAATATATTTTTAGATACTTCCGTTATGCTTTTTTAATATATAAAAAAATTGTTTGATACATACGTAATAAAACAAATTTTTCATATTTGTTTATAGCATAAGCGAAAAACAAGATTGTGCTACGTTTCTATATCCCCAACAACATTTAACCACTCTGCCAAAGATATTCACAGAATTCTTTTTATACGTTGAAAATTGTATGCTGTTTGATGACTTAAGAAAGACTTTACTCAATTCAGACAAACCATAAAAAACTTATGCGCTTGTCATTGCTTCTACACATCATTTTTAACATGTATGGCTCACAATTGAAGGATTTTTTCAAAACATGACGAAAGAAATTTTTGCTAGTTAATATTGTCTAACAAATCGTTCAACTTTCCGATTTTTCCTAATACATTTAAGGGTATATGTTTTGTTTGCTCTCTTGACAATTGTTCTGAATATTTTATTTTCTTTTCTTAGATACCTTAAATGTTTAACGTCGTAACAAAATAATTTATAGCCAGCAATAATAGATACGAATATTTTTTTTATAAAGTGGCAATACGATTACATTCAAGAAACCTGTATTTTAAACACCATCAAATTTAGTATAATTCGACTAAATAAATTTACAGTTAATATATTTTTCCACGTTAAACGCATCATTTTTAGATTGAAAGAAATTTATAACAGTGCGAGTCAAAATATTGAACAGCAGATTTAAATGTGAATGCATTACTAATATGTTGAACTACCACAATCAAACAAAACTTCTTATCAGAATTCTGAGTGAACATTGTTGTTCAAATGCTTGATTATAAGTTGAGTTTAATTTCTTTTATTGCTTTTAAAAAGTATCGGTATCATAAATATTTATTTTTATAGACTTTAAATTAAGTTCCCACACAATAAAATTGAAAATTTAGTTTAGCTAGTATTTTATTCATTTTTTGGTCAATAATTTTTAATATCACATCGTACTTAATATTTTTTTATTTTCCGTGATTCACCTATTTTTATTTCTATTTTTTGTGTCGTGTGGACTTTATCATAATGGCAAAGAGAAGCCTAAAATGGAAAGAGTTGAATATATTGCCAAAAAACATCGAGTAGTGAGAAGCAAAGAAAGTTAATCTCTACGTTTCTGTAACGGCGGTCTCTCTATGTTTTGGATGCAAAAGTTGCCCCATTAATCATCTTCCAGCACTTTAAAATGCCGGCGCTGTGGTAATAATTTGATACCGTTGATTAATTATTATGTTGCTTATATCGCGGAAATGAGTTACAGCAAAAATAAATTTTGAATTATTTTCAACTTTTATGAGCACTTCATTGGATTTTTCAGCGAAAATTTAACGTTAAACCAAATTATTGTCGTTAAAAATTTATAACGTAAGACACCTTTACGTCATTTAAAGCTCTAACAAGGTGTAGCTTTTTCAAATTGTTTTCATAATAATATTATGGCTAAAACAATTAAATATTATGATGCCATATTTTTCAGTTAGTTAACTGTAGGCTTTGTCTACTATCAACATGATATTTTTCTATACAAATAAGATACAATAGTTTTTGTACAAAATTTGTGTGGGTGTAATATTTGAGCAATAAGAATATTCATGATTATTTGCTAGAAATTATGTTATTGAGCAATTGCTTTTGGGATTGCAGAATCATTAATATGATATGTATAAAATTTATTGTATAAAATGTTTATGTATAAAATCTAAAATCAGAAACATTGTGATGTTTTATTTTGACTATTGAGGGCACACAATTTTTCATGAAATATGTGCAGAGTTATGTTTTTTTCAAACATCCATTAACAATATGTGTGTATTCTAAATAAGCCTTTCAACATAAGATGTAAGTAAAAGTTGTAATACAGTACAGTACAGTTAATACATATTTTTTTTAAAATGGTACAGATTGAAATATTGTAATATAAAAGAACTAAGCGTTACCTCGATATTCCCCTCTTTCAAGATCATATAGAGTAGACAGTAAGAGCTCATTCAAATGTATAAAGCTATCGATTAGATAACTAAGTACATATTGTTATGGTCAAATATATTGCTTTTATTGTACATCTATTTTTATACATCGAGAAAAAAGTAATGTTTGTACTATGTCTTAGGTACGCTATATGTATGATCATTCAAGTTTTCTGAGTGAGAGTAGACTAATAAGCTCGTTTGGCATCTAGTGGCGTGTATTTATGGCAAAACGGAATAGCAAATAACTGAAAGGAAAGTTTAGCAACGTCGCCGTCACAGTTTGCGATGATAGGTGGCTTGCGATATTAAGAGCATAAGTTTGTATTTCCTGCTAGTTCGCGTTGCAGAACTTCCGAGCACCTCGTATCAAAAACAAATATTTCTCATGTATACAACAAGTAGGCTCCGTTGGCAATCGCCTGATTTATTTCCCTACTCCTAGTGAGTGATTCATGATTCAATTACCAATTTTTGGTAATACATCCAGGATAATTGATAGCCATTATTATTATTATGAAATTCTCTTTGTTTTTTCTTTGACAGATTTTATACTCGCACAGTTTGAATCTAGACAATAAATGTGTTAACAAATAAAATACTGTACTTATTCTACATTATTTAACATAGATCAGGACAAGTTTTCTCATCGAGAATTTTAAAATTCACCCAAAACGAAGAACTAATGACTAACCGTGACATACGATTTGTAAAAGACATATGAAAGAATTTATAAATAATGACACTAAATTATCTTTATTTAAGAATTTTAGAACCTCTATCAAATGATTTTTTTAAATAAAACTAAAGAATTTGTTATAAGATAATGATATCTGCATTGTTCTAATTAATGTGTCTTGTATTCCATAACGCTACATACTAGTAAAGTAAGCAAAATATATATATATTTTTTATTTAAACTTTTATCCTAAACAAATACATTGTACTACATACAATGAAAAGCTTGACATAACTCGATATGTAATTAGACCCATGATCCCAATACCTATTGATACTAAACCACTCTAAATCTATACTTTAATAACTTGAGATTTCTTGGAATCTTGATCTCAGAGCTATAATGTCTGAAGGTATTGGCTTTACTAAGTACTTAGTGCGGTCGATGGGGCTTGAAATAGTTGAATAGGCTTTGAGCACTCTCTTACACAAGTACGAGACGTCTACCACAACAACCGCTGATACAGTCAAGATTATACAAGGTGAGATCTTAGTCTTAAAACAATATATTTTATCTTATTTATATCACAGTAATATTATTGGTACTAACTGTCACTGTTATCTTAAAAATACCATTGCATAGTATTTTTATATGCAATATCTTTCACCGTGTTCAGTATCTCACAATTTTAAAAAATCTCAAAATTCTTACATATGGCTTTCCTTAAATCATTAAACAAAATAAATTATGTTTCAAAACTATTTTCAAGTATCATTTAAATAATTCAGAAATTATTAAACAAGATAAAGTAAATAATCCATTCGTGAAATTATTGTTTTGTTGTTTGAATCATAAATACGAGCTAAATTTCTATAAAATTATTAATCTAAGCTACATTACTATCAAAGAATTGTATCTCTTTTTGATAAAAAGTCCACATAACCTATTTTATAAGAAGTTATCAAACACATTCTATCAATGGTAAAATATTTTTATTACAGCTTTTTTATCCGTTTAAAATTGAAATTTCTAAGAATATTAAAGTCGAAAATATTAATAGAGTTCTCAACAGACCGATGGCGTGTATACATTATTAACCAGGCCTCACTGCAAAATACTTTTAATAAAAGTTATACATCAAAAAAATATTATTTTAGGCGTTTTGTACTAAATAGTTATGTTAGCTTTTGTGCAATATTTATTTCCATTGACAGAAATATTGGCACCTACCCTTTTTGTCCAATCTCAAATGCTCCCATAACTAATAAACTTTAAATAAATATTGTTTATTTTATACAATTTTGATTTTTGTATATTTATATTGATTGTAATTTTGTAATTGATTTTTATGTGATGAATTCATAAGAAAATAAGTAATCTTTTAATTGTATAAAATATCAGTTACTGTACAATAAATGAATTAAGATAAAGCAATTTAATTTTTAATATATTTTTCTCGCAATGAAATAGATGATACCAGTAATAAAATTCTGTGAATTTTTCTTTCAGTGCTTTCAAGAACTATGCAATGAAAGCGATTTCCTATTAAGGTTTCGTTTTGGTTAAAAGCGTCTCTTCAAGATCGTATAGCTACTTTTCATACAAACGAAGATGTATGTGTAAGGGAGATATTTACTAAAGTGGCGTTCTCCCTTTTCTCTTTGAGATTATAATGAGAATATTAGCTGTCTTGAAGCGCAACTTGAAAAACACAGCCTCGGGCGCTTTCAAAATTAATATCGTTTCGATAGCATATTGAAAAAACATTTCTTGAGTGTGTGATATATGAATTAAAAAGTTTTGGCCCTCAATTTAAGGTTATTGGGTGTGTTATCGAAACATTATGTCGACATTCCAAAACTTTCTACTGTTAAATATTATTTTACAAAAATGACCGCATGAATAAATTCATTGTTTTTACTTTTTCGTTGCTCATAAACATAGGCTTCAATAAAAAAATTGATAATATTCAAACGATAAAACGCAATTTACATTTATTTAAGACTCTTTTAATTTTTTTCCAATATGAACGAACATCTATCAGTGAAATATGTTATCTACAATATTCATTGTCAGATATTGATAATTCATATAAAATACCGGTATTACATAAAAAGTTTAAGTACTGGAAAAGAATACCACCAGGCTAGTTAATCAAACCTGGTATTTTTGTAACAATTTACTGTTTCTTAAAATAATTATATTTTATTGAAAAGTTTATCAATTCCGACACATTAATATAAATACAACTTTAGACAGATTTAAAATATTTTAATTCATCGTGAACATGTTTTTACAATACTATGTGATGTTTGCTATACATTAAAATATATGATGTAGAACTACCAGTATTCTTGCAATTTTAATACCGGGATTGAGATAAAGAAAAAACGAAACAAATGCCGGTATCCCGATTTTGGTAATACCGGTATTGAAATATCTCATATCCATTGAATCGTAATAATAGGAGATCGAAACTAGGCATATAGTGTAAATAAATGTTTTTTTAAGTAAAAAATATTTTATTGAAAACTGTATGATATTTGTAAAAAATATTGCTATTTTATTGCACAGATCAATATAAAAAAGCTATTTCATTCTTTATAATTGAAATGTCAACAGCTGCTATAAAAGTAACGACAAAGTATTGAAAATAACATTATGTAATTTCTGTTATCAGGCTCACTAAAGTTATGACCCATAACTTATGGCTATGCGTATAGATTTTTTGTAAAAAGTCACGTTTTACGGTGTAATAAGATGTTTGAGGAAATGTTTTATAACCTCAATATATTTATTGCTACTAGAAAAATCGGTAAAAACGATCGTCGAAAAAGAAATCTGTAAGGATAGTAAAAAAAAGACGAATGGCCGACAAAACTCTCCAGATTGTAAATGAAAAATGGCCGAAGGCGGATGTAACGGTGAGATTGAGCTTTTTTCCAATTAGATTTTTTACAGTACACAAATGTTTCAATTAGTTATCGTGTTGAACGCTGAAATGCTTGTTTGCTTCAAGGATTTCTTAAATTTTCAAACGGAAGATGTTTTTGGCAGACTTTGAATTTTTTCAAATGTAAAAATATAGCGTAGAGCTACAGCTGCTAATATTCGAGTATGCTATTATGATTTTCATAAAAAAGAATAAAAATAATACTTTATCCCATAAAATTAACGGAGAAACACCACACTTTGTTTGCACACCAAATAACGCTGTATGCATATCTTGTATATACATATGTATTTTTTTAGCAAAAACATCGAAAGTAAACAATGTGAAGGGTGTATATGATATATCAAACATAAAAAGAATCGTTCGATTTCATTTAACATGCGCCTGATATTTAAATATAATAACAAATTTTAAATTGCAAAAATATTAATTATATATATTGAATTTCCCGATACTTGAATCCTATACCATCTAACCACAAGGGTCAAGCTTTTACCACTGGACTACAATGGATGATCGAAATGAATATCAAGGCTACTGATCTAATCGAATAAGTTATTTTGGTCAGGTGTGTATTATTTCTTTATTTTTTTATTACGTAGTATTAAATATTATTCATGTCAGAAAATAAAATGAATTCTTAAGTATGTTATCTAATTTCGTGATTTGTAGAAATATTAAACATGCGATTTGTTTATTCGCTACGATAGTTTTAATCAGATTCACAGCTTTTATGCATGATTTTTACGAAATAAAATTTTAAAATTACTTTAAACGAATAATAACTGTAATAAATATATAATGATTATTCATTTTAATGAAAAGAAGAACAAATTTATTGTATATACTTTAAATATGATTTACGCATTTGAACTGGTATCGCATAACAAGAAATCTTTTTTAATAATTTATAGAGATTATAACTAAAAAAGATTTGACTTTAAGATTATAAAGTAAAATCAATAATAATAAGTTAAATTATATGCTTGGTCATTGATATTTTTTTAACATAGTCTATAAACTATTCTCCGGATTACTGTACGACATTATTTCGCTTAATTAACTTTAATAGATGTGTCTAGCTAGAGACGAAAAAATTAGTACCGACTTCATTTTGAGATAGATAGATAAATAAATACGGTTACAAGTATATGTACGCTTTAACTGAAAACTGCAATTTCCTTTAACAATCCAATCGCATTGTATTCGCTTGCAGTGTATCGTTCAAACTCTACCTTCAGTAAGCAGGTCAAAGTGGATGGAAGGCAGAGGAAATAAATCAGATCTTTTCTCAAATAATTTTCTCCGCGCCCGCAGGCCAAATAAACTTCATTGCAATTTATTGAGCAGTGTACGAGTGTGATTGAAATTACCACAGCTTTACCCCGGAAATATAAAAGCTCTTCGAAGATAGATAGGAAACTTCAATGCCTACTTACGACAAGAAAAACTTTAAAAATATATTTATCTCAATATTATTATTCGAAATTTTCTCAAATATTTAAATGGAATATAAATATAGTTTTAATTGATCTTTTTCATTTTGAAACTAAACTGGTTCTCATTTATCTATATGTTTAATGTCGTTTTTTATATACGTCTAAATTAAAGTGGAAAAAATATTTGTATTAAGTATCCATCCATATTTTGTGTTTTAGACAATTTACACCGTAATTGCAATATCGGAATTAGTGTTTTATATCAATAAGTATATTTAAAAAAAAATCTTATGTACTTTTTATTATTACTTAGAGAAGTATTAATCCATTTAATGTTCATTAATTCAGAATACCTATTTGCATCAAAAATATGTTTTATTCGTTAACTAACAATTCAAAATGAAGCGAGCTATAGTTTCATTAAGTTGGATCATAAAACGTTGTGCTCCCAAAACACTAATATTTTTTCAAAAATAAAATGCAAAAAAATCAAATTTTCGAAAGAAATAGTCACTTTGTACATAAGTGAAAAAATCCCTTGAGATAAACATAAACACATAACCCATCTAAAACTATTCCATGATACCACATTTGGCATTAGAAGTTCTCCGAGGTATTAGAATGAGATTTTCCCATTTCTTTCGAAAACACATCACGTGCGGTAGTCATAACGCAGGGAAATCGGGAAAACACGGCGAAGCATAAATATCCCGTCTCAGTGTTGTCCTACAAATTACAGACGGTTTATATTCACGGCAGGAATTGTGAAGCGTGCTAAATCGATATTCAAATAAACATTTCCGTTCTTTTTCCCAAGGAGCCTCTTCGATGCTTGTAGATCCGGTCTTTATGAAAGGGGTATGTGGTAATACTGCTCTTACAGCGCTGACTCTTACTGAGTAACGACCTGAACATTGTAAGGGGGTTGTGAAACTTTTTCATTGCATGCTAATTTTGTAAAAGAAAAGGTGTGTTTTGTAAAATACATAATATATATAATTTCACGCAAAAATATCAAATGATTTTCACAAATACATCCATTTTTAGATTTCAATAACCTCTTTTTATTACTTTCACATTGCATCTTATCTTATGACTATTGTTTACTAGTTTTTTTTATGTTTATAGTCGTTTTCAAAACGCTACAATGAAAAAAATAATGATAAATAAAAATCTCAATAAAACATTTACTTTAAAGTATTAATCATTTAAGCAAACAGCAAAATAGTTTAAATTTCAATTTAAATTAAAAATCAGTTGTAATATAGTATATTCCTTTAATGTTGCCTTACAAAATCAGCTATGAAAACCTTACTTTGATAAGTATATCAAATCGAATAATGAAATAAATCCAGTCTATTTGGAACGTGTTCAAGTATTTGGAAATAATTCAACATTATTATAACCTTTTAGGGTGTTCACTGTCAATACTCGGTGGAAAGGCATTATATTAATAAAAACACAATATTCCTTTGTACTTCATTCCACTTTATTTAATAGGTCAGGACCGGTTTTGTTCATTGCGAGCATTTTCAACTCAATCAATCAACTGAATCAATCAGTTGACAATGCTCACAATGAGTGAAACCAGTCCTGACCTATTAAATAAAGTGGAATGAAGTACAAAGGAATATTGTGTTTTTATTTATTATTATAACCTATATATTTTCTTTATAACGATTTAATTAGTTATTATTTTTACTAAGGCTATCAATCATAGAAAAATAATGATGAAATTAACATGATTTGTCTTCCGTATCCTTATAAAATTAGTCAAATTTTATGTTCATTTTTTAATATTAAAAAAGTAGTTTTTATGGATTTTATAAAATACATCAATAATGTAAATATGTATAAATCTACATCAATATATATATAATACTATACATTGGATAGCAAGTTAATGAAAATTTAAATTCAAGACTCTGTTTAATATAGAATTAAACTCAACTTTAAAAGCAATTTACAAAATTCGAGATTCATCTCAATTTAAATTATACAAATGAACAAAAGATTTCACTGTGTACGAACGATTTGCTAGTTATAAAGTCAAACTGAAAAGCGTCTGCCTTTTCATTTCATCTTTATTATTAGCATTCGAGTAAACGGATAATTGTCTGACTGAATCGATCAATTTGAAACTTTAAGCATCAAATAAAATAAACTACAGATAAACTCAATTTATCTGTATTCTTTCATTTCGAGAAATTTTATTGGCCTTAGTTAGTACTCATGAATAATAATGTAGTCATTAATAAAGCTTTTGTTTTACGTATTTTTACACTGAATAAAAATCTTGGGATATCAACAAGTCGTCAAGCGAAACATAAATCATTTTTAAAGTTTCCCATTCAAAGGAAATGACTAATCAACTTTCGACTGAGCGAACACTTTATCAAATGCCGGATACGATGTATAAGCTGTTCTTATATTTTACTGCCGAAATGTTTATTTATTAAAGAAAGTATTTATAAAGATTTATAAACAATACAGTCATTCAGGTCGTAAAAGGATTGAATATTTTTACTTACAAATAAAGTTAATCAAAGTTAGTTTCATGCGGAAAGACTAAACTTGTGGAAGTAGAAATATATAGTTTTCCCATTAATAGTTTTTGTCTCTTAAATAATTAAAATTTTGCATTTTTTTTTTTAATAAAACGATACAAATATACTTGTATAATACAATTATGTAGAAACACAAATATAAATAAATTCACGTTATGAATAACATTTACACACAAATTTATTATGTAGAGGTATAAGCCAGGTTTTTCCTTTTCTAAAGTTGCTTTTGTCAGCTAGCCAAAAAAAAATACCAGATGGCGTTGCTGTTTTGTGGCATGTCCTACCAAAAAGTTGGAAATTTTCCTTTACGCCCAACGATCGGCAACGGGCCGTTGTGTGACGAAACTTGTGAAAAACTTTCTTATTGAAGTTATTCTTTTCCATTTAATATATATACACCATCCTTGCTGAAATATTTGAAACTGTTAGAAAAAGTTTGGAAAATATCAATATGCATTTAGTTTACGCACGGAGTAAATTTATAAAGATTTAAGAAAATTATAATGTGAAAATGGTGAATTAATTACAGAAACTTATCAACATTCGTTGACTATAATATATATTAACTTCTTACCATAGATTAAATGTATTTTCAGTTAAGATTTAAATGGACAATAAAAAACGTAATATTATTGATTGAATTGGCATTTACTCGGTAGAACTTTATTATAATGATATTAAAAATGTCAAAGTATTTAGTTCTACATTTTTTTTAAATTGTAGAACTAAATATTTTGATATTTTTATACGTTATATTCCTTTTTTAAATTTTTTGAAATTTATTTACTATTAGAAACATAATCTTTGATAAGAATTACATATAATAATTAATTATAACATTAACCAAGTTAAAATTAAAATCATTGTTACATTTTGTCATGTATCATCACAATTTATTCTGTGACGTTAATAACATATAACTCGCTGTAGTCTAGTTGATAAGAGCTTACTTTTGCCGAGCAGGTGGGTCTGGGTAAAATTCCCGGTAAGATCAATATCAAATTCATTAAATTTGAGATCTAAGACATGCCAATTGTTCTCGAGTTAATCTCGAGGGACTAACAAAAAATCTTCATACATTCTAACTCGTATGATATTTCTTTCAACATTTATTTGTCTCATTGGCTTGAGCTGTAAAGCCAAATTTTTGTAAAAAAATAATAATTTAAAGAAGCTTAATAAAAAAGGTATGACTCACTATTAGTTCTTCATTTGAACATTCATTTGAAATTCTCTGAGTAAACTTCTAGATTAAACTTTCAAACTCGATAAGAAAATGAAGTCACCTACTGAGGAGTTGTTTATATTCATTTATACAGTAACTGATAAAAAAAATATTTTTTATTTAATATAATGAAATGTTGGTGTTATTTTTTTCAACAAAATTTTCATTTTCAGTGTACCAATTTTTGCAATTATAAAACAAAATGGGTTCTCGCCGTCGATGTTGAGCTCTTGGTCACACAAGTTTAACGGGCGGAGCGTAGAGGTGTAAACGACGTAGCACCCTCGTCAGCCGGATGTCTCATCTACGCATTCTTATTCAATTTGGTGAAAAATAACGTCGCGAAAATCGCTCGAACGTCGCTGAAAAGCCAAGAGAAAAAAGTAAATAGTTCGGTCTGGGGAACACTCTCCTCTGACGGAGACGTTATTAAAATTCGTGTAGAGGTCGGCTATCAAAATACTTGGGACTTAAAATCACGCAGTTTTTTTATACTTACTAGCGCCAAAAAGTAAATTATGTAATTTTATTCCTTACCAAAACTTTTTAGTTTATGAATTTCGTGTTCTTTTTTAATAAGACTCCATCAAAGTCTCTGAGTATTTCTCAAACTGGAGTGATAAAATGAATTAAGTTTATTATGTTACTATATAGCAATGTTATTTTTTTGTTTGTTTTTCTTTTCTGAATGTTTCACCTTTTTATATCTTCTTGCGTTAGTATATTTATTTTGAGTGAGACACAACTCGTTCGTATCAAGAAAGAGTATTATTATATCTAAGTTTAAGTAATAAGAGTAACTTATTGAAAAAAAACATATTATTAATAATTAATATTTAACGTCAACACTTTACACGAAAACTGCTACTTTGAATTTAATTATAACTTAGGTGAAAAAGGGTTAATATTCAAATTTTATACTTTTACCCGAAGTTATAATTTCTTTAAAATGGTAAGTCAAATTTTAAGTTCAGTGTGTAAAATTGAAATTCGTGTTTATTCTTTATTAGCGTGCATTTTTTTTTCTAAAACACACTACATATTTAAAATGTTATCACGTCAATCAAATGTTTTTTCATTTGTTTTTTTGAAACAGTTTGCGTCAAAAACAACAAACGCACGCCATTTAATTTTAATAAAAACGGTAATAGTTTATAAATTTAACAGCCGGCATCCTTTACGGTCACTATTGGGCATTTTAAGGAGTATAAGGTTTATTATAACAATACCCTTTATTCGTAATTTACGGTCTCCGCTTTGTTTGTTGAAACGACTAGGGATTATTTTCAACTGAACGTGGAACCAAAGCAAAGTACTCGAAAATTTGCATAATTTTTCAAGCCTACCCCATTCGAATTTTGGACCTAGCCGGCCGCCATCTCGCGTACAGAATTTTTGCATAATAATCCACTTATGCAGGGTATTTCGCATTGTAAAATCGAAAACGTGACGAAATATTTTACACCTCGTTTCAACCATTTTCAAAATAGAATCATTAGAAGTATTCAACATTTCTATCACCTTAATCACTTGTATCATTTAATTATAAAATAATTTTGTATTTGTATTGGTTTACGTTTCATAAATTCATGAGCAGAATTATTATACATTATTACCAAAAATGTTAAAGAATATTCCCTTGACATTCCTTTCGGTTACAATAATGAATCATACTTAATAAATTTATTTATTAAGAACACCTTTTATATATTAATGAACATTCTCTTATGAAATGGAAAGAATACATCTTGTTTCAACCAAATGAATTACTTCACTCTGAAAAACCGATTCAGACCATGAATAGTAACTAAATACGCCTAGTGGATCTACTGTACGCTGACATGACTTAAAAAGCAGAAACAAGATTGACAGACGACTACAATCTTGATGGGACAGTGTGTTGGTCATATGCTCAGGGCTTTGAACGTACATGATCAAAAGAGATCGTATATGAAAAAATAAAATAAAAGAAAAATAATTTCTTATACTAGGTAGCATAAAATTACCAAAAAAGATTTTGCAGATAATTTCATGTTTGACATTTATATTTTAAATGATTGTATTTATATACATAATAAAATTAGTCTCATCCATTAGGATGTGATGGAATCTTATTATGTACAATTATGTTATATCAGTCATTTCGACACAACATTCAAATTCAAACCACATATTAAAAAAACATCTTTTATCAAAGTATTGTAACAATTTTCAATTACACCTCAACATACGTATATTATCTAGACGTCTATATTTGAAGTACCCCTCCCAACATTATGGTCGGGTAATGATCGACCCTCGGTCTCGCAAATGTTACACCAGAACTCCACGAAGCGGGTGTCTTTGCCTGTTAATATAGATCATCATTTAAACAAACGCATAATTATTCCGGCTAATTTGACAGAGATGGGGCGCTGAAAGAGAAGATGTAGGAAAGCATGTACAATAATTCGCTTTACAACATCTTGTGTTTTTGATACTAACTTGTCTGGTTCGTACATTTCAAAAGCGACACATTTAAGATGAGTGAAAACGTATCATTTACTTATTGTGCCTACTCTCTATATAACATTCAGTTATGATACAAAATATCAAAGCATATTAAATATTTTTCATCACTTATCATAATCACTCAATTTTATCACCTTAGTGAATCATTTTTTAATCTGTTCCTTAACTTTTTTCATTTTATTATCATCCACTCACTCAATTAAAATGCATTTTAATTATATAAGTTCTCTGGTGTATTCATAATTATTTCATGATTTTTGATTAGTATAAAGGAAACATTCATCAATATTTCAATTCTTCTATGTTTACCTTATGTCAATATGTACATTTTCTTTCTTCTTTATTTACTGATAATCTACTTATATTTTTTATTATTGGATAGAAAACATGTAAAAAATACAATTAATGTTTAATTATAATGATAATGATTTTGCATCGTTCAGTCAAGGTTTTTTTTTTGTTTGTATTGTATATTACTAAATAATTTATTAAGCTATTCAGTTGGTTCTTATAATCATTATTCAAAAATATTTTTTTAAGTTTCAATATTTGAAAAAAAAATCTTTAGAATCATTTTTTTTTATATAGGTACATTACCGTATTTGAATTACTTAAAGATATATTTTAAATAAAATTATGAACATCTTTAAAGAAATCCCGTGCAAGTAAATTGCCACACAATAGTCGATTGACACAAACTGGCAATTGCGTGTTGAAATGTAATTAAAACACTTATTTTTAAACCAAGTCACGCCCCTGCAAAGCATTAATAAATAAAATTGGATTTTCCATTAAATGATTCATAAACCACATTACTGACTACTTGCTAACAAGTGTTTTTTTCGATATATGAACGATGCGATAATTTCGAAATCAGGCAAGACAATATTCTTCTTTAAAATCAACCAGAACGTTTTTCAGTTATGAGTTTTGTTTAACAAGATATGTGAATAAATGTTCATTATATTATAATTATAAATAATGTTAACCCATAATAACAAAGTGAAATGGCCTTAAATTCAATATGTATTTTTGAATCCATGACTTTCTAATGTAGGTGTCTCATGAGAATTGCTTGTTATCCAGATATTCAACTTCTTATTTTTGCGTTCGAAAAAATGCTGTTCGTACTGGAACTTGAACCCGTGAGATCCGTCACGTATGTCAATGGCTTTGAACTTTGAACCTTGCACCACAGACCCTACAAGATATATAATATACATAGATATAGATAATATGTGATATTTGAAATGATCAATAAATCTTTTGCGTTGATGTTGCGTACAACATAATAAAACAATATTTACAATACAGTAGAATTAATTTGGACAAGTTATGAATCTGGAAAAACTCGATATGTTGTTAAACTAATATTAAAATGTGCATGCATCCAATGAAAATAAACCAATCACAACATCTTACTTAAAAATATACAGTCAAGTATACATACAGAGAATACATCTTGATGATTTATTATAACAATCATTAACTAATATTTGCTCTCAAAAACAACTACAGCGTTACTTATATTGAAAAATTTGTGTTTAACAATTTGTAAAATAAGTATTACATATAATTACTTACTTGTATTATTTAAAATTTTAAAAACAAAATTTAGAAAAAGTCTATTTTATCATTATCAACTTTTAATTAATTTGGATCTGAACAGAGCAATTTGTTTAAGCTTAGACTCAAAAAGAGATATAAAAGCATGAACAGATGCTAAGATACAGAGCTATTAGAATCCAGGTAGTAAAGGAGAGAATGCTACAGAATTACTGAGTGAACCACGTGGTTATCAAAGAAAGTGGATGAAACACAAATCATATTTTTAACAATCCATCTGATCAAAAACAAACTAACGATAAATTAGCATTCACACATTCATGAGACTGTTAAAATAATCTCCAGTATGTAATACGTTTTTAAAATTATAATCCCATTAAGTTTTGTCTTTTTCACTCATCATAGCTGCTAAGCATAGGCTTTACTTCCGACTTTAGCACTCTCTACAAATTAGGTTGGGCAAGGTAGCACCACCACATGTATATGGCTAGCTTAGCTAATATCTTACTTGACACAGTGCCAGATTTCATTATGTCTTTGCTTTTGCTGGTAATGTGAAACATTGAGAATCTCAAACATTGTTTATATTTAGTTATTCAGTAATGAAAAATATTAATAGATATATTTTTTTTTACCAAAAATATTTTATTCATATAGTGTTATATTGTATACAACTTTTTAGTGGTACATCAAGCACTACGCGTACAGAAAAATGATTACATTCTTGGAGAATATTAACATGTCAAAACAAAAAAAAACTGCACACGTTTATTGATCTGGTCACACCGTGCTTTATCAAGCTGTTTATATAATAATCAGTAATTTGTAAATCTAAAGAGTTTTCAACTTTTAATTCTTATTGTTTAACACACACGCATATGATTTAATAATAATAAGAAATGTTAAAAATATTTTATTGAAAAAAAATCATCCAATTAATATAAATTTATTTTTATTTCTGAGTACATAGAATTTTCTTCTGCTGTACTGGTTCGATTGGCATTTACTTGTTAGTACTCCATTGTAATACAGTAAAAAAAAAAATCTAATAATAATTATAGCTTGTAGCTGTAGAAGCGTTTTCTTCTTAAGAGCAAAATATTTAGTTTGGATATTATAGTAAAAGAGTACGTATCGTTCATAGCGTGTTAAACTAAACGAATTAATGTAAAATTGAATTCCTTGAAATCGTTTTTAACTGTAAGAATTATTTTTATCGGTGAGATATTTATTTTCCTTTATAATTTTTACACCTTCATTCATAATTAGCTATCAACAGCTCATCGCTTTTAACTGGCTTACTGGCAATACTTTCTGGAAAGGCATTATATTAAAAAATAATATACTAAGTTCACATTTATTTACTACGTTTTGTCTAAAAAAGCTCATGTAATAAGCATATATTGTTATTAGTTTAAAATGCGCTCGCGATGAGCGTAACTGGTAAGGCTTCCAAACCGGTTTAAACCGAAACCGGTTAACCGGTTTTTCGGGTGTTTTAAAATAAACCGAAAACCGGTTTATTTTGGGCGGTTAACCGGGTTAATTAAAAAATCTTTTCCTGCTTTGAACACCACGAGCTTTTATTTAATTATTCATATGTAAGGTATAAATATGTAAAAATGTTGTATATAATAATAGTATCATAAGTAGTACAATATAATAAAACATTATACTGTTCAATTGTCTGATTTCTGTGCCATATTAATAGCAAGCAAGTAGTCGAAATCATCACTATACTGCTTTCAATCAAATATCTGTAATACATAAGGATTCTCATAACATCAATGATAATAAAACAATATATTTTTTAATCATGCCCACTCCCAATGTTGAGCTTATAAACTCTTGGTGAAGTTTATCTTAAGCGTTTTCTCGATAACTATACTTGTTACTCAGCTGCTCAACATCTCTTTTTTCCAAAGATAGTAAAAATCGAAGGGTAGGGCTTGAACAGGACAAGTGACTAGCTAATTGATCACGTTACAATCCGTGCTCAGGATAAAAAGGGCCGGAGGGGGGAAGTCGAGACATCACAAACAATTCTATGCCTTCAAACAGAAATTCATAAATCAATTTATAAATTTAAAAAATATATGTAAAACTGCCTGTGCAAGGATTCCAATTCGTGACCTTCTCAAACGAAAACAGCGATATTTTTATCTACTTTCTAATTGTATGCACTTATTGACTGTTTTTAAGTAATTAAAATCCTTTTTTTTGAAACATTGGTAAGTATGGTACTAAAATTGGTTTTTTGAAAATAAATCCGGTTTAAACCGGTTACCAGGTTTATTTATTTGAAAAAAACCGAAAACCGGTCAGTTTAAATGTCCGGTTAATTAGAAGCCCTAGTAACTGGTAATGATCTTTATAAATAAATGAGGAATTAGTACAAAAACTGTTTTATATTTAAAGATCAATAATTCGTCAAAATAACATCGATAAGATTCATAATAAATTAGACTACAGCTCGTTTTTAATGACATCTTTGATAATAACAGTGTAAAAAAGATTTTTTTTTGTATAATATGTTTACAATTTTGGCATGATAGCATTACTAAAATTGTACTTGTCCATGTTAATGTCACGATCCTGACAATATTATAAACTCAAGTTTCAAAGTGCATAATGCAAAAAGCACAAGTGGAGTTGAGCAGGGTCCTCTTAAATCATAATTTGATTTTGGCCAAAGGTTGCACTTTAGACGCAAGTAACTTTCAAAGTGCATGGTAAAACCGTACCGCATACAACTACACCTACACACACACACACACACACACACACACACACACACACACGATGTCGATGTTACTTCTGCTCCAAAGTGAGAATTTTCCTAAACTTCTCGAGCACAACTGTAATTCAGTTCAGGATAAATGGTAGATAATGTATAAAACTCTACAATAATTCAACGCATATACAATTTAAAGCCATGCGTGTTTTGCTTCAAAAAATATTTTCGTATTAAAAATGCCCGTGGGATAGATTAAGCGCTGATTTTTTTTTCTTTTCTAATCTACTCAATGTCAAATGGTTTGATGGGCATGCTTAGTGTAATTGAAAAGAACACTTATATGACTCTAAATTAATTAAAAGACTGACAATAATTTGTTTTGTTAGTAAATATGACAAATATGGGGGAAAACAAACCACAATTTCTTATATCACAATCGCTCAATCGTAAAAAAAAGGTTAACATTTCAACATTCTTTATAATATCGGAATCTATACATATTACGACATTTGTCAGTTTTATATCATTGTTATTGATGTTATGAATAATATGAACAAAGTATTTTTATTTTAATTTATTTCATACAATTGTATTTCTTCTAAGCAAAACTTATATCTAAATGAGCTAAATTTCAAGAGTTCATTGACAAGGCATTGTTGAAACATAACAGTATTTATTTAAATGTATCAATGGCATCTGCTACAGCCGTTACATGTGATTTAAGCAACAATCATCATTAAAATATCGCGAGCATCAATTGAGAGTTTAAGACCTACAACACGAGAAGCAACCAATCGGAAAATAATTATGAACGGATCGGTGAACTTGGAAAATTTTAGTTACAGGTTTCCTCTTACGGAATCATTGCCACTTTTTCTCAATTAAAATGTATTTATTTATTATTAGTAAAATGCTTAGAAGAAATTATTGCCTTTGTTTTAAATGTGGTATAAAATTCCACCAAAAATGATTGAGAGCATTCAGGTAAAATCAACTTAATTCTTTTTCAAACCGAATTTACGTTACACTAAAACACCGATTCTACGTTTTTCAAGGGACCGTAATAAACAAATGAAAAATACGGGAAATCGATAATGCGGGAAATCTTCAAATAATACCCAAATAAATGTTTAATTTAAAAAAAAACGTATTTATTTACACTTTTTTAAGATCATCTGATGGTATGTATATTTATATTATATATGAGTTGAAATGAAATGATTTAAAAAAAAATCTTTAGAATAGGAGTCGTCTTCTTTTAGCCGACTTCACTACCCTGATATTTTTACATCCTACTTGCTCACCTTTGTTTTTTTACATATTAATACTGCAATACTTGACTGGATACCGACACGCGATAGTGATTCCCAGATAGCATGCGATCCTTGATGTGGGTAGTTTTGCGGCACTCCAGTCAAAGTGAGCGCTTGACCACCATTTACAATATATATTAACATTAGTAACTTGAAAAGAATTTACAATTCCGCACCATCACAAAAAAAAACTGTTTAAAAATAAAATGTATTTGCATTTATTCCTAATATTCAAATTTGCAGAATATTTATTTGCCGCCTTAGCAGTTAGCTCTCCTAATTTTACAAATACTAGGGGTACGTTCGAGGTAATAGTGCAATGATTGTTATCCTTAATACACTTGTACATTACTGGGAGTTACTGTGGGCAAACTGTATTGACTGATTAGCTTTGAATTTCGGTTTGGTTTAGTAATTGCGATAAGTATTCAATATTCTAAGTGGATAATACTATATTGCTGCTTTATAACAATATTCATGGTTGTTTTCCTATTTTTATCAAAAAGTAACATATTACTTTTAAATACATACATTATTGCATTACTGTATCTTATTTTTTGGGAAGAAATATTTTATATAGAAACATACACAATTCATATAATGAATAGTTACACTATGTGCTGTTAATAGCTTAAAACAGGGTTATGAAGTTGGAGTCGTGGAGATTTTTTATACAACAAAATACAAAAGCTATGCATTTTAGTAGAAATTTAAAATATAAAAATGTTCTTCTTTAAGTCCGTGTCGGACCAGTTGTTAATGCTCGAGTCGGAGTCGCTGTGTTTTTACGACTCCTTAGCTAGGGACAATTTTTTTTTATCCAAAACCATTTATTTTTAATATTTTTCTGTTAATATATTAATTTATCAAAGTTGTCAGTTTCTTAATAAAACAGTCAACTTTGTCATGTTGTTGAAAAAGTTACCACTTTATTAAGCTAGTTGGTTATTGAAACTCTCGCCCACTTTTATCATACTTTATCCAGAAAGTATACAAAAAAAAATTATCATATTAACCTAACTTTTATAATGCTGAATAGACCGCTTTTAAAAATATTTTTTAGGTATTGTATTTTATCAATAAGTTATAGACGAAAAAAAAGTTTAAGTCTTCGTTCATTTTGCGATATAAGCAACTCAGGTAAATTAAAAAGACAACTATAACCTAAATTATCTTCACTGATGAATAAGCTACGAGCCAACACAATCAATTTAAACTATGCACAATGCTTTCATGAACATCAAGACCCCCTTATTCACAGTTGCACTAAGCTCTGTGTATGTTATAAAGTACTTACGCCGCATGCATTATACTCGTACGAAGAGAGGCTTTAGCCGGAGATTTGGCGTATTCTCTCCAATGTGAATAACATTCGACGATCCTATTGCAAACAGCCATAAGGTTCCAAACGCGTGAGCTGAATATTGAAAGGTGATTAAGCATCATATCAATGCGAGGTGCGGTTAAGCCCATCCCAGAAGGCGGTTGTCTTATGGGCTATAGAATCAACATGTGAGGTTGTGATGGGAAACCCTTAATCCTTATTAGAGAAATCCGACTCTATACTTCGACATTTGTGCCTTATGAGATTTCGTCGCAATATTAAAAAAACTTTTTTTACCGCAATAACTGATACTAGATTTTTACATCGTCAGCCTTATTGAAACTAAATTTATACAACAAAATTGAATTTTTGGTCAGTTATTTTGTCAGATAAGTCTATTTTTTTCAAATCTAAAATGAGTAATAATTTTACAATAACCTTTTCATAACACTAAGATCTCGTTTGTTGATTTTATTTCTTTCAAAAAATCACATAATTTTAGATTACTTCATATAAATATGCATAACATGATGGCTGTTGAATAATAATTTTATTATTTAATTACAAAATTATAATTTCCACCAAAATAATATTCTTTTTTACAAAATATTACTATATTGCAACTAATATAATTTACATTACACTTTGAAGTGCAAAAAACAGTTTGTACAATTAAATAAACCATAGCCGACTTCGTCAATAAATGTGATTCATTAATTTGAATAGTTATGTACGTTAACGTGTGAAATTTGTACTGTTTAATTGGTTTTGAACATTGCACGTAATAAATATATGAAAAGCGTATTATTATAAATATTCATAAACTACTTGAGTGATTTTAAAATCATTTTGTATTTTTATAAAACACATGTACATATATTCTGTTGGGTCATGTATGCAGTAATAGTCATTCATTTATTTTATTTATCATTGTGATAAATCAAGTACATATTACTTTTTTTTATTATGCATAAGTCAATTTAAAAAATCACGTTACCAAATCACATATAAATAATAATATTTTAGCACGAAGAAAAGATCATGTTATGTTTTTTGAGAGGTCGTAAACGAGCATTGTAGCAAATTTCTTTATATTTACAATATTTTTGCTTTTTCAATAAAAAATCTCTTTTCTCAACATAAAATATTGTTTTATTTCACTTTAATTTATTCAATAACTTTTCTCTGGTTTACATCTAAAAGTGAAAGCATATTTTTTATAACAGTCTCAAACATATTTTATGTCACAAAACAGTTTACTTTTGGCCATTTTAAAAACTGTATTCAATAATATTTTTAATGAACTCTTTCAACGTTTCAATTTCGTAATAAATATATGATCTATATCTAAAAAATTAATCAATAAAATAATAAACGTTATAAATGCTTAATGTATTTATTTGTTTAATTTTTATTCTTGGTGGGTATTTTTACGATATTTATTGTAAAACAAACGATTATATATATTTTTCGATCGTTTTTTCCCAGCCTGTAAGCAATGTTAATCCGTGGAATACGTATCAAATAAGTTTTTTAAATTTCATACCGTTCGACCAAGAATATTGATAGTTATTTTATAAAAAGAGATATTAAGCGATACAAAAAAAAAGCAATTAGACAAATGCTTTGTGTGTATAATACCATATTCAGACTAACTGTTAAACCAACTAAAACATAAATTTAATGAAGATTGTACAATTAATATTCCATAAAATTAATTTTCATGGTACATACATATATTGAAAAAGAAGTAATATATTTTTACAAAATTTCTACGTCTTTTTGTTTCGTTTGGTTTCTCGAACGTTTTTCTAACAAATAAAGGTACTATATTTATTAATTTATTTGACGAAACTCCATTTAAATAAGATCAAAATATAAAATCTTAATAATTTTAAAAAGATAATTATATAATGTGCACTATTACCTGTAACACATACATTTCGTAGCGAAAACGGATAGTTTAAGAGGGAATACATTTTGTATTGCTTCACAAATATCAGTAGCGTATGATAATAAAAGCATTTTTATTTTGCAATAAATAAACTTGTATTTTATTTGATAGATTTAGGCAGTAACTCTAATAAATTCATTATTATTATAAAATTTAATTGCACTGGCTGTGCAATAAATGTTCTCAAAAAAGCACAACACATGTAATTTGTGTTTTTAATCTTAAGTATTTAATTTAAAAACATATTTTAAAATATTTATTTGTAGGTACATATAAATTGTATTAATATAATCATATTTGATAAAATATATAAATATCATGATACCAAGTATCAACTAACTTGATCCAATTTCTCAATGTTTTTTCTAAGAGACTTATTATACTAAAACGTATAGTTCATCCCATTTTGACGATTAGTTATTATTCAAATTTATTCTTTCTTTAGTGTAAAATAATATTTTTCAGGGCATTATATATTTTTTAATCTATATATTTCTATGTTTTATTTAATATTTCACTATAGACTTTTTATATGACTTTATAAAATGAATAAATCAAAACTAGTTCCAATATCAATTATGTTGCTTAATTTAAATTTTAACTACCATAGAAGTGAAAAATGGATCTTAGTTACATACAAATAAATAAGGTTTATTTTAAAAGATAAAATATAGACGCATATCATCAAGGAGGGGATATTACTGAATAGATTGGCTACTTAAGAAAAAATACTACGTAGTTTTTTTGACAAATTCATTCATATTTCTTGCGTGCCAGCGTTAAGCAAATAAGCATAGCACGCCACTGCCATAATCAAGAGTTATTGGCACTGATTTTTGCCACGCAAAGCGATCTCAGCATTTGTTGTTACTCCGTTCACTCGCTGGCCCAGATAATAAATACCAGTAGTTTAGTTTCATACACCGGTCGGCCATGGTGCAGTTCGCACCAATATTTATATCGCGGGCTCTCTTTCTCATATCTATAGTTGGCTGCAGTGTTATCGCACAAGAGCCTCGTGATACCAACATTGCAGAAAATCTGTTTATCGGATTTTCGAATGCATGTAAGTGAAACAAAATCAGTGATTACTTAGAAAGCGACTGATATAAAAAATATGTATAGTTTTATAGTGTTGAAAGCAGTGCTTTATGTTACAATAATCACACACTTTGTAGATCAATAATAATGTGTTATGGTTTCAAATGTGAGATTCTAGAATAACTGTATGAACAAAATTTGTATGGAGTAATTAGAACTTTAGTTGAATGCATAATCTTTCATTGACATTGGAAAATACTAAATATTATCGATAAAAGATTTATGATGAACAGTTAATGTTTAAATGCTTAACTTACGTTTTATTTTTTTAACGGGAACACGCAGTAAAATCATTATATCATCAATCCGTTTAACACAATTTCAAGAGCTAAGTAAGGCTAATGTGCAAAGCTCGTCACTCGAAAATATTCAAAATTAAATTTAAATTCTTTTATGAAGCTTAGTTTATGCCACATTTGAAATTGTTGTCACAACCCTTGCTATCTCGATCGAAGAGAATTTAATGATACAGGTTTGAAAGTCGAGGTATTATTTTTTTTTTTGAAATTCAGCACAAACTATTGTAAAATGTGTGAGATTTTAATTAGTAAAGTTACGTGCTTTGTATTGTATTCCGCACATTGGTATTTGATAAAACGTTGATATTACGTATAAAAAGCTCAATATGTTTTAAATATATATATTTCATCTAATTCAGTCAATTGATTTTTTTTCTTCTATCATTGAAAATTTAAATAAAAGTATACGAATAAAAAAACTCCTACTATTTTGATCATCAATCTTGACAAAATCTGACGCGTTACAAGGAACGTTTCGGTCTTATGATTGAATAGTTTTATCAAATATTGAATAGCATAGTTCAAACATATATATATATATAGAGAGTTTAGGTACCTGCTCGATTAAATATTCGTCTACAAATCCAATAAACTACCCGGTTCATATTGTGGAGATCAAAGATTTGACTTTGATTGTTTAAGTTAGAGCGAACTACTTCTAAGTTGTTAATTGAAATACCTCTATGA
Organism: Himalopsyche anomala; assembly: GCA_031772345.1. Lineage (NCBI taxonomy): Eukaryota > Metazoa > Arthropoda > Insecta > Trichoptera > Rhyacophilidae > Himalopsyche > Himalopsyche anomala. The sequence continues at coordinate 20,977,060 of CM062821.1, read as the reverse complement.
CTGTGTACATACTTGCAAGATTGGCGTAATAATATTTTAAATAGTTTTACCATCCAAATTTCTTAGATAAATCGGTAGAAAAAATAGTAATTATGCAAAAAATAGTACAATGGTTATTAGCTTTACAGGTATTTTTTTTAAATAAGCTATCTTGAAATAAATAATAACTTTCAGTTTTAATGGATTAACTAGAAGTGTTCTAAAGGTACTGCTTAAATATGCTTCAAAATATCATTAACCCAGTTATCTTAGTAAGAATAATGAGTTTTAATACGTAAATCAATGATTTCTTTTATCAAAATGGCACGTGAGAAATACATTATCATTCAAAAATTGTTGTTTATAAGTACTTACACTGTAATGAATGTATTTTATATTCAATATAAAACTAAAACAGATAAAATACAACAGATATCAATATTCAATGAGGGCATTCTAATTAATGGTGGAAACACATAATGAAATGTGTAAATTCCATAGACGTATTGGCAGGTTTTTTCATCATACATATATAAGCTCTCTTTTTATTAACATTTTATGATGAAATGTTTTTTTATCGCAACTATATAGAAATAATATTAAATTGAAATGTATGGTCAAATGATTATGCGGTATAAAGTATGTATAAGATTTTATTTTTATATATAAGGTATCCGATTTATAAAATGTATTATTTTGACATAGGTAGATCCCTGATGAAGACGTACGGGAGCGATCGCAGTCTTCCAAAAGAAACGTCAAGACTTTCCATCGTTTGGCATGATCCGAATTTCGGGCAAAAGACATTCCCTATAGACAACGCCGTCGAGAATATAAATCGATCTAATACATTCAATCACCGCAACGAGACCGTAATCACAATTCACGGCTTCAACGATCACGCGGAATCCACGATTCCGGCAACCATAGCCAGGGCATACTCTAGAAAGGGAAAGTACAACGTCATGCTACTAGACTGCAGCCCAATCACAACCGGCAAGTACGTGCGAGCGGCATACATGAGTCAGCTGATTGGCGAAAGATTCGCGCGCTTTTTGTACGAGATGACTGTCACGTTGGGATTAGACGTGGATAAAGTACACATTATTGGCATTAGCCTTGGCGCGCAATCTGCCGGATGGACCGGAAAATACTTCACTAACCTTTCTGGCAAAAAAATTAATCGTATCACAGGACTGGATCCAGCCGGGCCTTGCTTCACTTACGGAGAGAGTTCTGAAATATTAAATAGAGACGATGCCAACTATGTGGATGTTATTCATGTAAATAGAGGTGTTCAAGGTATTTTAGAAGCTGTTGGACATTCTGACTATTTCGTTAACGGTGGAGGACCAAATCAACCCGGCTGCGGTGGGCCGAATTGCAGTCACCAACGAGCAGGGCTGTTGTACATAGAGTCTATATATAACAGTTCAAAATTAGTTGGAAGAAAGTGTGATAGCTGGAGTAACTTTTTGGATTCGGATTGTGATCATAATTCAGTTAGCATGATGGGTTTTAATTCTCCGCTAGAAAGTAGAGGAAAGTTTTATTTAAGAACAGCTGATGATCAACCACTTGGTTTAGGTTTTAATGGGACAAAAGCCAACACTCAGAGCTTTTTTCAAAGATTATTTGGTTTAGGTTAAAAATTAAATAATTTAACAAATTTATTTTATTTAACAAATTTGTGTCCTAAACTGCTGAAGACTTTAAAGAATAAACACTTAACGATAATTTTCTGACAAATTTAACAGAATAAAACTTTGAATTAAATGACAGTTAATTTTACCAAACTAAATCAATACCAATTGACAGCTTAAACATAACTTAAATTAACTAATCGAAGCACTAAACTTGTTTTTACCTTAGAACAGAGGGAAAAACTGCGGCTCACGTACCGCATGTGGCTCTTTGCATGGGCGTTTGTGGTTCTTAAGACACCAGCTCTAGAGTTTATCATTTTTCTTACTTTAAACATCTATATATTTATGGCTCTCTGATAATCTGTTTTCTAGTAATCTTCGTTATTCTCACTTGAAAGTCAGCGGACTCCCGCCTTTAAAGTCTTCAAATAGGTTTCATTAGATTGGACAATTCTGGAATCGTATAAAAAATCCTTGCAAAAATTATGTCAAAACTATTAGATATATTCCAAATACAAATTTAATCTTTCAGCGTTATATATGGAGATTACATTACGAAAATAATTATTCTAAATCACCAAATATTACTATAGTATTTATAATTAAAAATCATCATTTATTATTATAATTGGAATTCATTAGGTAGAACATAACGTAGAACAGCGTTTTAAGTTATGATAAATTGTATCAATATATTATACTTCTCATTCGACGTTTAGTTATCTGACAAAGCCATTAAGAATATTTGTGACTTTTGGAATGGCCATCGACATATCCAATAGTTTTTCAAACACATTTTTGTGTTCTACAATAAATATTATTAAGTGGTTTTATTTAATTTTGAACTAATATTTTTTTGACACCGATTGAGTGTGGTCATAATTCAAATAACAAGATTGGTTATTAGAATCCATGAATAGTTGATAACAGAGAAAAAACTGCATTGAAAAGATTAATTTATTTTTAAAAAGATGCTCATCAAATTTCCTATTATTTATTTGAAAAATTTCTCAGCGGCTGTCAGAAAAACAAATTTGTATAGGTGTACGTATGAAAGACCTTTTGTTGGTTCAGTACTTTCGTATATGCTATATTATCTTTGAAGTTTTTTGGTGTTTTACTTTTTCCCAGTGATTCGGGCACATATTAATTTTTCACATAGAGTTCACAAACATATGCAAACACCCACATTTGCTGTCGCTGGGTATGTAACGCCCTACCCGCTCGCTGGAAACAATAGAAGAGGAAAATCATTTTAGGAATTTAATATTGGCCCCAGTTTTAATATGCCTTGTTTCATGTATTTTTACAGCGACGTTTATGTACGCTGCCATTATTCGAATGGAAATTTTGAAAACTCGAAAACGGACAACTGATATATATATTGAAAATTTATGTCCAGCTTCAATTTGTATAACAAATATTGTTACATCATTTTTTCAATTAATTAAATGTGCTTTATTATATTATATTCACAAAATGCAAATCAGTATATGTTTACATTTAATTTACATTTTTTATCGTAATTCACATTTTAAATGTATTTTTATTTGCATGTAATATAAATCATTTAAATCACATTTACAAATAAAAACTTAGAAAACACAATAATATTTAAATACATGTATAATATTTAGTTTTTTTTTTTTCTTTCAATGTGTATTCATTAATATCACTTTCGGTGTTAACTGTAAATTCTTGGTGAATAGGCATTTTATACGTCAAGTACCATTTGGAACTATTTTTTATTTTAAATTGTTTATAAATAAGGAAGATTTGATTTATTATTTGTATTACTATCTGTAAATTATTGTGATATTTCTTGCACCAATTTTCATAAGTTCTTAATTACTCGATGTAATACAAAAAGCCTTCTATGGAATAATTTTTCATCAGTTGATAATACTTACAACGAGCTAAACCGTTCTGATCTATATAAAAAAATGTTCAAAAATATGCCAAGAAACTTTTTCATTTTATAATATTACATATCATTATAATATAAATTTGTCATCTTCTCTCAAAATGCGCATATAAGAGCTGTTCGAAATCGGTTTTAAAAATGTGAGTGTAAACTCTTTTTCATTTTTCACGGGGTCACTATTACTTGGTCATAATTTAATTTACTTATATAATACAAAAGAAAAAAATAAACGCGTAGTTTGATAACGTATTCTTTGATATTTTCGAATGAACGAATTTCTCCCTTAAATGTGGATTCGTATGATAATATCTGTAATTTTGGTTCATTTATTTATTTCTTAAATATCTTCCAAAGCACTTTTTCAATGAGATTTTGTGTCGAAAAAAATAGAGAAAGATTTTTTTGCCAGCCTTCTCTCATTTGCCGTATTAGGGAAATGCAAATAGACTCTATAATGTATTTTATACTCAGTGACGTACTCTTATGAAAATCATATTGTGGGGCGTTTATTAGAACTTTTTTAATAAAGCATTGTATAATTTTATTGAATAGCTAATAAAATATTTTATTTACGATGTCAATAGTGATTAATCTATAATTATAAATTATATTTAAAAATCAGGGCACAAATTTTACTTTGAATGTTTTATTCAATGCAATAATAATTTTTAATTTGGTATATTTGCAATTCACTGGGATAATACGAATGTAAAATCTTAATAATTCATATAATTTTTTACTTTTTTAAGTTTTTGTTTCAGCCTATTTTTACTTTTTTTATTTAATGGAAAAACTAGAAATTTTAGACATTCATCAAATAGCTCACATTTTATTTTATCATTGATGTACAATATATTCGGTCTTTTTATTTGGAGACTTTATTCACATTTATTACATTCAAAATTATTAATATTTACTGAAAATAATGTGAATGTTCTAATAGTGCTGCCAAGTCACAAAAATATTTCTAAATCCGGTGAATATCAAAATAATAGCAGCATACGTGCAACTGTATTTAATTTTGCATTTGGTTTCTGAAAAAAAAAACAAAATGCCACCACTGTTTGTCCAACTTCTTCGTTATCCTGTGTATATATATATATATATACACGGTCCCATCACAGTCTTCCCCGCGGCACTTTAATTTTCATTTAAATTGGCCGTGAGATTTGAGCAATCCTGCAAACGATTCTCGGGGGAGTAGCTTCATATGACATACTGCTAATACCTTTTCTGTAAAATCACTTAGACTTTCTTTTATCTTCCATTAAGGTCTTGATAGCTCCTGACGTCACAGACGAAGTCACTTTCTAATTTGAATCTTGTTGTTTCTGACTATATACAGGCTTTTAATATTTTTCTACCTTCACTAAAGTCTTCAATGGCTTTAGCAATAGTTAATTTTTGAATGACTAACGTTTTATCTAATTAAAAATAGTTATAAAAGCTTTTAAACTTATGACAGACTTTTTATTTCATATATTTACGTAGTTTCAGTTTTAACAAAAAAATACGATTACGTATAAACACTTTTAATCTGTTTTGTGCCATTTTTTTCAAAATAACATTTATGTAGTACCTGACACCCGCTGTGGATGATATGAGTTTGACTCTATAGATTCAGCGGGTATGGGTTCAAGTCTCGGTAAGGTCAATATGGAAGTTGGATCTACGACACGGGTGTTTGTGATGTCAATTACCATCCAATTGATCTCGAGTAACTCTCACAAAAGACTATTTCGTATGATCTTTCAATTTTAAAATATTTGGCGCACTGGCGCTAGCTGTAATGCCAAAAAAATAAAAAAATATTATTACCATATAAAAAATGTTGTTTTGAATAATTTAGCAATTACGTGTAATGAACAGGACTAGTAACAAATCATCTGGTTTTATTTACGTCGAGAGTTACGAGAGAGAAAATCTGTTTACTTGGCGTTAGCTAATTTAATAATGCGATTTTTTCATCACTTAATATATTTATTTTTCGTCTTCATTTATATTGGGTTGGTTCTTCTTCTTTTTCTGACGCTACATCCTGGGGTGAATCTTGGTCGGCTAAAATAGCCTTCCGCATTAAGTTTGTTCTCTATCTTCTTACGACAGTCGTCGGCGATTAAGTCTTGTGACACTACATCCATCCAGCGTAGTCACGGTCTTTGAGTGTAACCTTAAAAAAAATAAAAACAATTTTAGTGAGTTAGTACTTTTATAAAATAGTTGTTATATGTCATCTTACGAACTTATTGAGAAATGTGTTATGGTACTACTAGGGTACTGTCTCAACTAGGGTATCCAATCCCGGACATTTTTGTGATCCCGGGATTTCGGTATTGACATTTATTCAATCACGAGATTGGCTACTCTATTCTCAATCTTTATAGTTACATCGACTGTCAATTGTTTAAAAATTCAAAGAACTTATTAAGAAATATAGTCATACCTATCCTAAAAATAAGAAAAAACTTTCAAGACTTTGTTTAAATAATGACGATTAAATGAAATAAGTCACATTTAATATATATATATTTTTTTATAAATTATTAGAACAACAATATATAAAAAAGCTTATTTAATTAGTTGTCTTGTTATATTTCTACAAATAAATTTTATCACAAATATGAATATAATTTAATTTCACCTTACTTATTTTGTCATCGATTTTCGTCAAAAAAAAAGTGTTTATTATGGAATTTCGTCTTTCATTTTGAAATAAATCTAATGCCAATGAATTGAGATGTAAAAAAGTTTTGTTAAGTAACAAAGTTTTAGTAATATAATTATTTTATGGTGACTTTAATTGACAAAATAAAATTGTTTATTTAAAAATTATGCGTTCAGATGAACTATTATTACAGTTCAATTGATCTTATGTGATGTGTGTCATTTTCATCAATTAGTTCATATTTTATCAGTGTACTAAGAGGACAATTAAAACATCAGCTCTTCAACTCATTTTTTCCTGGTGTTATAAAAAGAAAAATTTTGTTTTTCTATCCCCAATTTAATATTCATTATCTTATACAAATTAAAATTGCATCAATTGACCACTAGCAACTATGGTGAGCGTCTGGTGTATTTATTTTATTTGCAAAATTTGTATCATCGATTTTTATACATATTTTTAATGACAATGCGATTTAAAATACTTGACAACTTTACATAATGAATACAAAGAATATGTTATTAGATTCCTAAAGTTTAAGTGAACATATCAATAATTTATGTATCCCCATCTCTTCATTATATTGATTGTGTTAAAAAAGTGTATTTTCTTACTTTAATAATATTTCTTTATTGTTTTCTTAGTGTTACATTTTTGGAACATCTCGAATAATTTCTATAAAATTCTGTATAATTGTAAAAGTGAACATAGTTTGTTGTTATGATTGATAATATGGTTTTAATAGTGTGCGGATATTTTACCAGTCACGATTTTAAGTAAAATTGTGGTAAAACGTTATACAACAACTTTCTAGTATCTATTCTAGTAGAATTGACGCTTTTTCGATCATTGACAAAGTCTCAATATTTCTCAATAGCCTCATAAAATGCAAATAAGGTGTGGTACAAGGCAGCAGCATCGAGTAGAGGGCATGCAACAATAAAAAAGAAAGAGCTTTCCACGACGGCAAGTTGCATAGCAATTAGTATGGATGGTATTGTTAACGCCACAACACTAAACGACGGAAACAAATTGCATTCTGCACAGCGCGGACAGAAAGTTACTTCTACTATAGTGCATAGCAACGAGTGCATAATTTGCTAATTCTTAACAAGAATAAAATGCTGCAAAGCTAATAGTTGACATTTCAACGCGTAAAACAAATAATTTATATCGTATATTTTGATCGATTTCTTCATATTATGTTGACATAATAAATAAAAAATTAGCATGAATGAAAATTAGTATAATTTGTTTATATTACACTTATCAACTTGTTATGTTTTCCTCAATTGAAACACTTTATATATGTATATATGACTAATAAAGTATTTTTTCACACATAAGAAAAATACTGAATTATTATAGTTTCAATTTTTAAATATCCCTATTATTAACTCAAATTATATTTAATGTTATCACTATTTCATAGCTTCTTTATTTTTTATATTTTATACAGATTTTTATTAAAAACTTCATAAAAATATGCAATCATATATTAATTATGTAAAAATCATTTGAATTGTATATATTGCAAATCTTTTAAAAAAATACTTATAAATTAACTGGTTAAAAAGAATGAAATTAGTATGGCTTAATAATTCTTAGCTATAAAGATTTATTAAGTCTTGAAAGAAATCAAATACTTGACGGGAATTCGGATCGGTCAAATCATGATACGCTTATAATTTTGGTAAACTGGCAATTTTGGGAAATATTGGGCAAGTCGACATTTCGGCGAGAGATTTATTTCAATAAATGAAGTAAATGTTTAATACTTACTGTAAATGGGAAATAAAACGAAAGCAATAAAAAGCTTAACAACTTAATATAAGCCCCTTTTCTATTAATCTCAGTTTTTGACGACCGTCTTACTCATTTAATATAAGCATTTATATCTGACTCTTTTAGTCACCGGAGTAACTTTATTTTCTTACTTAATTGAATGAATCTCCGAGACTAATTAATATTTGGGTAAAACAAAGAGATTTTGTGTTAACAAGGTGCAAATTTTCCCTTTCTGCTACAATTATCAATCAAAGTGATTTTAAGTGTTATATAATTGAATGTTGAAATTATTTTGATTTTCTTATATTTTTGACAATTAATTTTAAATTCAGTGAATTTTATGGAAAAATATGCACCAAATTGTAGAGTAGATAACAGAAATACAAACTTAAGCAAATAATTTATATTAAGTTTATATTTACTTATAAGTATGGAATTGTATTTTAGTTAGTTCTGTAAATTTGTCATTATAATCTTCATAAAAATTCAAAACAAAAATGAAAGGAGTCGTCAATTATTTCATGATTCATAATAAAATAAATACAAAAAAGTGACCTCTTATTCAATTTTTCATTTTTTGAATAACAAAATCTTTGATAACTTTTATTTTTTTATGAAAAACTATTGCATAAAAGTTAATATATACAATTTAATAATCAATCATTCAATAGTCCTATAAAAACAAAACATAAATATAAAATAAATCGAATTTATTTTCTAAAAAAGTTTTATTAAACTCTTTTGAATAATTATTTACTTTTTGTAGATACTTACTTTGCAATTTAAGTAGATAAACAAAACAAAATCACCAAAATCTTCATTACGATTTTTATCAAACGGTTTTGTTTGACTTAAAAAATAAAACAAAGAATTTAATGACGATAATGCTATTTAGGAAAATCCTGAATGTTACGCACCAATTTATTATTGGCAGAACGTGTAAACACTAATTACTACTAAGAAATGTTCGCAGGGCTTTCTGGGAAATTCAATTACATATCACAGTAAATATAATTTGTAAGGACATGCCGCTAAGTTCTGTAATTGTCTGGGGAGATTTTCAGAACAAAATTAACGCAATATAATACTTTGGGTACGAAGTATTTCTTTGACGAAATTAAACTTCAGTTAGGGACTGTTTATAGACAGGGTAAATATTGACTTATCGTAGAGTCGAATTAAAAGGCTTATCCTGATAACCTTCACAAAAGTTTATTTTGGTAAGGCTTGTGGTTACTGTGCCCACTGGCAACTAATAATTTTGGATTCTAAGCTAAAATTTTTATCCGAGTGTTATAGTATTACAATTTATCAATACAATAAAATGTAGTTTAACCCATTTTTGCCCGATTTTTTTTTCTCAAAATTTATAATAATTTTTATAAATCATAATGATATATAATACAAAACATTTTTTTCTTTTTTTTTGCATTCGTATTGTTTTTATACGAGATTTTCGAGATTTTCCAAATATAGAACACTGAGAATACAATGAGGTAGACGTTATAAAACTAAAATAAGAAATACAGTTTATTTCAACAAAGGCAAACTTATAAATTAGTGTACATAGATAAGTATACGTATGTAAATATAATATATAAACATGAATTTACGAAAATGGAAGGTTTTGAAACATCCTTCATGCAATTTGAGAGGACATTTTTCACAACATTTTGTGGATTTTTTTACAAAGTGCACATCGATTTTTTTATCAGCTGGAATCATCCAATGATCTACCTAATCATATTGAATATTGACAAGCACCCTGCTAGATAATTATTTTGAAGGTTTTGGCCTTTCTCCCCTCTTCATGGGATTTCCATTAATCTTTAAGTACTATATTTCTTCTAAATTTCAAGTAATCATTTTTTTTATTTTCAGTTTTTTTTCTATAAAATTGCCAAGCATTAGGAATTAAAGTATCCAAAAAAAATCCTAAAGGTACCCACCACCATTTTTTAAATTTAATGGATACTCGATAGTTATCTATTCTACTCTACTACCTATCTATCTACTCTGCCCATATATTTGTTTTATTTTGACATTTGGTCGGTTGATTGGTAACTTTTTTGAAGATATCCATCTTTGAGCATGTCTTATTGGTTCAACTGGATCGCAGGAGCTAACAGTGAAAACAACTCGGTTGTCATTCCAAGCTGTAATAGTAATGCCAGTTTTGGTATCAGTACAAAATTCATATGTTAACACTTCCATTTTCATCACCGCTGCCCTCTTCAGTCTCAACGCCGTCTACACCCTTTCAATAAATTTCGTTTTCAATTTCTTCCATCTATCATGTTGTTAAAATTCTGGGGGGAAAAAAATCACATATTGTTATAATCCCAGTGTTCCAATTTAGGAACATGCATAATATTTTGAATAAAAAAGTTACATACAGAAATTTCACATAACGAATCTAGAAAAATAAGAGATTATAATAAATATGGTTGATATCTAATAAATGTGTTATAATGATGTGTAAACTTACTTGTCAGATGACATTTTCTGTTGAACGTAATTAGTGCAAATAAAAAAACACTGCTCACTCCGACAGGGTCAAATCTAAAAAAATACTACACGAAACGATCCCCACGTTTGGTAGCTGTATACTGATGCAATTTCAACTTTATTTCTTAATGCATAATGGTGTGGAGGTAAAAATACTAAATGTTCCAATATTGGAACACTGGGCAAAAATGGGTAAATGAAGCCTCCCGATTCATAAAAAAACGAATGAATGTGGGAATACGATGATTCCGACGACGATAGATTAAGATTCTTTCTATTTTATTTCTAGCGAGATATTTTCGTTATATTATGAATCAAAACTAATTAACTGACTTTTTTTACGTCAAAAACGATATAAGACACCTTTCGGAAGATTTTCATTTCGCCTATTTGAAAAATGTTACATATTCAGTAACAGAGCAGTCATTATTTTAATGTTGATATTTAATTTCACTTTTAACCCATAACACAAAAGTAAATTTATATTGTCATTAAATAAAATTATATGCTGATTGATACTTATAACTTATCGCAATACTAAATTCTTTAGATTTAAACAGTTAATTAACAGATTTAATTAAACAGTTGGAATTTTAGTTTATTGCAAGAAACAATTTCTTAATAAATTTCGTTTGATACCAGAAACGGTATTAATTTTTTTGTAATACAAACTAATTCAACAAAATGTGACGTTTACTGATCGGGTTTTTTAAACTGACGCTCTACTCTTAAAAATTCGTATTATTTTAATAATCCACCTAATTTTTTACCCAATAATCGTAGAGTTACTAAAATTATCTTTGCCTTTAGAATAAATGCAATATTTACATAATAGTTATTTTTGTGATCTTGGATAATCAAAGTTTATTGCAAAGTAATGACTTCTCAGTATCAATATAATATATTTTCAACTATTTCAATGTTAATTTTATGGATATTCATAAAAAATAATAGTTTTTTATATTGATATAATTTATTGATGATGCGTTGGAATTCACAGTAAATCAGTGAAAAATAATTGTATATTTGTTGTGTTGTTTATTTTTTCTGAATTATTTTCAGACTTGTTTTTTCTTTTAAGATTTATTTAAATTTGATACCCACTACCACTGTTGTTTATTTGTTTTAAAAGACAAAAACATCTTACGTTTTCCAGAGCTTTGGCACGGCGGGTGCTTGTATAGAGCCAGTCCTCAAAATAAACACTCTTTTGTCAATACAACAAGTCGACTTGCGATTCCTTTACGAACGACTTCATTCGGCTGGGAAGAAAAATGAAAACGTCGTCCCTTAGAACGTAGATAAAACGCCTGCTATGCATATATTGAAAGCTGACATACGTGCTGGGTAAGCCTTCTGTTTCTCACAATCTAGTTTTCTTTCTGAAAAATGTTTGATTTTATAAACTAAACTCCTAAAAAATTGGTGATTTAAAATATGTCCGCTCCTGATTCAAAGTATATTAAGCGTGATACGGTGAAAAATATCAACGTATATAAATCCTAAAAATATATATATTTTATAGCTTATCTATATTGGTTGACGTCCTTGTCAGAACTAATATAAATTATTTTTGTAGAAGTAATTAATATTTTTCTTCTTATTAAAGTGGAGTTCTACCAATTTAATATCAATATAATCAACATCTGAAGGGTGCTTTGTTGAATTGGTTGTCATTAGATTGTTCTATATCTGTTTGAAGAATATTAGTGTTGAACAATATGTCTAGAAAATAACTATAAGTTAACAACGACGGCTCTCTTTATAAATCGAATCGTAGGGGAAGGAGGGTAATTTTAATATCATAAACATCCATGTTTTTTTAATTGATAAACTGATAAATAATATATATAAATATTAATGCCTGCTCGGGCATTCGAGCCCGTGATCAACATCAGTATAGGACGAACGACCATGAGCGTTGACCACTCGGCTAGCTATACGCACAAAATTATCAATCTCAAGTTTTTCTATTTGCAAATCATATAAAACATTACGAGTGAAAACAAAATATTTTTCAAGTTTCATACACATTTCTTTCGTCAAAAAGTTAAAGTAGTTATTGAAATAAATATAATTGGTTTTATATTAATGAATTCTAGGATATAATAAAAGGAAAATTTGCTGTAAATAATATTTTCAAGAGCACTCAATATCAATTTACTTTTTTTTTTGGAAGGCAGTGATCGAAAGAGAACAATGTAGTTTATGGTGAAATAGGAAATAATCTGTGAGAACATATTTTTTCTTATTGATTTTAGTATTAATATTTTCGTAAATAAATTACAGCAGATAATAGCAAATTGTAATGTATTAAATTCCAGGAGCTTCGATTTTATAAGTTCGACTTTTTTAAAAAAAACATTTGATTCTATAAAATTTTAAGTTTTATAAAAGGTATGAAATTATTTTAAAAGTGTACCATTTTTATTTATACATAATGCTGTTCCGCCAATTTATATTGAAAACATCTTATAAATAAAATAAAATTTATTTTATTTTTTTATAGAACATTTTATCTCCCGCCCAATCACTTAAATCCAAACAAATCGTATTCTATACTGGGTGGTGAATAAGAAAATAAATTTGTCTTATGCCCCTTACGTTGACTTATTTTCACTCGGCTTCCATCTCCAGTGAAAAGACATGTTTAAGAAGTCCATTAAAGCCTAGCAATACATTTGAATGCTTTTCGCATTTTCCGATCTCGGAAGTGCACATAATCCTTAAAGGTTTTTGTTTGAAACAATCTGAAACTTTTTTTTCATAAAACACTTTATTGATATTCAATCAATTTTAAACTTAAAGGTTGGTTATAATTTTATTTTGTGATTATAATATAATTTTATAATAAATTGAATGTAACGCTTTCATCTTTGAATACATACATAAGTTATCGTAAACAATACAAGCGTTCAATGTCTTGTATTGAAACTTTTTGCGTGAATGAAAAATTGTGGCAAAACAATACAGACAAAATTATATTTTTCATGCTGTTGTTGACGATTTTTATAAAAAATGAGTAAATACATTGAGTTATTTAAATTTTATACACTGCCATAATTTTTTTAACAAACGAACTGTCAGTTTGAGTCGAATGCCCAAACTATGAAACAACTTATGGAAATGTCCATTACAATCTAATATTCTTCTTCTTATGTAAATTGGTTTTTATTCATTTTTAAAAACGATTATTTAAAACGATACTGTTAAATATTTGGATCCATTGAAAAAAACCAAATTCCTAATACTTAAATAAAAAATAATTATCAATAAAGAGTGTTATGATGTTGTAACTTGTTTTAAAAAATAAAATTCAAATAGAGTTTTTCTGATATAAAGGTTCTTACCTAAATTACTCGAAATGTTAACATTTTTTACATCTGAACAGTTCAAGGATGCCTTATTAGGATCTACATGCTGTACATAAAAGGGCTCATGGATATTTGACATCTATCCTATTAGGGGGGAAATCTGTGCTTGTTTTACAAAAGTTCCAAATTAAATGTTTCATATTAAATAACTTTGATGTTTGTTTGTATAGTTGTTAATGACGATAAATATTTTTCCCAGCATAGTTGAAAATATTTAAAATTCAAAGGTGAAGCGACTTTTACTACTACTCTGATCCATATATTGTATATACTCAACATTTATAAACATACAAGTATATACATTTGGGAATAAATAGCGCGAGACTTTCCACAGTGGAACATAAGCAATTGAAATAAAAGCAGTCCTATAAAAGGGTTTTTCCGTCCTGGAAATACGTCATTTGTCGCAAGAGCTTTTTTTCAATTCTTTGTAAAGAAAAATATAGATTTTGAACAGTGTTCGAAGTTTGAATTGAAATTGAAAAAACAATTTACTGTAAACACTTTGGGCTTATTTGCATTTATATTTTCAAATCATTTTATAATATTGTATGTTGAACGAAATTCTAAAATAGTAAAACAACGAAGCAAATTGTTTGTGTGATGTTATTGAATTATATCTTATTTTCATTCATATAAAATTCATAATTAAGCCTTATTCTTTATTTTATAGTTAATGAAAATATTTCTTCCGGGATTGTGGACTGTGGCTGTGTTTTTCGTTTCCAATGTAGACCAGTTCGACAATCTCAGTTTTTTCATCGCTTTGCTATTTTTTGCTTAAATTATGATAACTGTGATGTCTTAAATGTTTTCTCTCATCCGAGCTCAACAAACGGGGCTTAACGGGAAAGATTATCTAACTACTTGTTCTTAGCTTAAATTATCCTTAAATTGATAAAATAAATATAAAGCAGTTCTTATAGAACGGTGTTTTGGGATGATTTCATCATGATTCAATATGCTGAACATTTGGGTTGAACCAAATAAGAAAACACCTGTTATAAAGTTAAGTTGATTTAATAATTTGATGATAAATAATAGAATTGTTTTTAACGTGTTTCACTTAATGCAAACAGTAAAACAAAAGTTTTTGTATTTGTTAAACATACTATTAGTAACATATTCATGCTTTAGTTAGACTATATGGTACTCGAGAAATAGATATAACAGATTGCGAAAAGCATCTGCGGCTTGAAATGAGTGAACAAAAGTACGAAGTTTAATTGTCTTTTCGACGCTGATGACTTGTAAAGTGTAATAAGCACTTGATGAAAGTCACAGAATCGTTGTTTAACACTATGCTCTGCTTAAGTGTTATTTCAAAGATCTAAATTAAATTATTATTAAGTGACTTTTGCATTCTGCATCGAATGTTTCATGCAGAAATTATGAAAAGATATTCTAGATAAAATTGTTTGAAGTACATTTTTGTATTAAATATTTCGTCTGGAAGTTTTGGAATATTTGTTTCTTGTTCAACACATTCTTTAAATAGCATATTTAATTGTTAGACAGAGGTTTTTAGTATGCAGTTACGCGGTCAGGGGATGAAATTATTTATTCATTTTTTGATCGAATTAAAAATGTATTACATTCAATAAAAACTGCTTCCACTACAACTGTTGCAATACGTTTATAGTAAAACAACAACAATACTTAAAGAATACATAATTGTGTTTATTATTAATAATTATAAAATGATCCAATGCATTTTAAAAACTGTTTGCAGTAGAAAAAACTAAGACCTGATATGGTTTGAGAAAAGGAATACATTTGCTCAAGCAAACTGAAAAATAGACCAAATATCAACCACAGTGTTGATATAACTTTTTTTTTATCCTTGACGCTCCCAATGTGGAGCATATGGCCTTTTAATGAAGGTATCTCAACAGAACTTTTTCTACGAAAACTTTTTGTTACTCAATCGGTCAACCTCTTTTTTCAAAGAGAAGTAGTAGGGATAGAAGGATAAGGCTAGGACAGGACTACTGGTTGACTAATCGCTCTCGCTACTTTCAGTTATTGAAGGATCGGAAAAGGTGGGAGGTAATTTTAGACATCACAAACAACCATGCTTTCGAACATAAATCGATAAATCGATCGAAAAAATGCTGTTCGTACTGGGACTCAACCCATGATATCCGGCACGGAAGCCCACAGCGCTAACCGCTGCGCCATAGGACCCGACATAACTATTTGAATTAAACTATTAGCTTTCCATGAAGTAGTGCGTGGTATAATTAGCTCGTTCAACTCCAGGTGATTCAGTTTCATCAAAACATTACAGTTTAAGAGATTGATCAGGAAATAATTGTTTGTCTTAATGAAATCAATTTCGATTTATTAAATTAGCACAAAAAATAATGAAATTGACTGGGATTAAGAAAAACCAAATCAAAAAAAATGTTGCAATACTGAAATAATAGATGAAAGCGGGATATCATTACAGTATAATTTTTTTGAATGTTCACTGTGCAATGCAGTCAAAACTGTTACTTCAATTACCTACCCAGTCCTTCGTTAGAAGACAACACCAAGAGGCGAAGACAAAAATGCAAGTGTACCCGAATTCAAAACGTCAAAAGTCATTTGAGTTAAAAGAAAGTTTACAATCGCATCAATCTTTGTGAGAAAAATAACGAAAGAAAAAGCAAGCTGCAGCGTTGCAATTTCGTTATTTTAGCAAAGTTTTCATCCGTGAAAATGTCGTGTTGATAAAATTTATAAGGTGGTTGCTAATACTGAATAATGGACCTGTTTGTTATTTTAAAATTCCAACATCATATTTTATATTTAGCACGATTTATTTATTATGAAAGTAAAGCTTAAACTTTAACCCATATTTAAAATAAACTTTTGACGAGTATCATTTAATTATGTTTTTAAACATACTTTTAATGGAGCCGTTTACGAATATTTTTTCTAAATTCATTTTAATCACGATAAAATTGAAAAAGTTTTATACTAGTAGGCCTTTATTTATATTTAACTAATAAATTCAATATGTTGGTGTGTAAATTAACTAGTTTTTCAGTAATCCAGTACATGTGTTCTTAGTAACTCTATTTTACGGTAACATACAAAACGGTTTTAATGTAACTCCACTAAGTTACAGACAAAAAAATATTTATTGATGGCTTAGTATATTTTACAGGCGGATATAAATACTTTTTGGAAATTACAAATTTTTTATTGTATTGCGTTTTTTTAAGTCAACTTTTGTCTTGCAAATCTGTATTTTTTATACAGAGCTAATCATTTGTTTTATACTCGTTTTAACGATTGAATAAAAATATACAAATGTATTGAAAAAAAATGTTTCCAATAAGTAATAAAACCATCAAGAATAAATTGCTCCAAAGTTTTATCATTTGTTTAGTGATACACGAACGTTTTGAATGTATAAAAATCGTGAATATTATATGGAGAAAATTATTTTTTACTAATCTTCGCACAAAAATATATACTCTCTTTTATTTACAATTCAGTAATAATACAGACGGCAATACCACAGTTAAAATTACAGTACAGTATAGATAGATAAGTCGAGATAATTGTGTATCTTATTTATTTGAAAAAAAGACTTTAAATCAGACAAAAATCCAAAAAACTGTTATTAATATTCATTTTTACATGGTATTACATTTGTGTCTCTTTCTGCATTAATCTCGTAAAATTCTAATTTTGGGCATTCATAATAATAATAACACGTTCAAAATTGCTCCATTTTTCTTTAGACTTCTCGCATGCTGTATTCTACTATATACAATATTAAAATGATGCTGTTAATAATAATTATAGCCGAGCTTATTGCCGAAACGCTTTTAGCAGCTGTAGGCAATTAGCCATAACGTCCGAATGGGAAATCCAATCACAGCGAACCGTCCAATGTGCTGACCTGTAAAAATACACCCACCATTTTTTTATTCATTTATTCGTATTGTCTTCATAAAGCCGAGCACACATACATATATCCACAGGGTGTATTTTTAGTTATGGCTAATACGACAAAGTCGTTCATTGAGAGTTTAAAATTAAGAAAAAAAAATCAATCAGTCGTTATCAAATTGACTTAAAATAATTTAAAAAATCACTTTAAGTT
The DNA here is from genome assembly GCA_031772345.1 of Himalopsyche anomala. Classification (NCBI taxonomy): domain Eukaryota; kingdom Metazoa; phylum Arthropoda; class Insecta; order Trichoptera; family Rhyacophilidae; genus Himalopsyche; species Himalopsyche anomala. Next base: position 20,959,071 of record CM062821.1, on the reverse strand, counting down.
GTTTGATACTGATTAGTACGTAAGTACGTAAGTTATATGTACAATACTTATATCAAAAACAAAAATGTTTTTGAACTTTGTTCACTTTCTGAACTACTACTATCCTCCATTAAAAACTTAATTGGTAAGAACTTGGCTTCGTTGACCAGGTGGGACTAGGTTTAATTCCCAGTTAGGTATATAGATTTGATATCTAAATCTTGGGTGTGTCTGATGGTAATTCTTTTATAGTTGGTCTCGAGTAACAAAAAACCTCATTGAGATTATGTCGCATGACCTTTTAATTTGATAATATTTGGCATATCGGCATAAGCTGTAATGCCAAATGTAAAATAATATGTGAATTAATTATAAAATATTAAATTTATTAAAAAACTATTTTTAAAAAACAAATTCGTCAAATATTAGGATTGGCAGTTGTATGTTATTGTGGTTTTAACTATGTCTAGTAAATTTATTATTCTAGTATAAATCTCTATGATTATTGTTTTTTTTAGATAGTCAGCAAATATCGAATCCTTCAAAATTTAAATCTGAAATAGTAACTGATTCTTCTTATGTGCTTAAATAATTATTGATAAAATATTAAGTGTAGTAACTATCGAGGCATCACACTGCTGAGTGAGCCTGGAAAGGTCTTGGCATAGATAGTCTTGGCGAGAATAAGGATTACAGCTTTGAGTATTCTCAGGAAGAATCAGACCGGGTTCCTACTTGGATGATCGTGTTCGGACCAAATACACAAACATAGATCCCGTCTTCATCAAAGCATCAAATTCAACAGCTCACTGGTATGTTTCTGTGTAGATTTCGAGAAGACTTTTGATAGTCCGCACCGGTTTTCCCTATGAGAAGTATTAAAACTTCACGAAATCTCAACCAAGATCGTTGCTATTATTAAATGACTTACGAGAGTAGTAAGTACTGCATACGAGTCAGTGATATTACTACCGAATGTTTTGGTGTCTCAAATGAGGCAGACAGGGCTGCGTGCTAGCTCCATTCCTATTCATCATAATCTTTGACCTCATTCTGAGAACGTCAATTGCACCTGACTGAGGTTTAGTCGTTTCCTCCGACCTGAAGCTATGCGACCTCGAGTATGACGATGACGCTGTCATATTTGGTAAATCTGTAGAGGGTATTTAGGTGACAATGGACAGGTTACAGAACAACTCACACCGTTTTGGTCTTAAGGATAATGCGAGTAAAACCAATGTTCTCTGCGACAATGCCTGCCCGGAACCAGGCTACCCCTAACGACCGCAGGGCAGAATATCAAGATGGTCGATAACCAGCGTAAAGAGCTTGTAATCCGATTGGGGATAGGATTTTTTCCTCAAACAAACAAACATTAAATAAGATTTAGCTTTGCTGAGTACATCATAAATAGTCAAACCAACGGATGTTAAGCAAATTGTTGTTGAATAAGCTCTTTTTTTGCTAAATTTCTATTTTGTATAATCGATTAACAAGATGTAGTATAAAAATACGCGAAGTAAAAGTATTATTTATTAAGGAAAAAAATATTCCTTCTATAGGCACGCCATGTGGTTATTATACCGGATAAATTCTTTTTTTTTCAATTCAATTACAGCGTATCATTCCAATGGAATTAATGAAACATTTTAAGCCGAATTATCTCTCTTTGTTGCGTGGCATAGTATGTTTGAGTTGTACGTTTGTATCAACTACAATTCAATATTCAAAAAACTGGACACAAAACATTTCTCGGTAATCAATAAAACTGGCACGAGGGAAATGGGATTTTGTATTTCCTGCCATTCAGGTTTTCAATCAAATTAACACGTAGACTATTAAAATGAGTAATGTTTTTCATTTCGTAATAATTACAAACTAATTATAAGTATTCAGGGAATAGTTTTAATTTGAATAAGAAAAGATGCTTAGATTAACTTTCATGTATATTTTACTATTGCTTAAATCTAATGACTTTATGAATATTCTACTGACCATTGATGACTTTTTTAGAATAATTTAAGGATCTTCTGCAATATTTTTTTATTCAGCCATTTTTCAAAGCGAAACGGAAACCATTCACCTTTTCATTCAAATAAATAAAAAAAGGCCGTAAAATATCGGTGATGACGGAATTAGCAAATACACTCCACTATTGGAGAGAAGGTACACACAGTTTTTGTATTGGGGTGTTTTTTCCGGACCATTTCGACGCAGGCAGGTTTTCGAAGGCTGCAACCGGTGCGCGACTCAAAACACAACACAAAAGGTGTACCTCCCTCTTTGTGCTTTTATGCGGCTTGCGGGAAAGTGAGCTTTTTGTTTATTTAATGCCGACAAACGTTCACCGACGCCATTGTGAGCGTACGTCTTTTACGGATCGCATTCGCATAATGAAGACGCGGCATCCCGGATATGCACTCGGGGCACTGAAACAACGTTCACGGATGCCGCAAGCCTCTCCTGGAACTTGCTGTCGTATCACTTCGCCGGAATTCAGAAATGACTCCCTCGGTTTTGTTTATAACCCTTAAGAGGGTTTCACTGTTTCGAGTGAGGCACAAAGAAAGAATGCCCGAGCAGTGCTGTGCTCTTTATTTAATCCAACTCGGATGTCAAAAGCACATTGTTTGTGTACTTAATCGCTTTTTACTCCAAATAGACATGAAGTTACAATATTCTTACTTAAAATTTGCGAATAATAACATTTTAATGTACTCCAGAGGTATTTTCACATTTTTTATTTGTAGATATCGACTGCGGAAAGAAAAAAAGACGTAAGTCACACATAACAAATTTTACAGAAGACACAAAAAACTTTTTTTAATGATTGAGGCCAAAGGCAAATTATGAAATATACACAATCATGAAGTTTGTAGAGACTGATAAACTGGATTGTAATTAACTTTATCTGATATTGATTTAATGTTTAAAAAAAAACTTTATTTATGTCTTTTTTCCTGGTTGCAATTTCAACAGGACCTCATTTTTAAACTTAAAAGCTTCATTTATATACTAATTTGGCATTTTCAGCTTACACCCTTTTGATAGATTGTTTATTAAGTTATACACATTGTAATTTTTTAAAAAAAGCTGTTTTGAAAAAATTATTGGTTCTTTTTCCTTTCCATAGTCGATATATATATATATAAGTATCCCAGTAGCCGATCAGGTAATGCTGGGGGGGTTTGGGCTACCGGGTTTTTTGGCTTCGTGTTCGAATTAAAAATCGATATCACTTAGTCATCGATGTATATATTCCCATCCATACAACAAGTTCCAAAACCCTAAGGCTTTTTTTCTTTTTTTGTGAGAGAATAACAAAAAATCGATTGAAAATAAAAAATATAAATATTTTCATCGAAGTTCATGTTGAATACTGAAACATGAAGCTGGAATTTAAATTTTATTTAACCCAAGCGTTTGAATAGTATACTTACACGTATTAACTCCATTAAAAAATAAAACAACCAAAAATATCTGTCATACTCGTACCCACATCTTCACAAATAATCAATCTCTCAGAAGAAACATTATATAGACATAATATATTATAAAGACATCTTTGGTAATATATTATGTTATCATACCATGTACATAATGAAGCTTTGAAAATACATTCATAAGCACTCAAACTAATGAGAGGCTTTTCTCTATCTATTGACAAAGTCTTAGTGAAGCTTATTTGAAAGAAAAATCAAAGGAAAACTTTTTGTTTAAAACCAGGAAAGCTGTGGCGTGGCTATGTCTTATTAAAGAAGAAATTGTCCTGACGGGGAGTCAAAGTTTTTGAAAGAATTTTCAATAATTTAATTATCTCGAAGAAGGCACCTTGATGCTTTTATTGATTTATAAAACTTTTGAATCTTACCTCACAAATTCCGTTTAAAACTTCATCGTCGTATTTTCGAGATTGTCATTTTAATTATTCTATACCGATGACTTTATTTATTATATTTAGCACAGTATAATAAATATTCTTCCAAAATTTTACTTATAAATTTTAAGAGCGTTTTTACATTCATAAATGATATGTTTATTTCCATAAATAAACCATATTTAGTTTCCAAGAATTTTTGTTTTATTTTTTTGGTCCTGCATACATTGCTCAAATTTGTTTTAATTGACGCTTTTTTAGATGGTGTAGCTTTTTAAAATTACATGACTTCATAAAGCATATAATAAACTTCACTGGTAAGATTAAATAGTAACATATTAGGCAAAGTCAGAAGTGTAAAAGTTCAGAAGAAAAGATAATTTCTGAAAAACATAAGTAATCACACGTGATGCCTAAAAGACTAGAAACAACCTGGAATGTATATTTTTTTCATACATCTTTGCAGTTTACCATCAAATGTCTAGAAATCATTCCCTGAAATTTATTTTAAGGGTTATAAGCTATTGATAACATCATGGTATATTTTGATATATTTTTTTATATAATTAAAACTATTTTCAAAGACTTTTCGTCTACTTTTCAGATTTGATAAGAAAAATCAATATAGAAATTTAATTTAATTATTTATAAAATTGTTCATAACGTTATTCCAAATACATACATCAGTTATAAATTATTCGGTGACGTATTAATTCACTAAGCAAACGCTTTAATACTCATTGGTTGTATTATAAAACTTGATTCTTATTAAACTGGACATCAGTATCTAGTATCAAGCGAACTATTAATCGGGTTTTTTTTGAAACCTTATGAATGACACACGGCAACTTTTAATAAAAAAAAAACAGTTAGTTTCTGAAATAGATGTCATATATTGTTTCAAATAATATACAAAATTTAAAGACATCATAAAAACTGTTTTCTTAAAACATGATTATTAATATAAAACCAACCAAAAAAACTGCTGAAAATTGATTTTTTTTCGATGGCTCCGAACTGAAGCTTGAATAAAAAGTTAATGTGATCGAACGAAATATTGTTTCAAAAATCACCCGCCTCAAAGCAGAATAGAAATTCGAAAAGCACGAAAGTGTTAGTATTAATACCTTTGTTATTAACTCGTCGCACGGTGAGCGCTATTTTGTTCCCGAGAGAAAGCGGCAGGCGGCGGGATTATTCATCGCTCCGACTCTGCAACAATTCCCATTGTGATAATATTTACACTAGTTGAATTTTACAGATTGAAAATGCGCACTGGTTTCTCGGAAAGACGCTGTTATTTATTTAGTTTTACTTTTCACAGATGGGCCCCCAATTTTTCATCAACAAAAATATTTTTAATAAAATATATTATTTCATGTGAAACTAATCATTGGTCGACTTAAATTTTCTGTCATGATTAAATTCACACAAATGTTGTTGTGATGTTGTTTTAATATATTTTCAATTGTTTTAGGTGCAATTTTTAATAATTTCAATTTGCTCACTTTTTATCACTACAATAACTTTAGCATACTTCTGTTTTAACAGTCGTGTGGTAAATCCCGAAAAATATAGTAGAGTTCTGTTTTACTTATAAATATTTGTATTTTTATCCTTCTACTATTGATTTTATTTTTTATGAAACGTAAGAAACCATATCGCATATGAAAAAAACTGTCATAATGTTAACTTTCGAAAAAAAACAAAATTTGAAGCACGCCATTGATTATTTCACGTTTGTTATCTGTATATTTGTCGTGACATACTATTTTATTTTGTAACAAATACTGTGGCAAATAAACACGCATGAAGGTAGGGATTTCAATACCGGACGAATACATTAATACTGGTATTACAAATATTAATACCGGTATTACAAAAAAGTTTAAATAAATAAAAAAATACGACCAATTGGGATCCAATAATGGGTGAGAAAACTAAAATGGGTATTTAAATATATCATATAAAAATACCGTCATTAAAAAATATGTTTAACTGTTAACGGAAGGAGTTTTCAAAAACTACATAAACTACGCCATTAAAAAGGGTCATCAATTCTGTGAACCTGTCAATATACACCTCTATTTCAATTCATTGCATTTTGGTTAATTTCAATACGAAAATACCAGTATTTTTTCATTTTATAAACCGGTATTTCGGTATTGAATTTGTGTACCGGTATCTCGGTTTCGATAATGCCGGTATTGCAATCCTTACGTGGCGTTATTTTTGTGGAAGTGTAAAATCTAGACGTAGTTGCATTTTGTATCAGTTCTTACAAACAAGTGCGCCAATGATGTTCTGCATCCATAATTCTGCACTTCCGCACAACTGGAAATGTATGAAAAGTGGTAAAGGATTGATTTTTGTATATTTAAGTTTCTTCAATCAAACAAAAAATTACATTTTGTATAAACGTATTCACATGAATTACCTATTAATTGTTGTGTAATATTATTGAAATGTTCATGGTTCAGCTTCTAAATGAATAATAATATTAAATGATAAAAATATTTAAAAACATTTGAAACATTTGACGTAAGCATTTGTGGTACACAATGATGTTACCTTGTTTTGTTGATCACTAGTAACTAGGGATCCCAACTATTCGTGATTATCAAATATTCGAATATCAAATAATTAAAATTAAGTATAAAAAATCGATTTAAATAATAATTAATATAGAATACATTACATTTTAAATATAATAAAATACAATCTTAAAAATTACTTCTAATCAAAATCCAAGTAAACGAGCTCATGTATAATAAATTTAAAAATAACAATAATAATAATTTTTCTAAATTAAAATTTGTTTTTATTATTTCTGCCGTTGAAAATACTCGTTCATTAGTAGTTTGCGTTGATTTCATTGTTAGAGAAGAGACATTTTCAACATTACTTTTCTTTTGGAAGGATCCATATATTTTAAAAAAAAACAAAAAAAAAAATATATAATTAGTCAAGTATTGAATATGTATTTATTTATTCAACGGGAACATTTCCTGTTTATAAATATATCAAAAAATAATACAAATATTATTCGAATAGTGACTGATTCTTAAAAACTAAGATAAATACTTCGAAAATAAAGCAGATGAATTCATTTTTCTACGAAAATTTCATCATTAGTTTTCATGAAATCATTTTAAAGTCTTCTTTGAACATATTTGCTCCCTTTGTAAAGCGTATGGCTGCCACGTGGCACCTCCATATTTCCATTTTTCCTGCAAATTGCATTGTTTACTCTTATTACATGCTATCATCCCTCAGTTCCACCAAATACATACTATGGGTAGTGCCCAGCGGTGATTTAGGAAGCCGTAATCTCACTGGTCGGAAGAAGTGGCAGGCAGGATTACGTCTCTCCGTGAGCACTGACGTGTAGAGGTGCCGTTTTTTACGTTTCTTAATTTCTGAGTTTCTCACGAAATTAGATCATCTAACTACCATTATTAGTCGGAATAATCTATGTTTCAGGTGCATTGTTTCGCTGCCGTAAAGCAGCATTGAAAGAATGCACTTTTGAGAAAATAACATTTATATTACATCTTGAGCATCACCTCAATGTGTCAGAAACAGTGCACATAAAAGAGATAAAATTTCATAATATATAATTGTATAAAATTTCGTTTGAAAGTATTTTGATATAATTAAAATTTCAAATGCATCAAAACTTTTCCTTTTCTGATAATATGTCAATGATAACTTAATAACCATTAAAAAGTTCTATTGAAGCTTCCGTAATTTAACTTTCAAAAAGCTTTCAAGCAATTATAAACACGTGCGATAGGTGTGCGAGGAAACTTTTAGTCAAATGCGTTTTTCGCGTGATATAACAATAAGTTATCAAAAATGATATTTCACTAATGAAAATATTTAGACTAGAGGATTTTATTTTTATCTTAATGAATTCAAAAAGTTTAAAAAGTATATGTATATATGGCAATCGTCATGTAACAGATGTGCTCTTTAGTATACATACAGCAGTAGAAAAAAAATGTTGACCGGAGTAAGCTGCCGCATGTATGAATAAGTAAGTATCAATGCTTTTGGCTGGATCAACCACCATACATATTAATTTATAGTCATACTAACGAAATCACTAACGAAATTAGTTGGGTAATTTGTGTGCAAAATTGAAAAATTTAGGGTTTTGAACATGTTATTCTAACCACTACTTCACATCTTGCTCACTTTTCACCAGGGCAATGTTTTGGGAGACATTCTAAGTTACAAGTTTTATTAACGAAAAATGACTTTATTCAATAATATCAACAAAGAGTTCATGCTATTAAAATAACAATAATGGACCGTTTTATTATAAAATAATTATCCTCTAAAGTGGTTCATTCCCAGCCCCACTGAAGTAAGTAATGACAAATAATTATTTATTATTATTCGTCTACCGATCTTTTGTCAAAACAAATTGGATAAACAAGAATAACTAAGATAAATCAATCAATTCTAAATACATTAAACCCTCATAGAGCACAGTTTTTTGACAAAATGCTAAATGTTTAAAGTCAAGTAAAAAATTTCATAAGTATATTATATGATCAATACATAGTTTATATACCGGCATTAAAAAAAGTCTTCACTAGACGTATTCTATGAAATATATATATAAATGGGGAAAATGTTTGATTTCGACCAATTTAGAAAATACAATTGAAAAAACTTAACCTCAAATTTCGTATCAGTGCCTGGTCCCTTATAAAGTAGTATTCTTATAGTATAGTTTTAATTTCTACGCTATTAAGGGGTTGACTGTAACCTACAATTTCGAAATCAAAAACCATTGATCGTTCAAACCACTGCATTTTAATGAAACGTCATTAGTTTTTAAATAATTACTCATCTTTAAAATAAATCGTAGATTAAATCTATAAAATGAAGCTATCTATGATATGTGTATTATTTTCTCCGACATATATGTCACATCACATGTTGTCAATCTCAAACACGAGGATTTATGTTTTGACGAAGCTTCAATTTACTTAAGTGTACTTCGTATTCGCACAGGAAAGATAGACGCCACCCTTCTTAAAACATATGTAGAAGCGTCGTCACCAGGGCAGGTGTAAGTATAGACAATTCCGTGATAAATGAGTTGCTTTCTGATATTTTCTTACTTTTCTGAAGTTGTATATATTTTTTTAGTAAGAAGCACTTATATATCTTTTGCATCTTTTTAAATCATTGTTGTATGGTGTATATAGTGTGCTTCATTTATTTTCATATATAACTTCGAAGTACCCAATGATTCGCTTTAACTTTGTAATGTTTATTTGAATTCAGTATTTACGTACGAAAATGAAAATTTTAATATAATTATGTAGTCAAATACAAGAAAAATAAAGAATTGTTATGTTCTAAAGCACATTACACTATCTAACGCTTTATGTAAGATTCAATAAATATGTGTGCCAAAATTGGTTGAAATCTTTTAGCACGATTAGGAACCAAGTATCAAGAGAGATATTTTCATTCCCAGTTTGTAATTTTTCTTTTCCTGGCTTCTCTCGTGATATTTATATAGTTTTTTAAATTAAAACATAATCCAGCAATATGTAAAAAAATGTATTGCTACCTGTCGTACAATTCAAAAGGTTATAAACTTGAAAAAGTTGTATCGTAACATTTACATTACGGTTACGTGATCGTTAATTATACAAAGTTTTTTTTTTTTAAATAAATAACAATTTATTTTTATCATTTTATTTTAACAACCTCACAAAACTAAATTCGATGTTAGAGAATATTTTTTTAAACAATCATTTTTACTTTAAAATTGAAAATTCATATTTTTTCATTTCTATTTCTTATTTGGAAAATGGATAGATTTTTATAAGTAGGTCTTACAACTACAAATAAATGTTATAAAATTGATTTGATGCAGTAAATTCTCGATCTATGATTTTTGACTGAACTGCACAATGAATGCGAGAATGCGCACAAAAACGATTCGTCCAGGAAAAAGCTGCAAACTAGATTTTAAAAAGCATGGGGGAAATAATAAATAGAGAAACTATCGATGCGTTATTTATTTGGTTATTTTGTATGAATCAAAACCTGACCAAATGAACTACTCATTCGAACTTACAATATATCGTGATTTCGCATTGTATTGTATTTCAGTGCATAGATTTTTACACCAGGAAATATATTTTTTTTGTTTTACTTTCCATAATCGTTTGGATTGCTTTTTGGATACAAATGAATTAAATGTTTTATAGATAATTAAGTTTTTGACTGTAAGAAATCATTTTTTATTTCCATTAGTATAACTTCTTACATTTTTTATTATTAATGACTTCTAGTTTAGAGTCCACCTCTTATCAGTTAGCGTACATTCTACAGAATACATTATCGGGTTCATGTCACTTTTTCAATATTTCTTCGTCGACATTGACGCGCGACGTGCGATGTAGATGCGACTACGGGCAAACACGTACCGTAGAAATTTCACAGGCCAATATCATAGCGAGTCTTACTTATAAAAACATCTTTAATGTATGTCGATCGAAATGGACACACTAGAAAATATGTGATCTTTTAATAAAACGAAAATTGAACACAATTTTTTTTTATTGTAATGGCAGCACTATCGAGAAATAACGTTAAATAGGGCGAATGATATTCCATCGTCCACTTTTATTAACTTTTTGATTGCAATTTTTATATAGTATATTTTATATGGATTAAAATTACGTAGTATGTACTCTAGTTACTAGTAATGTGTGCGTTTCATAATGATTTTTTTAGCTCTGTACTTAAATCGTACAAAACAATATTTTACGCCACCATACAAAAGCATTTAAATACAAAAAAAAATACAAGTAAATTATGGTAAACAAAAAAAAATATATAGAAAAAAGAAAACGAAATACTTTTTCATGTATTTAAAAAATAAAATAAAAAAGTAAGGCGTGTTTGCGAATATTAGTATCAAAACAATACATAGTGAGGAAAAATCTATTTCTTTAATCACCTTCGTCATTGTAAAAAAAAACATCCCAAATATTTTCAGTTTAAACTAAATTAAACAAATTGTGAAACTTTGCTTCACAATCTTTCAAAAGAGTGTATCGAATTCTGAAAACGTTCTTCAATCAGTTATTTCAATATAAATATATTTTTCCAAAACAAAAGCTAACTTGACTTCCATTTATCCACATGTTTACAATAATTTATAATTTTCTTTGAATTACTTTTTCTATCAGCCACTTCAAAAATCTCTCAAATAATATATTGAAAAAGCAGATTTAAATCAAAAACATTTAAAATTTTGATCTGATTTTATTTATGATATTATAATATAAAACAGTGTTCATAATTGAGACTGTAATACAATTCTGGGTAACTATAATTTTGTTTTGAGTTTATGTTTTACAATGAAATTACAGGACTCTCCTTTAAAGTTTGGCTGAATTTCTATTCTCATATCACAGCAACGTGGTCAAAAAAATAATCCAAAATACTTTGACGCCAGCATGTGAAAGAGACATCCACAAGTTTTTATTTGTTTAATACTGTCGATGTCAGATCGAAAATGATATCGTTAGATTTTACCTCTTTTACGAAGATTTGTATGTTTTTATGGTACGGCCACTAAATCATTATTTAAAAAAAAATTAATTACTTAATAGATAGATGCACGTCCCTCAGCTATATCAAACATTTTGGATGTTTATAATAGTCACTTTTATTTAATAAAACAATCAAATCATGGAAGTTATTTTATCTTAATTAAGTTTATTATTCTAAATTATTCTATCGACTGAAGAAATATTTCATAACGAGGTAATTTGTATATTTATTTTTGGTTCAAAAAATCTATTTTTATATTTAAATTCATAAAATTTATTATTTGAAAGCCTTTATGATGATACACCAATATGGTAAGAATAATGTCATCACTTATTTATTCATCTCGTAGCCAAGTGGCTAGGCTTCAAGGCTTTTGTTTTAATCCATAACACAAATCGTAAATTCATCACGGTTTCATAATTTTCAAATGGAGAAATTCATACATACATTTTATGTCCTCGTTGAATCTCTTATTTTGAAATGTTTTATTATGAGTCCTTGGCTCACATTATAAACAAAATGGTTATAACAGTTGTTGGAAAATGTATCTTGAGTATTAATATATCGCATTAAAAGATGAAAACACAACAGGCTCTTTTCTTTTAAACACAAACTCATAAATTTAAATATCAAACATTTCATCTAAAATTATGTTCAAAATTTGGTATTTAATTACAAAATAAAACAGCACTCGCAGTAAGAGGGAAATATTCTTTCATTTTATCTTAAATATAAGGATAAATATAAGAGCTGTTTGGAAACTCTAAAATCAAATAAAATCATAAAAGTCAATCAAATAATAGAAATTCTTTTCTCTTTCATATTATTAAATCAATACGAATTGGCAAAGAATAAAATTGACGTGTAGGAAATGTACAGTCAACGTGCTCAAAACACCTTTCCTATTACTCTTTGAATGACAGCAGGCAGCTATATTAAAAAGCAGGCGTAGAGAACTTACTTATTTCGTGTAGGTTATTTTTTATATCGTTTTTCTTCGAAAATACGAATGCAATACTTTAATTTTAAATGAATTTATAATGAATAAATTAAAAATTACAGCCAAAGAAGTGTTTTTTTTTCTATTGATTTATTTCTTCTTCTCTGATTCTTTTTTTCAATGTGGCAAATTATAGATTTGATTGGCTTGATAGAAAGTGCCCCAAACAATCATTTAACATATTTATGTTTCAAATCTATCAGAAATATTGAATAAATTGTATTGTTTTTTCATATGATAAACTTATTAAAATGACATAAACAAAATATCATCTTACTTATTGTAACCTGTTTTTTTTCATCCATGACCTTTTCCAATGTATGTATAACATACAGCACTCAAATAGAAGTATCTTAACAGAAGTTTCCTACGACAACTGTTTGTTACTCGGTGGCTCAACCTTCTTTTTAAAGAATAAGGCTTAGAAAAGACAAGTGGTTAATAAGAAATTTTGAAACGCACGTTTTTTGGTGATGCATCTTTGAAACTATGTGCGTTCTCGGATACTTTTTAATATCAGTGATTAATCTGTTTCCGCTATATCTTTTGATTAAACAGTACTTTCATATATAACGTAATAATTAATCCATTATATTTTAAGCCAGGTCTATAGCGCAGAGGTCAACATCATTGGCTTCCTTGGCAGATCCCACTTCGAATCCTACTTTGAACAGCACTTTTTTCAATCGATATTTTGATTTCTGTTATAGATGTATCTATGTGATGTCTAAAAAATTCTCCCACCTATTCAATTTAAAAAAAAAACGAGTTGTAGTGACAGCGATAAGCCAACTAATACTACTGTCCTTACATTATCTTTTCTATCCTAACTCTCTTCAAAAAAAGAGAGGTAGAGCAACTGAGTAACAAACAGTTCTCGTAGAAAACTTCTGATGAAATATGCTCCACTACTATGCTACTTAATTATGGCTACAGATCGTTTTCTTTCTTTCTTTTTAAAAATCAGCCTCCAGCCATGTGACACATCTAATCGCCACAGTTTCCAGTTAGACTGCGATTAGCAATAACATTAAAAAATCTGTAAAATTAAGCGCTGTCAGTAAAACAAAGCTAGTCTATAAATAAATATAACTATTCTCAGTAAGCAATATTTAACATTATATTTTATAATTAGTTTATGAGTAGTAAAGAACATTTCAATTACTAAGCAAGTTCTTTGTTTTTTCCCCATATATATTGTGCAAGTCTGGTTTCACCGTATAACGAAACAGTTTTGAATCATCAATCACAAAACATTAGCATACGTCATGATTTGGTCGGGGCACAGTGCTTGTTGTTTCCGAGGCACGCTACACTAGTCTCTCCACCACCGGCGTTTATTGTTACTCCCCACTCGTAGCACGCGTGTCGTAGACATTTACAGACTATTATTTACATACGACATCAAAAATTTGTGTTTTTAAACAATACACATTTTGAAAATAACATTTTTTTGATAAATTTTAAATTTTATTCTTGTTCGAACCATTAACATAATTTACTTTACATTATATTTGTAATATTTGAAAGGGCGAATGATATTCCACTTGGTTGACTCACCTCATAACATCTCTTTCGTCTTTGATGCAATAACGGTTAATATGAAATAAAATCTTTTTCCTTTATCGTCTTCAATTACAAAAATTCGTACCTGTATTTCAATAGCATTTTAAGAATACATTTTTTTTTACAAAATAGAGAAAAATCTTAACTTGGTTATTATAACAATATAATATATGCCATATTTTATTAAATCACCATATCGTAACAGTTCAAACATATACAACTAGTGATACGTATCTATATTCTACGATAAAACATAAAGTTTCTCAAGCCACAGTAGACAATATAAACATCTTTCAAATAATGTCTATGTAGATTAGTATATAGATAAATCTGTGTGAATTATTGAAAATAAACTAATGTTAGCTAATTCGTAAAACAAAATATGGAAACAAATACAAAATCCAAAATCTTTATTTTATACCGTTTGTTAAAAACATATTGCATGCTACTTAACATATTTGTTGACATTTAATCGAAATACAAATAGGCAAAGAAAACCATTTAAGTTTTTTAAAAAACTTTCTTTAAAATTCAACTTTTTCTCCCTTACAAAAATACATTGTACAAGTTCGTTTGCAATTAAATGAAAAAAATATTCAGTATCATTTCCGCATAAACGGTCTTCAGTCTTCCTGAAATAAATTATTACGGGTGAGTTTTTTCGCCACAGTTGCCGCCGGGAGCATTTCGTATTATTTTTTTTTCATTTTCTTCAGAAAAAACTTTTTCAAGGCATTGGAGGGACACTTGGGGCTGACTCCATTAAAAGTTACGGGGCAAGGATCTCACAAAACTTTTCCCTCCACTCGCCTACAAGACATGCTTTTAATTGGCCAAACATCCGGCTGAGGTCTACGACGATGCCTACATATATTAGTCTTTATGTTTAGATACTGTGGTTTTTACGATGTACCACTTGCTGCAACTTTTTAAACCGTTTACTTCTTTAACACAAGCGTAAAAATCGTAAAGAATCTTTCGCGTTATATGTTTATATGCAACCATTTGTGTCACGCTTTTCTTTAAGTTTTCTCACTGAGGTTGCGCAAATCAATGACAAATTTACGAATTTTATATTGTTTTCTAGAATTCATAATATTTAAACGTTTATATTTATATTTTTCACGGCTGAAACTCAAATAAGTGTGGAATAATTCAGTAAACAGACCCTTGAGGGAAGCCGTCAGTGTGGTATTTATTACATACGAATATTAGTGCAAGGTTCTTTTATTTCATGGCATATATATAATTGGTTTGACCTTTTGCTTAAGTTTTGTTTCGAATGGGGCAATTTTTCTTTTTATTGTGATCAGCAATAACAGTAATTGACACTTCACAAATGCATGAGCAACACCACGCACCCAAGCTACTGTGCTCACAAATAACAAGGTTATAAGGTCATGTCCAGTGTTTCAGAAGAAAGCCGTACCGACCAATTAGTAGTAAACTGTTATTTTGGATAGACTCTATATCACCATTTATATTCCCTTTTAGTTTAATCGTGTAATTATTTATAAAAATCCGGCATAAGATTCTAAATTTTAAGTTTTTTCCACTTATCGCTGTAAGGTGTATTTTTCAAAATTTTGATTTCTTTTTATTTATTTTTTAATAACTAATTATACATCTATATGTTTAATTTTAAATGGGAACTATCAATGATAAGACTTCTAGGAGACTTGTCTTACTCGTTTGCCGGGTCATTTTGTCCATTAAAATTTCAAAAAATATTTTTTAAAGCGATACTTTTATTTGTAGTCAGCTGATGTATAGATGTTGTTTTTGACCCTCCCTTTCACTTATATCTGATCCTAAAAACAAAGTATACTTATACGAATAAGCTTACTTGACGAACTTGATTAACTGATTCTCTTTAAATAATCTGTAACGAGAATTCATAAAACGTTCACATACGCCACTTTGCGAAAGAAAAAATTGAAATACATATTAAATTTGAATCGTTCAAATTATGTACATTCACACAAATTTTGACGCTGACTGCACTTGCAGGCGTTCAAGTGCATGGATGAACTTGAACTGACCAAGTGCATCCGTGCACATGAACGCCTGAAGATGCCGAAAGGTGAAACAGGGGTCGTTAGTGACACAATTTGTATGAATGTACATAATTTAAACCATTCAACTTTAATACTGAAATTCCACCAAGCACCTTTTGTCGAAATCATAAATTATGAAATACATATTATTATTTATTGACTGAAAACTAAAGAAATAATGCTATTTTTTTTAATATAAAACTTTGAATAAAATGAATGAAAAAATGGAGCATCTGTACTTATGCATGCCTTTTAGTTTGAACTTTCCAAGCTCTCAACTCATAATTTTCCATTGTCACTTACCATTATGTAAGTAATTTTGCGAAACTTAATTATTCCGTTGTAAGAGGATTTAGAAATAATGGAAAGTTTTCAAAACTCTCGTCGCATTACTTGTCATTTTTGAATAATAAAGGAATTATACAGAATAATAAAATTAAACACTTTTTATTTATTTAAAAAATGTAACATAATTAATTAGGATTAGAAGATTTACTGTCACTTAATTAATGTTCAATTTTATCTTCAAATAAGGTAAATTCATTTTTTTGTTTTATTTTTCTTTTCTTAAAAATGGAAGAAGATCTCGCCTTTTTGAGTATAGTGCCGTTGAAAACGCATTGAAAATGTTTCGTGCGTATAATAAAAAATGGGTCTCAAAACAAACTTGAAGAGTACATGTACATACTTATGCGTAATTGAGAGAAATGCGGCAGATGGTATTTTTTCTTTCAATCGTGAATGAAAACTTTCGTAAATATATTTTTTACAGTAAAATATACTTTTTCTAACCCCAACACAATGTTGACTACATGTATTTATAAACATTTCAATCATCATTAGATTTGTCTTAATTAATCATTTAATTTTTAATAAAAAATATATTTATAAATAACGGCTGTGAATGCTTTAAAGCAGTGTCCCCCAAAGTGGGTCGTACGCCTCACGGCATGGCAATTTGAATGTTTCGAGGGCAATGTGCTTATTATTAATGTTTCTTAAACTTTTTTATTGTTTAATAACAAATTACAAAAAAAAATATATGAACACAACAGACTATTCTTTCAGATCAAAATAAGTGATCACAGTGGAACTTCAAGAAGAAGGAAGAGAGAAAAGTACTTTTTGATATCTTTAGTGTATATTATTAAAAGACTTAAATCAGTCAATTATCATGAATTTTTTATTTATTTGACATACATTTTTAAAAAAATATTTGTTTAAAAAATCGTGGAGACTTGAGAATAAAGTTAGCCAAATTAGTGCCTTTTAAAAACAAAACACTATGTCCAACTAATTCCAAATTTATTTCATAGGATCAGTAATGGTTTCTATCATCACGAATATTTTTAAATGATGCTCGTGCTGAGCGAAACCGGTCCTGGTGGTAGCATATGGCCTCATAATGTAAGTATCTCAACGGAGGATTTTCTACAAGAACCTTTTGTAACTCAGTTGCTCAACCTCTCTTTTTTTCAAGAGGCATATGCGTGGAAGGATAAAGCTAAGACAGGACTAGTGGTTAACTTATCGCTCTCGTTACGCTCTGTAATTAAGGATTGGAAAAGGTGGGAGGAACAATTTTAGACATCACAAACACCCATGATTTCGAACATATACCGATAAATCGATCAAAAAAATGCTATTCATACTATGACTCGAACCCGTGAGATCCGGCACGGAAGCCCACAACGCTAACCGCTGCGTCATAAGACTCGATTTTTCCCGTAAAAAAAATACTGACGAACGTTCAACTAAACATTGAAATTTTGTAATTTATATCTGAAACAGTTATTTTTTCAAAATTTATTAAGTAACTATAGAAATTCGATTGCGGTATGGAAATTTAGCAGCGTAGAAGGGCATGGCACAAATAAGGTTGAAAAAAAACTGCTTTAAAGTATTTTCGCACGATTCAACTTTTCTATTATAAAAAAGAATATTCGTTTTCCATGTAAAAATATACATTGAGTTTGAATCAGAATTATTTGTCGTGATTGTTTGTTTGGTCTTACAGTGAGAACTAGGGATTCTGTGTCGAGACGTCCCGGGACAAAAGTCCCGGGACTTTTAAGGTTTTCTGCTGTCTTAAGTCCCGGGACTTTGTTGTTAAATGTCCCGGGACTTAAAGACAGCCAAATTGTACATTTTAATTTCGAAAAAACCATTCTAACAAAATAAAATTGGATGTAAGCAATCGCTAAAATTATAATTAAATGTTCATACCTGATGTTGTTTTATTTACAAATGTTTTTCACTATTGTACAAAGTTATCAATGTCTCAATACGACAAAAAAAGGTATAAAAGCTGTATTGTGATTTGTGAAGTAACGGTCATAATTTTACCCAATTCATTGATATTTTTTCAATAGATTTACCGTTATCATCCCTTTTTAGTACATACATACATACAAATATTTAATTTTAATAAATTTATAATTTTATTGAAGGGGAAATAAAAGTCCCAAGTCCCGGGAAGTCCCGGGACTTTGACTTACTCACGTCTCGTGTCCCGGGACTTTGAAAAACCCGAGACTTCAGAATCCCTAGTCAGAACACACAAATGCGTCGGTATTTATTTTTTTAGAGATCTCATATCTCTGATTCTTTTCGGAATAAAGTATTTCCATCAATTGATATTTTATTTTTCATTAGACATCGGTGAATAATTTCAACAGACTATATTTAAGAATTAAATTTTATCTTAGTTCGTCATATTTGCCAGAAGACTTAAAATCAGTTTAGACTTATTATGTCAATATATACAGGTTATCAACAAAACTTTATAATTCAAAGCGGTCCAGCATTTAAATATATTTTTCTCCTACTGATATTTTCTTGACTATCTAAAACCAGTAGTTTGATAAAAAAAATAGTCATGTCCACGGTTTCGAATCTCCATATGGATAATATCCTTGTAGTAAGAGACAATGATTGTTATTTAGACAATCTTTCAGAAGCTATCCGATTTTTAAAACGGAGTGTACCAAGAACGAATAGTGAATCGTTGCAACACCATTTTTCTATCTTTATCCGCTTCAAAAAATAGAGATTATGCATTTGAATAACAAATAGTTCTCAAAAAAGAACTGGTTTTTAAATACTCAAATAATATGAGCCGATTTTTTTACATTGAATGTAATGAGAAATACTTATGTTTCATAACTCATCTCCATGACTTTACGACGATAAGAATATTTAATACAAAGTCTGTAATATGTTTACAAGAGACATTATACGATGTGGCGTGGTCTTTTTGTTTATCATTTTACAACATATTGTAATTTATTATTTTAATCTTTTGTCATATTATCAATGAAAGTTTTAAAAAAATGTATTTAAAAGGTTTAAAAAATCTAATGTCTGTTGAGATACCAAATATCTATTGCCGTTTTGCTCTCATGAAAAGCAACAGCGCTAAAATATATTTGCGTTTCACTGAAACGCTTAAGACACCTTTCTCCTTTGAATACATTGTCATCTTCTTCAATTTATTGATCGTGATGAGTAATTCTAAAGTTCTATCATGTCACCGTGTCTCTATTGAGCACATTGTTAGAATACTTTCCGTCAAAAGGCTGCGTAGATCCCGTACGGAGCCATATGAAATAATGATAAGTAGTTTCCTACCTCCTTTACATTGTTTAAGATTCCTCGTGCTGCCATTACTCATGCCTCACTAGGGACTTCGTTACTATGCTCGCATGTCTAGTGGGGTGCGCATTATAAGTTGTTTTGCTAAAATAAATACTTCTATACTACGCATTCATTCATTGTGCTCATTATATGAAGTATTCAATATATTTTGTCTACTTATTTTCTTAAAATTGATGACATTTTCAACATTAAATTCTTTTTTAACATACAATCTTTCAATTAAAAGTATTTAAAAAATACATATGATAAAATTATCTATTGGTTGAATAGGAAATTGCTTAATGGAAATCTTTTATAGTACGGTAAAAGTAGTAATGAAATTAGTTCCACAATAATTATGTAATAATAATAAAGTAATAAAGTAATAAAATTGATTTCTTGCCGTCATCAGCACTATCGAAGTTTTAATTACACACTGATGATGCTGAAATGCCGAAAACTGTAAAACTAAATACTTATATGAGTTTTGCTTTGCAAAAATCTCAAATCAAACAAAAATTGAAACATAATATGCGATTACTAATGTGAATTTCTCATTTAAGTGTCTCCAAAACTGTTTGATTTCCATTAGTATGGCTATTCAAAATGACTACACTTGATAGCTTTTTTACTAGTAGAATTCTTAGTCATGTTTAATTCGACGGGTTCACAAAATGGCGCAGAGCACATTAAAAAATCACATGAAAGGTTTTTCACATGAAAGATTCCTTATTTTTGTAAAAAATACTTTCATTTTTACTGTTTTATAAGATTATAAAAAAACTGCTTCAGAGCCAATTACTAATAACGACACTGAGAATCACTATATTAAAACAATAGTGATATTCTATAGTAGAATAATCTGTATTAAAAAAATATTATATAGTGTACAGTTTTTCATAAATACCACATAAATACATATACGATGAGTTTTGGAGTCATAATAAAGCATCCACACATTATAAACATCCTTATTATTCGATGAATTTATATCCAAAGTTTTCATTTAAATTGTTATATAATATATAAATTTAATATAAATGACTGTCTTTTGTGTCACATTTTGCCTGAATTCGCAAAACTTTTGGCAATCAAAACTTCAAAAATATGATTTACTCTCAAATTAACGTTCGACTCGACCGCACCGCAAAATTATGCACAATTACGTTCAATTTGTTTAAGACCCAAAATATTCTCATCACAAATTCTTCAGACACTTATTTACAAAGTCAATTACACCTGTTTTTGTAAAGTTTTGTAAACTCACGTACCGCAAGAATCCCTGCGCGGCCAAGGCGACATGCCAACAAACTTCGTGGATAATTAAATTTGCTATCTCTACTTCCATTCTTCGGCGGTGGATGGCGGTGATATTCCTCCAGGCGGTGGTATATTGTTACTGAATGAGGTTTGCGCCTTGGCTAGAACTAGAAAAAGTTGCTTTTATGAAGCACAAAAGGTAATTAATACCCTTGTCCTGGAATCTTTTTGCGGGAAATAAAATTACGGTACTAATTTCTCGTTTTAAGCGCGATTTGTGTTCTGCAACGATCTCGAGTTACTTTTGTTTACTTATGGCATATTCTTGCATTTTTTGTTAGTCACAAATAACAAAATTCAACCACGACTTAAAATATTTTCAGTGAAGGAGTATAAACTATATATTGTTTCAATTTTATTATTATTTCCATTTATATTAATTATATTGCCCAATTCACTAAAAACAATTACAGTAACATAAAAATAAAAAAAATACAGATAACTAAGAACATCTTTTAAATAGAAATTATAAATAAATTGATCACAGTGAGAAGTATTAATACAGTGAGCTGCTATTATATTTATATTGGTCGGATCTATTTTTGCTAGCAGAATTCTAAAACAAAATATATTGGGAAGCTACTCGCAGTTTTATTCTATATTTTTTTACATATGTGAGGCCACCATCAAAATTGTGGTGAAGCGAATACTACCTAGAACTTCATCATTTTACCAAACAAATAAAGAAAATACGGACAACTTCTTTTGTTAGGTCTCTAAATTCCTTTTGTTTTTTTTCAACTTTTCACAATTAAACATCAATGTAGTTTCCATTCACTTGAAGAGTTGTGTCTGTTACGAATGTTTTGATATAAAAAAAGTCTTGAATCTTATTCGCTTGTCTAGTTTTAGATCGCGTATATACATAACAGTGATATTCAAATCATTCAAACTCATTTTTCATACTATTATTTCCTCTTCGCGAGAAAAGTTTTATTTTGTGCGCGTTTTTATTTTATCAAGCGAGATAAAAATATAAAAAAAAAACGAACGACTCTTTCAGGCAATCACTAGAGCTGCGCATCGTCGTTAAGTTCGTACGCGTCCTTCATTTCCACAGATGCGTTTGTCGTCAGCACATGGCGCAATGAAAAATGCCGCAAAAGTGGAAATCACACCATTCGATCCTAGAGCAAAGGCGTCCTCAATATAAAAAATAAAAAAATCATGGCAAATCTAAAATTTATTTTTCAAAAATGCTGGGAATTTGTTAAAAATATAATTTCTCCAAATATTTACATTATCATCTTTTCTACAAAATGAAAATTAAAAAATTCGTTGATGATATTTTATACACTAAACTTTTATATTGTAACTTCGGAACCTTAATATGATATTCTTACAAGGTAAGGCATAAAAAAGTATTTTTAAAAAGTAAAAAGTATTACAATTTATTACATGACATTTATTATCTCAATAACTTGCATAACCATTTTTCAAACGTCGGAAAATTTAGTGCACAATATTGAAAACTTCTTATTTAGAGAAAAATTAACATTACAAAAAAAATTACAAATGCTTGATTTATTCCTCATACAACACTAGACAAAGCTTAAAAAGAAATATTTACTTAAGAATAAAAATGTAACATTAAATAAATAAATATTTTTGACGTTAAAGACGTTATAGACGTCACTACTGACCAGACCACTGATTTTGTTAAGATTGTTAGTTTCAATGAATTTTGATATTTTTCTAGCGTGCCATTTATTTTTAGCGAGGCTCTTGTCTATTGAAATAAATAATTTCGTATTGTATTCAATTTAGACATCTTCATTGAGTATTAAAAATAGCTTGTGATTTTCTGCAGTATCATGTCGAGTCAAGGTGCTAATTCAGGGTAGCCATTACTCAAAAGTTCTTACGTTTAAAATAGTACATACAAAGTTATAACATTGTTTATTTCTTCAAACTTGGTCAAATACAAACAATACAAAACAAATGTGGCTACAAAATTCAAGTAAAAATGTATAATTAGATTTTCAGCGTGATATTTACGTGCATATACACATTATTAGTTTATTTCAAATATTCATAATGATTTAATTGCTTTACAATATGTATATACATGTGCATATTAAAGTTTACTATTTAAGTGCGGAACCCTACTCATATGTAATCTAAGCTACGGCATTGCCAACAGGCAACGCAACACCATAAGTGGGTCACGTAACAAACAAACAAAAACACCCTCAAAGTGTAATTGACTCAGAAATATATACGAAACACAACTTTATCTTTTCATTCCGTATAAAACACGTGTGAAAGAATAAAACTACTTGTAAAAAATCCGCATGATTCTGAATTCGCCAACAGTGCTGTTTTTTAATTGGATTTTCATCGCTTTACTGGAAAGAGGCTATTTTTACATGTGCTTTTTAATTTTTGCTTTCAGATTATTTACAAAGTATAACATATAAAAAACTGTAGAACTGAAATACTTTGTTATTTGTACCCTATTAAAATGGAGTTCTACCAAGTTAATGCCAAATCAATAAATAACATCATATTTCACACAAAAAATATCCATAGAGCATTTTTACACACAAAAATCACAATTGGTTTTTTTTTTAAATATGTGAATTCTAGAACTTAATATCAATGATGTTTTTTTTTAAATAATTACAAAAAATATTAATTTTTTCACTATAAGATATCGATATCAAACTATACAAAAGCATTTAATATAAACAATATGGAATTTTAGGGGCAGAAGTTTTGAAAAAAAAATGTTTAAAATAAGCAGCAAAGACCATAAAACTTTAATTTTAAATTCTCAAAATGTATGTGCCTCATAAAAGTTGAATACAAATCTATCGAGAAATGATTTGTAGCTACTTTACAACTCTCATAATGCACCGACAGCACAAACAACAAATACGAGAACTACTTTCACTATGGTCGTCTCTGCTACAAAGCGCTGCTGTTGCAGTCAGAAAGTGCTGATCTTTCAACTGTCACCATTTGAATATAAATTCTAATATTACATTAAAAGTATATTTTTGTTTCAGAAAAAAACTTAAAACCTAGTATAACAATTTATTTAGTTGACAAAGAGTATTTTGACTATTGGTAAGGATCAAAAGTTAAAATGATTACATTTGTTTCATTGTAGGCCAGAACTGAGCAGCACGTTTTATCAAAACAAATCACATATTAAATACAAATTTTACAGATAAAATGGAACGCTGGCTACTTGCAAGTAAACCCGGAATAGAATAATTTTCATATCTATTTTATACCTAAACCGTTTTACGAAAAATTGTAATGTTTGTTAGCTTCTGAGAGAACAACCTCATCTATGTTCAGCTTATTGTTAAAATACCATCTGTTACTTAAACTTTATAACCAGGAATATGAAGTCGTGAAAATACTGTGACTGGCTCCAACACTTACTCATGGTCCAACTCCAACTTCGATTTAAAAAAAATAATTTAATAAAATGCATAAGTCGTTTTATTTTTTTTAGAGATACAAAATCACCCGTTTTCTTACGATTTAGATTCCACTTTAAAAAACTGTTCTAATTAAAACAAATAAAATAAATACATTTTGTGTCATTTTCAATACCTTTTTTTATTAGCTATTTATTTTTTACTTACCTCTTGTGGTTAGAGGGGGTTTCAAACATACACATATTTTGGGAAACATATTCTGTCTTTCAGATCAAACTTTGTCAAATATTAGTTATGTTATACAAACACCTTGACCTGGTAGATAAAACAAATTGTTAAATGTAAAAAAAAAACCTAAAACTTTCTTTCAGAGTTAGAGAAGAACAGTAGAAACCTTAATGTTTTCCCTTATCAATCAAACGTTACAGCGCTTGTGTGGAACAGTGAATGTTATATAACTAACTGAAGTTGCCAATCACGTGAACTTAAGTCGTCAGTCACTTTTTAACATAATGTGCTAAATTTGAAGTACCTTCAAAATATATTCCTTTATAACAAAGAAATATTCTATTTTTCAAATACACATTATTTTATATGTTTGCTTGTGAAAGCTGTATGAGTATAATTGTAAATGATGACAATGCTCCAAAAAATGCGTAAATAAACGCAAAATCCAAATTAAACATATTTCTTGCCCTAATGGTAGGTTTCCATCTTTTTATGAGTTTTGAAAACTTTTTGAGGGCGCAGCAATGTCGGTTATCTAAAAATGTTAATCATACAAATTAAAAGTTATATACTACTAAACCAGCACACAATGTACTTATTTATGTTTAAAAAAACTATTTAATCCTTTAAAATATTTATCTGAAAAAAAAAAATTTATAATTCTGTAAACTTGTTAGTATATTTCTGTAAATTTATGAGATTTAAGTAATTAACTTGTTATTATGATGCTATAGAATGATCATGTTCGTTCAATTAAAAAAAGTTAAGTTAATAATTACATGTCAAGTTACTTATATATATATAACAAATATTTTACTGACCTATCTCTTGGCTGATTACCAGTTTGCTTACCGATGTATGAATCGACTGGGTAATAATTTGTAATGTTTCTCCAATGTATGAAATAATGATAAGATACATAGAATCGGATAGTAACCACAGGAATGATAAAATGTTTTGAAAAGTTGACTGGAAAAAAAATATATATTAAATAATATAAAACAATTGTACACCAGATAATATTTTTAGTACATTATTTCACTTTCAAATATATGGGTTTATATTTGTTTCAAATAAGTATTGCTATTATTGGCATACTCAAGCGAAACAGCTGTTCAAATTCTTTCGTATAGGTAAATATCTACTCAAGATGTATCTCACGCACGCTGACCATTGTGTAATAAGTTTGAATAAAAATTCTACGTGCCAGAGGTACACATAGGGTTGCCAACCGTCCCGGATTGGCCGAAATTGTCCCGGAATTGGAATCGCTGTCCTGTATGCCGGATGATGATGATTTTTTTATACCTTTTGTCCCGGAATCGTAACAGAAAAAGTTGGCAACCTTAGGTACACACCATACTTAAGTCACTTTTAGAACTACTTCCACTTGTTAACTCGAATACGAATAACTTTAATTGCTGTTTATTTTTTGTTACAATTATCTTCTACACCGCGGCTTCTCAACCCGGGGTCACAACATGGTCCAAGGGGGCCACGTGCAAATCCATAAATAACTCCATGTTTTTTCAATCGGGTAATGACAAAGTAGTTCCAGGAGGAGCTAAAAAAAAGGTCTCGCGTGTTTTCATTTTGGGAATTTCGTAAATTCTTGGGAATTTTCAAATCTACCAGTGAGCAAAACGTTCAAAGAAATGAAAATTATATTGGAATCTTTCAATCCACAAAACTCGAAAAGCTTATTTGTACGGCCGGGTATTGAGGCCACGGGAAAACATGAGACTCAAAAGGGAACATGGGTCAAAAAGTTGAGAAACTATGGTTTATACAACAAAAAGCAAACACGCATAAGGTTTTTAGCTAATTGATGTGTTCTACAAATGAAAACTAAATACAGTATCGTTCCAGCTACGTATCCATTACGGGACAAATTTTGTGAGACATGACGCTCAACATCTACGTTCATGTACCAGAAACAATGTCGTGAAACATGTTGCTAATACGTACGAAGCTCAAATAAATTGGCGCAGAAATTTGTTAGAGGTTACGTGTTGCAACCGGACAAATATTATTTAATTTTATTGGATGCGAGCAATGCGAATTAGTTAAAATTCTAATGTATATAAGCGCTCTACAATAAGAAAAAATATTCTTATTCAATCATTCACAATGACTGCTTATACACCAAACCAATGTTCTCGCTAAGGTGTGCGCGTATGCGCGGGCACACCTTCCAAAATGTACCCACACACATTTTTCCATCCCCGCAAAGACACAGAAATATTGTAAAACGAAGTTTGTTTCACCATATTTTATTTTTGTTTCAATACTTTTACTCAGCTCACCAAATCTTTCACATTTTTTTTCACATCTAGCATCAGTGAGTATGTTTCTACATGGTTTTAAATTTATAATTGGTCAACCTTATGTAATTTTAATTAAATAATTAAATATTTGCGCACATTTTTTATTTTGCTGAAAATTTACCGCTCACAGAATAGGGAAATCAGAAAGAACGTTGCACCAAACCGTTTATTTTTTTTGGTAGACGTCTCGTCACAATTTCATGACTTTACGATTACAAAAGGAAGAAAGAAGAAGTTTCAATGACTAGGGAATCAAAATTTATTGAGTATTGTGTACAATGTTTTAGAAAAATTGACAATTTGTCGTTTTGGGTAAACATGGTTCCATCTGCATTTTTTTTCACAAAATAATGTTTTAATGCAGTTTAATTGGCAATCGAAATACGGTTTTATGTGCATTTGAAAAAACCTTCAAATTCTCATTAAATCTATCAATATTCAAAAGAAAATGTTTAATCTGAAAAACATACGAATTTTTATAAAGCACTAAAGTTCCATCTGAACGGGAATAATTAAAAAATCAGCGTTCAGAAAATCAGTCTTAGAAACAGAAGTAGCTATGCGGCAGTCTTCCAAGTACCATTATTGGCATACATGTTATTTTCATTTCGTCAAAATTTTCACATATAACCTTGTAGTACTCTGGTATCAAAATGTCGTAACGAACACGAGAGAGAGGGAGTAACATCTTCTGATACTTTAAATTGCTTCTCTTGCACATTTTCAGTTTTTTCAGATGGAAAACCTTGTTTACTCAATGCGACGAATTGTCTAATTTAACGTGAGCGTAATTTTTCGCTTTATAAAATAAAATTTGGGTAAAATTAAAATAAATATAACTTAAAATCAATTTATAACTTTAACTGTAGCAAAGTAATAATTTAAAATTAATTTATTCAGCATTTCATAACAAGAGAAGAACTAGTGTTTCGTAAAACTAAATAGGTATATACTGTGCGTCATCTTCAAAAGTATTTGTCCCTTTATGAATACGGGTTTAAATAGTTTAAATTACACTAAATAATTCTGTTTTCATTGCATATGTTAAAAAAAAATCATAAATTTGTCAGATCTTATCTTGTATCTAATTTATAAAGTTTTAAGCATTCAAAAATTTCTTAAAACTATTAAATTTAAAAAGATTGACTTATCGACTCACAAAACCTTTGTTTTTGATGACTGAATAGTATCTCAAATTTATCCATGATATTACTATGAAGAATACTGTTAAAGGCATCAACAATAACTGAAAAAAAAACATTTATTAAATTTCAAAATATAACAAAGGACAAAGCAATGACATATAATTATAGTATTCAATTTTAATTACAGTATCATAAAATTGTTTTGTAACAATATATTTACTTGTACACATACTGGCTTTTTTCTACTTATGACAATAAAATCGATTTTTCACACAGGATATGAAACAGGGCTTATATGTAATTTTACAAAATATATGAATTTTGCTTTAGATCAGTGTTTGCCAAACTTTCCAACGTCACGACACACTGGTGAATGGGATTCGTTTTGCGGCACGCTAAATAGATGTCTTAGAAAAGAAAATGTATCTTATTCATATGAAAATCACTACGGTGCGTATTCATATACCAGCCTCACTGTATTTCTTTGTTGCGTTGACCTATATGTATTATACGTACGTGGCAAGTATTTATTTGAATATGTTGATGTTAAATTAATTTTAATTTTATTAAAATAATAATGAATAGGAATTATTTAAAATTTACAGTTTTAAGGTTTCCTTTTTCGCGGCACACCCTGAAACTTCTTGCGGCACACAGTTTGGCCGTCACTGCTTTATATTGACGTAGAGTTTTCAGTTTATTTTGAGACAGGAAATTATCTAATTATTTTTTTAAATAATATAACTTTATAATATGTACTGCATTTATAAACATACCTCATATTTGTATGTAAAATTAATCCTCTCAACCAGGTTTGCTATTTTAGTGTAAATCATCATAAAATGATTAACATCAGTTTCTTCAAAATCTCTGCTTTTACATATTTTTTCATTTGTATTTTTTTTTAATGCAGCACTCTTATATATCAAAATTGAAAATATGTTGTTTCGTGGTACATCAATCCCTGAATAATTAAAATATTCGTAGATACGAAAATTCAGATTTTGTAAGCTTATAATAACTATTAACATTTGCTTAGCAATTTTGCCACAGTAAAAAATGTTTTTCAACGATATAAGTAACGTATAAATACGGATTAAGCTTGGATGAAAGTAACCGATACTTAAAACAATAAAAATTGAAAATATACTACACAAATACTCGGTGATCTTCACTATAAGGGAAAATTGATTTCTTATTAATTCATCATTGATCCCTTTTATTATTGTACATAATTTTAATTGATTTTTATCTTTTTCAAAAATATTATTTATCCACGAATTAATAGCAGAACACGTTCTGCATACGGTGAGACAAAAATACGACAGTTTCATGCTTCGAGCTATTTCCATATTAATTCCTGATACTGACACTCTTATTGAATAGCTGGACATGTATATACTACAAAAGATCAAAATTCTGGAGTAAATCATCATTAGCTTTGAGGGTTTCTTTTTTACAGCTTTTTTATAATCGTATTTTAAAATTCCTAAAATCGTATAAATAATATTCAACATGCTGAACTGACTTGAAGCAAATTTCAATGCCGACTGGTATATACATTAATTTTATTAAATTTCAAGAACACTCATATTTCCATTTATCTAATTAAATTTATTGATTATTCCGTTTTAAAAACATTTCATAGGTCAACTATCAATCAATATCAATATTAAAACGTGTCCGAATGGAAAAAAAAACTATGCCATGCTGTTTATTTTCAACATTAATTAAACTATGTTCGGGTTTTATTTCGTTTCTTGAGAAAGCTGTATCAGAATAATTTTAAATGATGTCAAAGAAAAAAAAAAGCTCCGAAAAATGCGGAAATAAAAGAAAAGTCTATTTGAAACATATTCCCCGCTCTGATGAAAAGCGGAGAATGTGACGGTATCATACTTCGAGACATATTTGTATTATATTCCATAATTGACTTCCGAAATGCATGAATAAACATATAACAGGACAAAACTATTAAAATTAATAAATATACTATCTTCGGTTTGTCAAACTTGAAGCTATTTTTTTCGTATCTAAATCCAAAAATACCGAAAAATTAGTTTAGTAGAGTAGTTTTAAATAGTAAAAGTAGTAGTTTTCAACATTACTTGTTTTTATAAGATAATCCTGGACTGAGAAAATATCAATAAATGGTATTTGGTTCCAATAACACCTCCATTATATTTCCATTAGAATAATTAAAAAAATATTGATTTTCCTGTTATGTTTATTGACACTTTATTTTGATTAAACAATTCAATTTCACATTCTGGTATTTGATTATTTCACAGTTGTTTGAATAAAATAAGTACTGCACAACAATTTTAACATTTTTAACTGAATATTGGAATAATTTCAAAAACGTTAGTTTCATAAAATTAAATATTTAAGCACATCATACATGTTCATGTTTAATTTTAAGAATCTTATGGCTTCGATAAATCTAAATACAACGATCATTTATTATTCAAATAAACCACAAATCTATCATACAAATCTAACTAATATTGTGAACTCTAGGGGATAACTAAAAAACAATATAAATGGTAGTAAAGTTAGCAAAAAGCATTGAAAAATAAAAATTACATCGTTATCCGATAATTTCTTGATATAGGATGTTTACTTTTCCTGATATTTGTTTGTGATCCAGGGTCCTGCAGGTAAAATTTTCTGGCAGGTATTTATTTACGTTAAGATTTTTTTCATAATGTTGACAAAACTTGTGTGAATGTACATAATTTGAACAATTAAAATGTAATATTGAAATTCCACTAAGCACCTTCAGTTGAAACCTTAAATAATTCAAAATTTTATTTATTTTCGCGAGAAAGCTGAATAAGAATTATCGTAAATGATGCTAGTGCTCCAAAAAATGCGTACATAAAGTAATAGTCTATTTTAAACATATTTCCTGCAGTGATGGCAATTTTACGTTTTCTAATAAGTTTTGAAAATTTCGTTAGAGCAAATCGATGTTGAGCGTCTGAAAAAAAAATATAGAACTTTTTAACGTGTTTTAATTATATTTTTACTGTTTAAATTTTTGTTTCACATACGAAATTCATAATTAGAATTTGCTTATAATGAACAAAAAAAATGTGAAATTAAAAAAATTTACGTCAAAAAAATAATAGCACTTAATAACTGCAAAGAAATGTGGGTCGATAAAAGATTAAGTGTTTATATTTGTTACTTACTCACCCATAGTTTGACTAATACATAGTTTGTTTACGATAATACGAGTCGATTTTTTAATATCTAGTAAAGCTTCTCCTGCCAACGAAACTACAAGAAGAAGCATAGAGTCGCAAAACATCCACAGAGATACCATGACTATGAAAATATTTTTCTAAAACCATAAAACATATAATTATACCACATTAGAATGAGATTATATATAGCATACTTCACTGTTGTAACAA
This sequence comes from Himalopsyche anomala, assembly GCA_031772345.1. Classification (NCBI taxonomy): domain Eukaryota; kingdom Metazoa; phylum Arthropoda; class Insecta; order Trichoptera; family Rhyacophilidae; genus Himalopsyche; species Himalopsyche anomala. The sequence continues at coordinate 20,927,523 of CM062821.1, read as the reverse complement.
GAGACTGTAGTAAACTTTTTTGTAACATTTAGATATTTGATACAAAAAAATGCCGTGCAAATGGGTCGCTATTTTAAAATATGTACTATATGTTATGCTAGTAATGAGCAAAGCTGGCCCTGGTCTTAATTTAATCATATGGCATTATTACAAAAAAAGTTCTTTATTTCTTTAAAAATGCATTACCACCCAAAATTGTTTGTGAAACATCTCTAAGGTGAGAATAAGACATAATAAATTAAAGAGATTTGGACATATTCCGGAACAACTGCAAAAAAGGACTAGTTAGAAAAAATAAGTATTTATTTACGCACGAGAAATTCTTTTAAATATTATGTATATGTTAAACTTACTATTTGTATATTATTGTTATATGTGAAATTAATCATATTTATCCATGACATGATTACAAAGAAAATCGTCACAGGTAACAGCACCAACTAAAAAAAAAACAAGTTCAAATGCATCATCATACGCAATAACCACTTACTTCTGTCTGTTTCGTCAATTTAGTGTATAGTTTATAGACCAGTGGTCGGCAAACTCATTAGTCAACTAAGCCAAATATCAACTATACAGCGATTAATATTTCTTTTGAGAGCTTAACTTTTAAAACTTAAACTATATAGATAGGTACATTAATATTCACATGATTAGGGTACTCCAAAGTTGGCCCTTGCTTAAAAGGTCCTCAATCCGATTGAGGTACTTTCGCTGAGATCGCTTTTTATAACTCTAAGTTTTAAGACCAAAAACCGACTTCTAAGCGTAGGACACAAAGTTTCGATCGCACTGTATTTGGTATTTTGTGAAAGAGGCACACTCAAGGAGCCAAAGAGCCGCACGTGACTCGCGAGCCGCAGTTTGCCGATCACTGGTATAGACCAATTTTTTTCAGTAGAAAAATATAAAAAAAAATCGCTACAAATTATCTTTTTACAATAAAGATTAAATAAACTGCAGTGTTGTTCATGTGAACCTTTATACATCGGAAAAACAGGACGTCCATAAAAATATCAGAGTTTCGGAAAATATAACAGCCTTTCGATTAAAAAAGACACGATACCATTTTCCAAACACTTGATGTCAGGGAACCCTTCGTTCAACGCGAATAAAAGGGTTAAAATTTTACATCAAAACGCCGGTGAACATAAGTTGTTTTACCAAGAAATTTTAGAATTTAGTAGAAAGTAATAAGCAGTTTGACAATTTTAAATAAACATGTGAATCTACTAATTTCCATTACTTTATCCGAATGTATATACGTAAACATAATTAAATTTCGTAAAATATAATTACATTTTTCAGCGATTCAAAATAAATAAATATAATTCTTGAAATTACCCAACATTTAAACCAATAGGCATTCCCATGTTATAATGAACGATAATCATATATAATATCAAAGATCTACAGATATTGTAATTCCTTAAATGATTATTTCTCCAACTTATCGATCGTCATTATAATCAAATCATATATAATATTAACACATATCGCCATCAATAAATTAGTGATAAACAAGTGTATTTATTGTATTATATATACTCGATACACTTATTTACGAAGCGTCAGTTCAAGTTCATCCCTGCACTTGAACGCCAGAAAATAGCGAAGGACGAAACTCAGGATATTAGTGAGAAAACAATTAAGCATGTACGAAATTTGAACGATTCAAATTTATTTTACTATTGATTAATAAATGAATTTTTGTCATAGGAAAAATTACCTCACATTTATATGCGGAGTTTATTTCATCAATGCAGTTGCCTAATTTAATGTAAATTTTCATAAAATCATTTATATCATCTTCTTCAAACTTATTTTTTATACATTTTTTTACATTCGGTAATTTATTGAAACACACACTTTTATTTATTAAATAATTCATTAAGCTACACTGAAGAATACCAATATTATTACGTTTATAATATGCACAAATGCGTATATTAAGATTTTGTAAACTTAAAATAACAATTAATATTTCTTTAGAAATTTTCAATGAGTAAAATATGTTTTTCAACGACAAAAACATTGTAAAGGAATGACTTAAGCTTATCAAAACAATAAACATGGGAATAGCAGTGAAAATTACAACTATTAATGTAAAGTATTCAACGACGTTAACCAACAAATAATGTGGTTTCCCAATTAAGTCATATTTTATAAGATTTATCTTTTTTCCTAATTTTATTTGTGGTTTACCGCAATCGAAGATATTTTTAATCCATGAATAATATGCGGTTATTGTGCGAAATAAAAGTGCAAGAAAATATATCACTTTCATACTTGGGGACATTCTCATATTATATCCCGACAATGAATCCCTGAAAGCAAAATTAGACATATAGAAAGAGACTGATAACAAAACTATACTGTAAATTCTCATTCGCTTTTGAGTTTTCAAAACAGTGTTTTTATTGTTACTGAATTCTATAATTCCAAAAAATTTATTAATATATTTTAACATTGCTTGTCTGCGTTATTTATTGGCCCCATTTACAAACTGACTCAACTTTGAAATTCTGTTTACATGATGTGCTGGTTCACACCTCTTTACAATTCCATTTATTAGATTATAATAATTTATTAATACATGTTTTCGTACAAATAGAAAATAATGTTCTTTCATTTCAAAATAATACATTAAATAAATTAATCTTCGTGATCGATATCAAGACATATTTTACTAATAAAGTTAAACATTTTCCATTTGATTTCCAAATCAATTTATTTCATACGATATTCACAAAATAAAAATTGTTTTAAATCTAAAACTTTAATATTACAGAATTTTTGAAATATAAATAAAATATTTGTTGCAGAAGTATAATTGTTAACAGAATTACGGTCTCAAAAAATGAATAAATGCATCATTTTAATTAAACAAGTTATCTCCTTTGATACATGCATCATTTCTTTTCAGAGTATTGAAAAATCGTTTCAAGTCTAAGCGGTAATATCAATCTGAAATCAGGAAATAATTATTTGTTATGAGTGCAAATATATCACCTAAACCGCTGTCTAAAGAAAAGAAGCACAGTTGCTATTTGAAATTAATATACTAATCATATATGGTAAACTCAGACTCAGTTTGACTCATACAATGTCTACTCCACCAAGACAGGACGATTCACTGAGAAGAAAGACGTCAATATTGCAATGACTCAAATGCCTAAAAAAGTTTTTAGTAACTCAGTATCATGCTTTAAAACTAATCTGAGGAATATTGTACATTGCTTAATCACGCAGCGCAGATGTTATTGCCTTTATATTGATCTTCTTTTTAAATTTACATATATTTAAGGTTTTTTTTTAACTCGCCAACCATTTCCCTTTCTATCATAACATGCTTCCTAAAGGTCAGGCGTACACTAAGCCACAGGCGACTCAGCGCAGGGCAACAAAAATTCTGTATTACACGAAAAACTACAGTCCTGCATATGCTACAACGCAGAAATGTGCGACGAAGACATGCGTCTGTCCCGTTATGCACTCTGTTATAGTGCTGACACATTCCTGCGTAACGCGTGCACGTTTGGTCATTTTATTTTAATTTTTCCACGGAAAATCCCAGAAACTAATTAATAAATGCAAACTGAACTCTGTCTACACGATACTTCATTACTCTTAAAAGACATTAAAACAGCAACTGTGGGTCATTATGTGTCACTCAGCTATGCCGCTTGCACGATCCAGCTATCGCAGCATACGCTCGTCACACGTGTCTGCTTTGCCTTCTCGCACCTTTAATACTGTGCTGCCCTGCACTGCGTTGCCTGCGTCTCACCATAAGCTTCAGTTCTCTAAGTACATTATATGAATATAATGCAGCGGTCGGCCAGAATACAACAAAAAAAACACTCACGCTTGAAATGTTTGTGGGCGTCAACAGCATACGCTAAAAACACTACATTGGATAAATTAAAAATAATAACCTAAATATATTCAATTAATTTGATACACAATCGATAATTTATGTTTAATCGAACATTCTTCTAACACAACTTCGTTTGTCACATACTTAAAAAAACATGTGTTTATCATTCATTAAATACTTCCTTAAAAAAATAATGACACATTATTATTATGAATTATGGTCATCAATATCATTATATATTTCAAATTAATCAATTTTTCTTCCAGTTAAGTATTATATATATCAATATTTATTATAAATAAACAGTTTTTTTAAATTGTATTCTCCCATTGTGTTTTAAGAGCAAGGCTGTATATTTCAGCTGTACTCAAGATTTGTTTTTGGGTTAAATGTGTGTTTTACAAATCAATCACATTTAATTAAAATCTTAAGTTATTATGAACGATTTTCAGAGGATTCCATTAAATTCCTTGATTTCTATTAGTATTAATATCGCAATGATGGAATGTTTAACATCAAAATATACTGTCGCCTGCTGTGGCCCAGTTGGTTAGAGCTTGCTCTACTGATCACGCAGGTCTGGGTTCGATTCCCGGTAAGATCACAGTGAATTTAATAATTATTTAATTCAAAATTATTATCTAAGACTGGGTGTTTGTGATGTGAATTCAAATTATTTCTTCTCTTCCTATCCTTTTGATTCTTTAATAACTGGGTGTAGCAATAGCGATTAGTTAACCACTAGCCCTGTTCTAGTCTTATCCTTTTTTCCATACTACTCAATTTGAAAAATAGTGAGGTTGAGCGACTGAGTAACAAACAGTTTTCGTAGAAAAAACTTACGTTTAGATACCTCCATTAGGAGGCCATATGCTTCACATTGGGAGCGGACATGGATTTTAAAAAGTATATGCAATGAACTTGCTTAGAGTTAAATCGATATTAAAACTTGGTATTTGTTTTCTTATTGAAAAAAACTTTCTTCTACAGATAAATGCTATTAGTGAAATGGAATGCATTTCAACATAGTTTAATTTATTTTGTGACAATTCTTTATTACTACTAAATGAATATGTTCCGAAGGTTTGATAAAAATACCTTAAAAAAAGAAACGTTTTATAGAATTATAAAATTTATATGAGAATGACTAAATTTTAATTTCAACAAATTAGTCGCTTATACACATTCTTTAGCTTGGTTTTAAGTATATTTTTTTTGCCCCTTCGTGCTTTGACTGTCAATCAATAACTCTCTGACATAACATGCGTAAATCATAATTAATCATCTTCAAGAAATAAATGGATTACAATCAAAATATTTCATTGAAAGTATTAATTTTATTCAATAAATCTCTTGTCTTGAATTGAAATACGGGCTTTGGGTGAAATATCATTTTTTGTTTTTTTTAAATCTAAGAGATGTGTTTATATCATTAACTTATCTGGGTTTAAAATAAAATAATATCGCTACAAAAATATATTTTTCATGTCTGTGTTCTATTATATCAAGCATAACAGAATGTCTGTCAATAAAATGTGTTTACGAAAAGTTTCTTTTGTTATATGAAACGATAATAACTCTTATAATACCTTATTATTATTCCTGACCATCTGTCGAGATATATTTTTATTAAAGCAACACAGCTGGTATAAGTTTAATAATCCTCCGTAAGTAGAGACCAACGGGAGTAAAAAAAACTTCTTTTAATATGTGCATATTTTATGTTTTCAGCCACCTAACGAATCTCTGACCGATCAATTCATATTGGAACCGCTTAACTTCTTTCGAGATTATGACGCAACAGTTACAAAGTAAAAAGATTTTTCCTTTCCCGTGCTCACTCCCAAAGTGGAATATATACCAACCACCGGTTACTTCCAAGAAGCACTTTAATTTTCCAGTCGCTATTATTCTTTCTCCATCAGTCAAGACTCAAGTAGTCAACCAATAAAACATACAATTACATATTATTTGTGATAGTGTAGTTTTAATAATCAATAATATTCACAATAGAATCAGTTCGTTTACTTTGATAAGAATTATGAATGGATCTTGCAATAGTTTCAACAAATAAAGTTTATAATACGTCGTTCCAAAATACTAATTTCAAGAAAAAAACCGTCATTATAAAATTAACTTTATTTTACCATGCCTGTTTTTAATGTGGATTATTTACATGGATTATTTATGAAATTTATGTACTGAAAATGATTTCACGAGAGCTATTTTTTATTTCGCTTAACCTTTTTTTCGGAGACACTAGAAATAATAACAACACATCTAGTAAAGAATTCATTGTTTTAGTAGATGACTAGTATTTTTCGTTACACACAGTTTTAATAATCGCGTGGGTGGGAGACAAATTAGAAATCATAGACATACTTGCTTTTTAACAGAAATATTTTTTTAGATACACATTTATAAAACTGTTCCTACTGGGTTTCTGGCCCGTAAACTCAGCAATCGAAGCCTGAAGCACTTCACTTTTACTTTAAACATTCACAATTTAAGATTTCTCGAGAATCTGTTGAATCAAAGAATCATCTATATTTACTTTCACGGATTTATTTAATATGTAATTTTTATGTGCTCAATCATTACAAAATATATATTTTATTGTGAAAAAAAAATACCGTACCTAATATTACCCTTTTTATACAAAAAGCCACCAAACTGGCCATAATGATATAATTACTTAAGTGCATATGTTTACCCTAATCCAGGAGAACTGGCATTGTTTTCGTCCAACGTTCATAGAATACATATCCTTTTTTAAGTAGTATAAATATAGCAAAACTAATATTTCTGTACCTAATACGAAAATACCGTTCGATAATGTGCTAATAAAATGAGATGACGTCCGAATCCATTTAACGGAGAAATTCTGACAAAGATTGGCAGCTCAATAAAACCAATACACCTTTTGAGATCCTTATTTGAGTATAAGAGAACATATTCAGTGGTTGGTAATTCATTTCGAACCTTTTCATTAATAATCTGTCGAAACATAGATTAAGGTCTTTACGAAAAGGTTTCATAAAACCGCCCTAGGTGTCTGTTGGTCTGTAGTTTTAATAATAGAACGAACGGACAGTCGTGGCACCCTCTCAGCGATGAAATGATTTTTTTTTCATATCCAGCTTAAGGATAAAAATATGTGATAAAGATAATTTATACCATGACAGTCAACTTACGACGTTTCAAAAATAATTGGACTATTACTTATTACACACTTATAAGGAAGGCATGTTTATTCTTGATTCTAATGATATTTAATATATATATATATATTCCACACAGGTTATCCGTACTGTTTATATGAAAAATATTTTTAACAATTTCATCTGAGTGTTCTAACAATTCTAAAATTCGCTTTGTCTAAGTTAAAGTAATTATTTTTTTCTAATTCTTGATAAGCGACGAGCAATTATTTGTTTCCGCATAACTTTTTGCCTCGTTATGTTTGAGAGTAAAAGACTACCTCTTCTGTAGAAATAATATTAAACATCTGATTTCAAAATCTGAATCAATAATAGATGGTTTCACTAAATTGATTGAAAAAAATAGGAAAAACTTTAAATCTAACCTCTCTTGGGGTTTCAATTTAAATGCTGCCAGGTTCACGCCCACATCGCAATGGCACCATATTTTTTTTATTTATACATTCTTTTCTTTTTATATCATACCAGTATTAAGGATGCTGTGTTCTTTCTTCAGTCTTCGCTGTTGAATAGCAACTTTTTAACATTGTTACTCAGATCTTTAACAATAACAGTGAAATATATATTGAAATTAAATGACCCCATCCATTTGAAAAGTACATCATTAATCACAAATCAAATATAATTTCCCAAATGTTAATATAACTATCATAAAACATGAATTTTAATTATATTGCCTCGTTAAGTTAAAAAAATAATATAAATTACTTATTTTTAGAATTTGATCGAATGACAGTTACGTATTTTAATGTTTTTTTTTACAGCAAAATATGAAGATTATGTTTATTCAATATTTTACTCGCCCCGATGTTGAGCGCTCACGCCGTCGCTTGACGAGGCGATTTTTTCATCCCAAAAACGCGACGCTGAAATTTGCCCAATTGTGCGCATTTAAACTAATATACCCCCTGGGCACGCAGCGTTTTCCCCCGCGATGTCCCCTGCCCCGATCCCCCTTTAATGCCGCCAACGCGACGGTCGGAATCAATAGTGATTTAAATACAGCTTACGCACAGAATCCACCTCCGTACACTCGATCTGTCTTTACACCGGGTTCGGCAGCCTTCCATCTGCACTTTACAGCAAACCGTCACTTTTATCATCGACCGCTACCAGTCCAAACGTACCAAGTAAAAAAGAGTACGTAAAACACTCTCGAAAAATTCCTCTCCCGGTGTCCAAAAATTTTGAATTTTTATAATAATTTTACAGTTAGCATCAAATGTTATTGGATTTCCACTCTCAATCAAGTATAATTGCCTATAATAAATTTTGTTCAACTTTTTTTTACGGATTTATGCTCATAAATAATAGGCTAGTTTAGGGTAGGCTAAGATAAAAGTATCATTAAAATCCTATACAATTTCTTCAATCAATCGGAAATCAATATACCGATTGAGTTTTGACTTTTTTGATAGAGCTCTTTTATAATAATTTACTAAAAAAATAATTATGTTATACATGTGGTATTATGGTATCTCGCCATCATCAAAAAAGTGAAATAAGAACGACGGTATGACGCCTATCAACTTTAACATAACACAATTATTGCAGAATTAAAAAATGTTAGTAGCTTTCGTTAACATGAATTTAATATTTTAAAACGCATTATATACATTTACAGTAATCAAAAATACTACGCCATACAGAATGTATTGATTTAAAATTTCTACTTTCATCATTAGCGATATTCTATTATTAATGTTTTTTTAATTGCTTACACTATTTATTGAATATATCATAACAGTATCTAATAATGTGGTACATTTATAATATTTTATTTAAAGCAATTTTGCAATCAATTGTGTATCACATTAGTACTTAACAACCTTTTTTTTGTTTAAACAACGAATTAAACATTTTTATCGACTATTTGATTTCTTTAATAATATAACAACCAAAAATTAAATGATAAATTTATGTAACAATGTTGTGAAATTTTGTTTTCTTATATTAATTTATTATGACTATTTTGCTGCTCTGTTTTACCCTTCGTTAATAATTTTACTTTACTACCCGTCATTTACGGAACACGTCTTACGTTACAAATTTAATTGGTTTTACAAATGTTTTTCATCAAAATTCTCATAATTAATTTTCTTCAATCTTCGTTGGTGGAGCGGATCAGCGTTACCGCGATTTTGTCACATTAATTTCATTTATATCTCCCATATTAACTACGGCGCAGGGATATTAAAACGAAGTTACTTAAAAAATCTTTCAATAACAAATTTCTATACAATTTTTAATTTCTATCAAATTTTCACCCTGGACCCTTGATTAGAGTGTTTTTAATTTTTAGCTGTTAATAGTTTATAATATCAATAATACCATAACATTATCAACAGTAATTAAAAAATATTTTTATGACGGTTTTATGTAGTCAGTCAGCCATCTACACCACCGTGATAAATGGGTTTTCAGACAGATAAAGGAATGGGAATGGTTGATAATATCTCAGACATTATAACTATGAAACATTTTGATTGAAAAAATCACATCATACAAATGTTCAGCTTGTATTAGAAATTCAATCACACGAGTACCTGAGGACATACATGACTGCAAGCCCAATATATTTTAACTGGATATATATTAATTGGCTTTATACTGATGGGACGTGAAACGTGACCTTCTTGAAATGCGCTAATAGAACATTCAGTATACAATCAAAGTTGATTTATTAATACAGTGAAAGTCATTTTTGACACGTAGACACTTACATGCATATAGTTTTTTTTTCTAATTTCCTGAAAAAAAACTCATCAAAACTATTTTTGTATCATGGAAAGAACCCCGTTGAATGTTTTAATCTGATTATTTTATTAATTATATATTAATTTGGACTAAATAAATCTAATATATTATCGTTCATACTAAATTTAAACATTTAACCATTTACAGCGTTTATAACCTAATAAAATGATAGGTACATGTTTTTGTTTTTTTTTTAACAATTTAAGGCAATTAAATATTAAATTACTTGTGTGAATTCGTTATACTGGAGTGGGAGCATCATTCGTGGATAAATGGAGTATGAAAATCACAAAGTGACTAATACTCAATTACTGAACTAGCCTATTCATAACTGGGCATGGTCGCTCTGCTGCCAAGCTATTCAGCTTGGCCGGGTAGTGGATAGGCCAACATGTACATGGAGCGAAATGCAGAATGTCGACCAAACCTCTTGGGATTACTCAAGGGTTACTCAAGTCGGTTCAACCAGCTGTCGGATCTTGTTACCAATAAAGCAAGCTATTTTTTTTAAATTTGTGACATCATCTAATTTAAAATCCTTTATCGGTAAAAGCTTTTTCAATTACTAAGCCACACATTTTCAGCACGCTAAAATGCAAACAGCTGAGCGTTGGGTAACCTCTTTTGAAATAATCTGAGCCCTACAAATTGAACACGCATAACGTTGTTACGCTACAGAAACGCCTAACAGTGCCAAAAGTATGGCCGTGGCGGGTGGTGGTGGGAATGGCAATATATCCATTATACTAAGACAAAAACGATCATTTGATAATATCAGTGACGATTGATCTGATATCAAGGGACGATTATTAGTATAAGAATTGACGGGAAGTTGTCAGTATAAAAAATCATACACTACAAAATCAAAAATATATCGTTTTTATCACATGTTTTCCATAATTGTATTTAAGTTTTATTCTTGAGAAATAATTTGCTTTTATACTGTGTAAATCAGTGATGCACAACCTTTACGTTCTAGCGGGCCGCATAAAAAAATATCGTGGGTTCGGGCCGCAAAGAAAAAAATGATTTAAAGTACACTCAATCTTTTTTTATATAGAAAATATGTACGTTCCGTGTAAAACAGCCTTAAAATCGTGTAAAAAAGATTAAGTGAATTTAGATAAATGAGTAATAGGTTCCATTTTATTATTTTGACCGTGTTATTTCGAAAATAAATAAGCCATGCAAAAAAAGGATTATGAGTACTTGCTTATTAAAAATCGTTTCATTGTAAAATATTTATGTTTCATTTATATGCAATTCATAAGTTAATGCGTTCTTGGTTAATTGTAACTATTTTTTTATTATTATTTGACATAATATTTGTAAGCCTGTTTCTATGAACCGATTTATTCTCTTTAATTGAAGAAAAAGCTTGCTTACATTTATTAAATAAATGTTTTACGTGAAAAAAATATGTTTGAGAAAAAGAAAAGGGCCGCCACAGCATTCAAAAAAGGCCGCATGCGGCCCGCGGGCCACAGTTTGTGCATCACTGGTGTAAATGATAGATATTTTTTATGACTAAAATTACGAATTGTAATTATTTTGTTGGATATCCAACCGTGTGTTTTTAATTATGATCAAAGTCTAAAGATTTCCGTTGAAATAAAATAGGCTGCGTAGCAAAACCAATTGCGATTGAAAAAAATCACTTCTGAATTTCTCGACACTCGGCAAATTTTCAATCACTCCATTCTTTGGCTTATATAACACGCTTCCAAAGTTTTGAATACGTCTATCTTACGAAACTGATGGCTAGTGAGTACGATGCCATACGGATGGAAAAATAATCAAGAAACTCAAACGCGTCGGTATATTTTCGATTTAAAAGTTTTTCCTCATACATCCATTTCTTGCATTTCAATTTAATTTAAAAGCAGAGGAATCGAGTGAGATGTTTTCTGGAACAAAAGTAAGTTATCAACGTTGAAAATTTCATTTTTTTTATTTTCACCGATCAATTTAATTTTTTATAAACTAAAAAAGCAGATTACATTTATCATGTTATGATACTTTTACTTATTTCTTTTCATATTTTGATTTAGTATCACATAAAGTAGAATCATTACCTTCTTTACAGCTCTTTTTATATTTCATCGGTAAATTGAAAAAAAAATAGTAATGAATAAGTATTTTTTTCACTCTATCTGCTTTATTTCATATCATCATAGGGTACTAAACGTTTATTTTCATGAAGTATATTTTCATTAGAACAATAGAAAAGAGTACAATTTATTTAATAATATAAGCAGAAAAATATTATTCAATTCGTTACTATTTGTAATACAAATATGACAATAATTTATTGAAACATTGGAATATCAAAATATTCTTTGGCTAAGAAATAGTACGTTTAATATCGTCATCGTGCGATATTTTTTTTTGATTGTTTCATAAATCTATATACGTATTTTTTTTTAAATCGTTTCCATTTCTGAAAAATCTGTTTACAGAATATTATTATACAAGTGAATCAGTCATTTTTACTACCGAGTGATAAATAAAATTTTAAAGTTTATTATTTATGTAAAATCTTCCAAATTGTTTCATTAAATATGCTTGTAAAAGCTTTTATAATGGATATGAAGCACCCATGAATGATAAATATCCGTGACCTGAGCAATTTGGGGGGGGTTCAACTTTGCTGACTGCGTAACAGTTTCGGGAATGCGGACAAATAGATAGATACACATAGTTTTGCCGGTACACTGTTAACAGTTGAACTTGTAATGGAAAACCCTGTCCATCAATCTTTGTAATATATGTTATTCAAATGTGTAACATTTCTTGTGTTCATTTAATATGTGTAGACACTCTTAACAATTTTTTTTATTTTTATTAATCTGCAATGACAATTTTTTTTTTCGCTAAAACTACTCCGTAAATAAAAATGTATGGACATTGAATGTATTAACCATTAATAGATATTTTTCAATTACATTTCCAAACTGAAATTAACATTGATATTTGCCTATGTTAATGTTTTTAAACGTATACCTGGAATATCACATCGTTAAAATATATAAAAATATCGCTATTTGACTGAAAATAATGTACATATTTTAAAAAAAACATAAAAGTCGGCACAACATGACCGTCGTTTAAAAGTAAAATTGAACTAGCGACATTCCACCAACACCCTTCTCTGTTCATAGTTTCATCTTACTTGAAATAGTATGCTACTCGTATGACTTGCTGATTTTAGAAACATCCCTGTCCCCTGGCACACGGCTTCGTTGATTGTTCCAACGGAATTTTACTAGTAAATTGTACTTATATAACAGTATAAATAAAACAATAACTTTTTTATTTGTACGGATTATGAAATCAGTATAAACTCTTATCGTTGGTCACACCTTTGATTCATACACAATTTTGAAATTTTTATAAGTCAAGTTTTTGTTATTATTGTCTCTTTGTAAGATAAACTACTCATATTCCGGTCAAAAGAGTAAGATTAAGGAAAACTGAACGGTTTTGATGATACTACAGAGAAGAAAATAGTTTCGGAAGTGCAAATACGCTCAGCTTTTCTAAAAGCAGGTAGCAAGAAGGGAGTCAGCGGAAACCCCCGTCCGTCTATTGAGCGAAGTGTAAACTAATTAAAATCACACCAGCATCAGAAGACTGCTAATGGAAACTCGACTTTTTCAGGAGAAAGATTTTACCTCCAGTAAATTCATAGCCTTTTTTTGTTTTTTTCTTTGTGAAAATTAGGTACATAATTTTTTATACTTATTAACTTAAGTGGTGTGAATTCGGGTGTATATTTACTTTATTTAAGCATGTCAATATTATACATTTAAATTTTATCAGTCACTCTAAGATACGATTTCTACTAAAAGTAATTGAAATAAATTCAAATTTATTAAAAAAAACAGCAAAATATTTCATACTCGATTTCTGACAGGTTAATTAATACCAATGTGTGCTAGATTTTGCCAACAAATATTTTTTTGATGATCTCCTATAGATGATCTCACGAGAAGTTTTAATTTCAATTTAAATTATAACTTGACATCAAAAATATTTGCGGCAACACTATAAATATTATGAATGAACTTAAAGTATTAAAATAATATTTTTAGTGTCACTGGTTGCAGTCAGTATACAACAGTAAATATGTGATGGATAAGACAATAACTTTGAGAAAGTTCATTTTTAATATAAAACTATTTTTTTTATCCCAGTTATTACAAAATTCAACACGTGTTTCTCTCCTTTGAGAAGCATCATCAGACATAACATCGCAAAATCAGTTTATTAAACACGTGTCACATTTTGTAACACATCAAGTGGAATAACAAAGTTATCGAATTAATTTTATAGGAACAGTAAGTTTAATTGAGTGTAGGATTACACAAGCAAGTACCGTCTGAAAGAACAAATTTTAAAAAGATTTAAGATGAGAATACACTTTAAGATTTCGACTGAAGGTGCTTGGTGGAATTTCAATATTAAATTTGAATCTTACTGAAACCGACACTTAGCTAGTTCAAGTTCATCTATGCACTTGAACGCCTGAAGATACCGAAAGGCAAAACCCGAGTCGTAAATGACAAAATTTGTGTGAATGTACATAATTTGAACGATTCAAATTTAATGAGAATACACATTTATTTTAACTTCCTTACATTTCTCACATCAATATCCACATAAAGTTATTCTCTACACATAGGTGCCATCTTTAATATATGAACATAGATAAATGTACAGTTATTAAAATTTTCATGTGGTTTTCTTTATTTTTTTTACTATTTTCATGTTTGCTTTGTTTGTTTATAACAATGTTTTGAGACGTGTGGATTTTTTATAAGTATTAAAAATAATATTCAAATTAATAAAACAATAATACATTAATACAAACTCGAGTCCTGAAAATGTTTACCACTCCAAGCAATTTAACTTGTTCAGTGTCATGACATGGTGTGAAATAAGTCACCGGTAGCACTATTCATAAACCCGGACAGACGGTACCATCATCGCAATCACCTTTAACAAATAGTCTCGTCTAAGGCTAATAGTTCACCTATTTCAGGAAAACGTAGCTCCAGTCCGCCAGCAGTGATTGATAAGGGTCGGCAACTGATTACTCGAGTTTTGCTCCCCACCCCCCGCGTCTCCCACCCTTCATACACAAGTTCTCTGCTCAACATTGTGAAAAGTAATGACCACCAATGCACTCTGTGGCGTAACAAATATATATTAATCTTAAATAATAATACTTTCTCATATACTCAACACAAATACTTAAATCGTCAGTTGAATATGTAGGACTAATTTTACTATCATTTTTCTAAAAACTACTTTTTTGGCTTATTTTTATGATTACGTGAAAAAATTTTATTAGTGAAAAATGTTTCAGTATAAATACATATACTATTTAGATTCATTTTAATTATTGAACCAAAAGTATCCAAAATTGAGAGATATTTAGATGTTAAATCTAAAGACTCTCTTACACAATCTAAGAAATGTCAGTTAACCTTGATTTGAATTTAGCCGAAAATATATTATTTATATGTTCAAAATAAAGATCGCAATAACGGTATTACCGAAACCGAAATTACTGTTTTACGAAATACTAGAAAAAATAAATATTTAATAAATAGCAAAAAAACAAGTTAAATGACAGATTCATATATAAAATCTATGAGTAATTACGTGCGGTATAATTATGTATTGTTTTACATCCAATGGTATTGCCCATGCCAAGAATATTTCATAAAACTAAATAATATGGATGTGTTTTACCATAAAGTTAACCAATTAATTTTTAGCTTACGTATTCACAATTGTGGTAAAAAACAGAATCTCTAACAACCTTACAAAATCTTAAATGTTCTATTAAATCAACAGCTTATATTATGGAATGTTTAAACTAGATTTAAATTAAGAATAATTTTAATCTTTTATTTTAAATAATTGTGAATATTTTATTTGAATTCTTAATTTTTTGAGTAGCACATTTGTAAATATCATATGAAGTTTGATATTTTTTGGATAAGATAATAAACTATTATCATTTATTTTTTACTCCGCCACTGTGGAGACTGTCGGTTTATCGAAAAGCTATTATAGTAGTTCCTCTTCAACTCAGTGTATCAAGATGATCACTTAACTACGAAGCCAATGATACAGCTCGATTCATTAGGTATTACACAGATTTGTTCTGTTTGTGAGGTTATTTTCGGATTTCGGAAATAACTAATACCTATATCATTATTTACGAATGGGAGAAACCTTTTCTAATTCTTTTGATTGTAACCTTGTAAAAAGCATCATGTTTCATTGTTCTTTGTTTTATATTACGTTTATATTAAAAAATAATTACATGAAATGTTCAACGTGCTTAGAAAAAAAAATCTTAGTATTTCTTTCAGCGTTAAAATACTTGGAATCGCCTCTGAAATTACTTGTTAGATAAGTAATTAGCCTGGCCATATTTATTCATAATATCTATTATTATTTTCCAAGGGGAAAAACTTTTTACGTTACACATTTAACAGCTAGAAATAGCACACTGCTTAAAGATCAATAAATTTAAGCCTCTATTCATACACAATATCCATACACTTGAATTTGTATCGTTTTAGGCACGTAAAATATTATATTTTTAATCTATAAACTCGATATAATGCCTGGGATGTAGATATTTTTTTTTTAAATATCGATATTGATTAGCGTAAACACTGTATACAATTGTGCATCTGACGAAGAAAAGAAAAAACATCACCATTATCGATGGTTCTGATTTGTTTTCTTTTCTTCGTCATAATTTTTCTATTCATATTTTTTGCTATCCATTTCTCCTTTAATAATGTTAATAATTTATTTAAAAATTTATTGTTAAATTTAATAAAAACTACTTCAACAATAATATGTATATATATATAAAAGCAATCAAAACTTTGCCTTTGCAATTAAACATAAAAAAAAAAACAAAAATACTAGACAGAAACATCATAAAAGAAATTTGCTTTTCGTTGCTATATTATATTATCTGTATTTTATTAGAAAACATATTTAAAAAAAAATCATTCATGAACTGCAATAGTCAGAAATAAAAAAAATATCAAATTAATTCTATAGAAAACATATCTAGTAACCATATACATATTTACATATAATATTTAACAACTTTATTACCTGTTATATTTGCAATGTTTTGATTGGAGATGTTCACAAGCTTGGTTTGGACTACAATACTCAATGACAATGGTTGCCAACCCATGGTCTGTGAGGATATTTCATTAACATATTTACAACTAAGATTTCATAGAGTTATTTAAAAAAGAATAAAATATCGGTCTTGAAAAGCGTTTTTAATTTACCGGTAATTACCGATGGTGCGTTTCATATGATTTACCGGTAATGCAAGCCTCAGTCCTGAATCGTGAAGTAGATTAAGGCGTATAACGATTTTTGGAGAGAAACTATCGAAATTTGGTAAATAAATTATAGTTTTATCAAGAAAATACTAAAATCTTCATTGACAACTAATAATAGTGTTACTACAATTCTGTCTTTATCTCATATTAGTATTAAATGGCCGATAGTTGGTAAGGTATAAACATTGGTGTTGTTAGCCGTGTAAAATCATGTATTATATTTTTATTTGTTATTATTATTATTATTTTACGACTTTAATAATCTGATTTCGGAGTAAACTACCTAAACAGGTAACAAGCAAAAGTGGCAAGTTGAAGTAGTTCGAGAATAAAAATTCGTTTCATACAGACCTTTTGCTTACAACGGTTTTCGATAATATGCTATACATACATACAACTATCTTATATCTCCATTTATGCGGTTACAAATAATGCCAAAATAACTTACTGGCTGAAGTAGTATACAGTAGCTGTGCAATCCAACCAGTAGATCATAAACAAGGATAAAATGTAACGTCGGTTTGGGGTGGGCATAGGGGGAAGGATAAGGCGTCAGGCGGGAGGGTGTTTGGTTCGGCGAGGTGTCGAGAGAGGCGCACAGATCGCAATCCCAGCAGCGCCGTACTGAGAATATTTAACAGTGCCTAGCTAGCTTACTTTGCATCTAAGCCGGAGGGATATGCCGATAGCACGAAAATGTTGCAAAAGTGGTCCAATGAACAGAGGTGGATTAATCCATTGGGCCAATTTTACAATCTAGTACGCAACACCAGAATCAACCAAAAATTAATATTTTATTGACTAGAAATTGCATTTTATTTGCTTTATTATAACATTATTTTTACTTCATAGCACTAACAAGTGGACCATAACAGATTTATTTGAAAAGACATTTATTTATCACATTTAATATAATACGTTAATATTTTTGAATAAAATACTATTTGAAAAGTAAAATCAATTAGTTAAGATAATTCAAAAGTAAGGTTTACTTATTATACAGCAAAATACCATATTTATTTAGTTTGATTCAAATTTGATCAGACTTATTCTATGTGTTATATATTTTTTTCAGTTTACCTTGAGTTCTAACTTAGTATGAGACAAATTATCCAGAAATATTTCGGATGTAATTATAATCTTTGAAAGTTTACGAGTTCTTACTTTCCCAGCCTAACAAGAACTGACTTGCAAACATAACATTACCTAGGTTATCATATGTATTACTTTTATTATTATACAGCAATAAACTGCGGTCGCGGCCTGTAACCACAATTTTCTATCGGCCCAGTAGCTCTGGTTACGCCTCTGAGTCCAGGGAGCCTGGACTGTGTTTACCGGAAGCGAACGCTGGAAAACGGAAGTTGGCGGAGGTAGGCTTAACAAGTAGAATGGATCTGAGGGGGTGGAGATGAGATGCTACTGTAGATAGGAGGTGACTGTAGGGTAACGTGTAAGTTAGGGTAAAATGGGGGATAAATGTCTGTACTTTCTATCATCACGATATATTGTCGTCGAATAGCGAATGCACGCCTAAAATACGACTCGATTTCGCAGAAAATATTTTAATAAGGAAGTCTTTTAATGCAATCATTCACCACCTGCTATCGCTCTACTACCTGTACAATTTATTTTACGAAAGTTTATAATAAAACGTAAGACTATAATAGAACGAGGAGTAATATTACTATGTTAATTTTAAATTCAAAAATTTTATTTAAAATATTGTTGTGAAATAAATACATGTGAAATAAAAGTAGCTATGTAATGTAACACAACATTTTTTCCTATTAGCTATTTATTCTATAAATATTATTTCTTCTTTTATTTACAAGTTTACAAGCTGTAAAATATAATATTAAAAAGATATTTAACTTTTTATCTATATTTATTGATTTGGCATTTACTTGGTAGAACTCCATTTTAATAGGGTAAAAATATCAAAGTATTTCAGTTCTACAGTTTTTTATATATATGTTATGCGTTGATAGCTATTTCGGCTTTCGCCATCGTCAGAACATGGCGAAAGCCGAAATAGCTATCAACGCATAAAATATATATAAAAAACTGTAGAACTTAAATGCTTTGATATTTTTACCCTATTTTTATTTATAATTCAATCAAAATTTTACGAAAATATTGGAGATAAAAGGACTGGTAGGTATTGTTTTATTTATGACGAATAAAAGTATAAACATAAATACATTGCTTAATCGATTGAAAAATAAATTTATGAAATTATTCGTACCTGTGGACATCTCAAACAAATAAGACGAACGCTTGGGCGGTGACTTTTGGTTACAAGACCAACAAATATACATATATGAATATAGGCAACTAAAAAGTTTTGTTTTTTTTACATATAACATTTCTGCATACTCACTTTTTTTTTTTTAGTGTCTTTTTTATGTCCTGTATTCATAATAAAAAAATAATTTTGATGAATCAATTTAATATCTCTAAAAATTATTTTTTTCGATTGTTATACTGATATCGGATGAAAAGGAAAGTTTGATACTCTATACCAAGTAAATAAATATCATGCTGGTGTTTTAGATTTTACTATTCAGGTTTTACGTGGTAATTAAAAACAGCTTCCTTAAAAATATCAAAGATTTAATTTATCTTTTCTTGAAGTCAAAAATCGTTGTAGGAAATGTTTGTATTCGAATATTTCATTTGAAGCTAAAATATAATTGAAAATACTAATGTAAATTTGGTTTACTTCAAAGGAGTTTACTGGATGGGTTAAGAAAATTTGTTTATCTATATTTTATTGAGGTATGATTAAGACTCTCTGGCGCTTTCCGAAGAGATTATGTGGAATTTGTTTTAAGCTGAACAGGATTAATGCGGTAGAGCAATAATTACTTTGTGGTAACGCTTTTGTGAAAAATCACAAATATATTTCACAGCATTCATGCTGGTAGTTATTTATATATCATGAATTAATAGAAACATGTTGCTGTACAGTTGGTTAGTTTATTCATAAGGTGAGCCAAAATTATGAACTTGTTACTTAAATAAAAGCACTGACATAATATACCTTTTTAATCATATAATTATATTAATTATCAATATCAATTTAAGCCGTCACACTTGGAAAAAAAAATGAGAAAGTCTCACAAAAGTATACAAAGATAATAATTCAATTAGTAAGATTAAGTTGATCAGATAAGTTTAAAAATAAATGTTGATTGAATCTACCTGAAGTTACAAAAAGTACTTAAAAAAATTCTAGCACCCCGATAACACGATGAAATCTGTTATTAAAGAAAAAAGAAAACGTAGACTTATCTTTTGGCCTTCGGGCAAAAATCTCAAATAAAAAAACCAGACAGACGATTACAATTCATGGAAAATATTTGAAAGGTAATTCAAGCTATAAGTTATTTATATTGATACGAGATAAATGCCACTAGATTGACGCCAAAAAGTTTCATTCTTTGTTTTACTTTTTCCCATTATTATAGCTGGATAATAAATCTGTTTTTTTTTTATTCTTCGCAAAAGACTCTAATCTTACGTAATATGGAATTACGTATATAATGGAAACATTATTAGCTAGTCCTTAAGCAAAGGAAATATGTTGAATAAATGGTTTCCCGTAACCTGGTTGGCTTGGCAAAGGCTTTGGTTGAAATCCTATATCTATGGGCCAATTATTCTCAATTAGCTTTTCGTCTTTTCTGATGGGCCTTAAGATAAAAACATTTGAGTTGTTTTTCTTTAGCGGATTTTGTACGAGCTTCCTTATAGATTTGTTGATTAAAAAACGTTTTTTTATTATTAATAACCTTTATTTTTTAAAACAATAAAGCTTTCCAAGTGCTTCTTTGTTCTTAACTTTTAATATTTTTTACGAAATTATAAAAAAATACCCCATATTTGCTTAAAAGGTTTTTCGTGTATTTTTAAATTTCAGTCGTAAATAAACAACTACTGAGATATCATCAAATTTGAGAGATGTATTAAATTTTGTTTAATACACCCCTTCTTGTTCATAACCAATTATTTTTATTGAATACAAATTAAATTCAAGCTTTTTGAAATTTATTAACCTGTTTTGTTTCATCATTCATTGATTCTTTATGGGTGATATCTTGCGGCACTGTGTATTTTCAGTTTTTTTTTTTGTAACGTGGAGTATCTCAGAACCGTCTTAAGACTTAGAAGCTTGTGCTTAAGTGTGCAGATAACCAATTTCTCTTGATAAACATTATTTTTAAGTCAGCAATCTTTTTAAGCCCCAATAGTTATCCGTATTAGTCATCAAGTCGGCGTAGCCATCATGTTCTTCTTTTTTCATACATTAATTGACACTCAAATTGATTTTATATATATATTTATAGTATTTTCTTATCTTACTATTGGTTGAACAAGTAACAAAGCTGTGTTTTTTGTTGTTCTTTTTTTCCAGCCATATTGTGGGTGGGTGACTAGGCTAGACAAATTAGTTTTAAGGCCGGATTGCACTTGTGAGTACGTCAAAGAAGACGTTTATCCTGTTCTGTTACTGTTCTGAGATAAAATGAAACCAAATACAACTGTTTTTTACGGTTTGTCTTCACGCGGACACAATAAGTCACGCTGTCTTGCTTATAACTAAGGTTTGCTTTGCGGCATTTTAAAAATAACATTACTTTATTTAGGGGATCACCATAATCTTAATTCCTCACAAAAATCAGTCCCATACGGGTCTGCTCGGACCATAACTGTGAGAAGTTGACTTCTTTTTTCCGTCAATAGCGTTGTGGAAGGCAGCCATAAGCTGTTGGCTGCATATACACAACGGATAGTGGTGGGAAACCAACTTGATGATGATTATACATCATATCGTGAAATAAATTTGTATGTTTAATCATGTCTCATCTTAATGTTAGACAGTGTTTTGTTGCTTAAGAATTGGTAGCTTCACATTATTAAACTGTATTATTCATCAAACAATTAGTTTGAAAGAGAATTATGTCACGACTTAAATCATCTCGTATACATAATACATTGTATCAGTACTTTATAAACGTCCATGAATGAATATTTTAGAATATGTATGTATTATGTATACATATCGTTTTGTCTCAAGCTTAATGAGTAAATATATCATAAATTACGGTGTGGTAGACGAGATGCTCTAATGGCACATCCATTACCGCACGAGAAGGTACCACTTGACGTTCTCACATGGGACACCCTGTAAATATTGCCTACGAAGCTTCTTAATGACTTAAATATGGACACTCTTGCATTTTAAATTTATAAAGCGATCTATGCTTTCTCTTTTAAATAAAATTATCCGATGAGAACCTGAGACACTGACGTTTTACTCAATTAAATTTTATTAAATTTTAGTATAGAATTCCTTAATAACATTATCGTTTATTTATTCTAGACGCTTTTTAAGTCTTCCATTCGTATTACATATTATTTACTCAAAAAAAAAGTACGTTAAAAACCATAAAAAAATGTCTGTGAAGTCTTTTATCAAATGGTATAACGCAGTGGTCGGCAACATACATAATATGCACATACTGAAGTACCACTTCTGTCATTTAGTACTTATAAAGTCCATGTACCCTTAAAATCGATCCAGTGAAACTAGTTACAAAAAAATATTGAAGTTTGTCTTATATTAATAATTAAATCACTCCATAAAAAATTCAATATTAAAACATCTCTGACTGAATTTCTTTATATTTATCTTTTAACTCTAACTCTACACTTGTTAGTAGTTATTAATATAATGAAAATTTCAAAATTGTCCTAAGTTAACATATTTCTTTCGTGACTAGTTATTAATTTCATAATTTAGAAAGTTTACTTACAATCGTAACTGTTGTAAGTAGCAAAAGAATTTTAAGTGCAAGTAGAAAATTTGTTATTTATATAAAAATGTCTCTGAAAGTTGAATCCATACTTTATTTTTTATGTCAAGGTTATTTGTCTTCGCTTTGTTTCACTTTAAAATTTTAAATTATTCCTCAAAAACTGTCTACTGTTATAACCATTCCAGTTGTATCGATTACTTTAATAATCGAAATATTTTTGCATTAGATTATAAATTATTAAATATTTTTTAATAACGTTTTTTTGAGCATAAGGTTATTTTTAAAGTTTGTTTTCGTGAATACTGTAACGATACCTTTAGCAGACATGTCAAATTTCGTCTGATCAGCATCTAAAAATAAGCATTATTGATACAGCTACAAGAAATTCGTCATTATGGACAAAGTGGCACGGTAAAGTTTAACGTCGCAATTTATTTTGTTCAAGTTGTACCTCATTTGGGATTCTTCCACGCTAAAGCCAAGTGGAAAATGTCTTTTTAAATTCATTTATCATCGGCGATACGCGATGGAAATTTAAGTGATTTATCCGACGTTGAAATAGCATAATGCGATTTTCTTCGAACAAAAGGAAATAAATTATTTGGAAATTCGAGAAGGGACCCATTTCCAAGGTAAATTTGACGCTTTTTTGACTGCGTGGATATTTTACGGCGTTATGCGCTATAAAAACTTTTCCGGTCTAGAATCTAAATTATTTATGTGTGTACTTTTGCTATCTTTTTGCAATATTACCGCTCTTGCATACCCTTTATGTGGGGAAAACAGCTTGATTCTATTATATCAATCATACTATCATACATTGTAATTCGGGGTGCTCCTCGCATAAAATTGGCCTTCGTTTCGGGAAAGTATGACCAACTTTTCTCTATGGAATAAACATTTTATGATAATTTCCTTCTTTGGGATTTCTGTTGAATAGAATGGATTCAATTAAAATTCACACTCTTCACAATTCTCTCTTATCTTATCCAAAGATGGAGTATTGAGAAACGAACAGTTTACTTATTTTTTATCTTCACCTTCATAAAATGAGGAATTGATTGTATGAATTGGAACTATTTAACATACTTACATACTCATTAGAAATGGGTGTTATAAATTTAATTAATCACATATTTAACACAGATTGCATCACATGCTGTAGATATGTGTTCAATATATATAATGAAATAATCTCAACATTTTTAAAAGCTTATTATTTATTTTATATGAATTCGGTATAAAAAAAATAGTCTCACCAATTATTTAAACGCTAATTATTTATTAGGATTTACTAAACCGACTTCGTGAAGACAATCATTTTGTTTCTTTTGAATAAACAAATATTTCGCCACAACTCAATTTGACACCATTTATTCATATTAGAAACATGGAATAATCTTTAATTACGATATCAACCGACACATAACCACACCTCTTTTATAATATTTACTACCTTTATCACTTTGGATAGTAGAATGTATAGAATACTAAAATTGTTTTTTTTAATACTTTCTATACTGATAGTACAACAGTTTCGTTGAGAAACTGGAGTGAGATAAATGAAGTTAAGTATCGAGCGAGTGAATTGAAGCGTCGTAATACATCGTTTTAGTGAATTGCGGCAACTATCAAAAAACACTCTAAGTTAAATAATTTGAACAGTAGACTACCTCCGGCAAAATATATTTGTACAACTTTTGGCAATTCACACATATTTGTTAAACATTTTTAAAGGATTCATTTTTTTAACAACATTTTAGTTTTGATGCCAATCAATTTATTTTAAAATATTATTTATTTATTTGCACTTCATTATAAATACCTTATTTTTTTAACTTTCAATAAACCTTTATGTATGTAATTAACTCTTAATTTTAAAATGACTGCAATTTGTTTCATGGTTGTAAACCTTACCACCATGTTCATAATAATCTAAATACAAAACAGCGATTCAATAAAACTAAAAAGTACAACTTTAATTGAAAGTATTATGCATGTACTTGCAATCCCGGTTTATTCCAAAGGTGATGGAACATGGACCATGAATGTAGTTTAGTAGACAAAAATATTATTAGTTATTAGTATTTTTAGAAATCAGTTTCAAACATGGCCAAAATATCATTCCATAGTAATGTAAATTAAAAATACTTTTAAAATATAATTTATTTTAAAAATGAAATTCAAGTTTTATTTTTTAACCATTTTGGAATAAGCCGTGTTCGCAAGTAATAAGAGTAATCATTATAAAGAGTATATGTAAATAAAATTATGCACTCACATTTCTAGTATCATTTTATAATTTTTTACACTGATGCAAAAAAAACATAAAAGAAAAATTCAAAAAATAATACAGTAACGCTTTAAAAAATAATATATTTTTTCTACGTAATAATATAAAATGTTCGATAATTGAATTTGATTACATTCTGTTTTATCACTGGACATATATTACGTTTATATTATTTTGATTAGTAGTTACATTTTTGTAGAAATAAATTGATTCTCTGTTAATATAAATACATATATATTATACTTCATTTTATTTTCAAAGTATTCCCATTTATCAAAATCACTTATTTCGTCTTGTGTTTCATGTCGATAACATCCGAGAATCGGTTATTAAAGGAAAACTTTTTATGAAATACGCTAGACTTACTTCAGTAATATAACGAACCGTCAGAGAGCTTCGTATATCGTACATCCTCCGGCGAAACAGCGCCGTGCTTTGGGTACAAATTAAATGCCGTCCTACTTTGAGTCTGACGATTGGACGCCCAAAGAATCGACGCTAATTCTATATAGCCTTTGACCGTACTCGTCGAACTAAACTTGTCTCTCTTACACAGCTCTCTTGTTTATACTAGGGTTCAATGAAATTTACGGACGGATAGCCATCGAAACAACATGGATTTACGTGACTGTTGCAAAATTAAAATTGTGTGAATGTGCAGGTACGCTATCTCAAGCTAGCGAATATAACGGAAATAAAAGAGAATCAGCATTCGTTTGCACCAAAAGAAAACAACAGCCGTGAGACCTGTATACAACTACGTGCTCGTTTAAAGTTTATAAAAAGTCTTATTTTCTCCCGCATTTCAGATAAAACGAACTATTTTATATATCTAAAAAAACATGGATTCTTTCAATGGAATCAGTTACTTTTTTTTCTTGGTTATAATTAATATAACATTAGATATAACGTCGCTTTTTTCTTCATATCGGTAATCTTTGTCATTAGTATGTATCTTAAAAGCAAACGTCTAAATTTATCGTCAAAAAAATGTTTTTAACAATTTCTCAATTAATTTTCTAATTATTCTAATTAAAGATTTTTATCGGTGATCTCTCGAGAAGTGAAGAAATCAGATTTCAAATAAATAATTACTTGTGAACGGGTGAAAGACATTTTAAAATATGTAACTACAGCGTTACAAAAAAAGAAATAACCGTTATTATCGAATCAATTGTATTATCTTGACATGCTGTAGGTTTTCTATCTGTATGTTTATTTAGATTACAAAAACTTTTAATATACGAAGAGTATTAAGCACGTAAATATAAACAATCTTCAGTATCAAAATTTTTAGCAGTTATAGTCGTAGTTATGAAAATATTTTTTAAATTAAATATAAATGTTCTGCTCTCTGCAACATTTAATTGATATCTCATGTTATTTGCTTTTGAATTCGCCTCCGCTTATAATTGTGAATATGAATGACTGTGCCGTCAATTAAATTGAAAGCGTTATGTTTTGTAAAAAAAATCTGCCAATTTAATCAGAACCAATGTCGGAACAGTCTAATGAATGTACGTTTCAGGCAAAACATTTTTTTTTTTGGTAGCAGTATTGATATTTCACGGTTCTTTTATCGTTCACATTCCCTTGACAAAAAATATGTCTGGTTATTTCAAAATATAAAATATGGTTTCCGTATACTTTCAAAGCACAAATACCGATTTTATTTGTTAAGGAAATCAGCCTTGCGAACCTTTATATTTGGTAATAAATAATGTGGAGCTTTTTTCGAAGCTCATGCTTGTAGGGGCGAACTGAGCTTCCTCGGCCTATAAGGTAATTTCCGTTTCCGGCCCTACCAACGGTAGACTACGTAATAAATAAACCATTTTTCGTTGAAGTACAAAAAGTCCGACAATTTATAAATTTCCGAAAAACAGTTACGATTTTACGCCGAAATTATAGCGCCCGTTTTGTATTTGTAAAAAAACGTTTTTATTAATGTGAAGCCGTTTATCAAATTTGTTGATTATGTTACAACGATTTCTGAGTCAATTGCTCCGAAATTATTTACAGCATTATTTCATTTCTCATATTATTCATGTACATCTGTATGCCGAATACTTATTCCGAAAGTAAACGCATAATACTTACTTGTTCACATGTACCGTGCATTTTATTAACTTTTGAAACTTTTTATTTGATTTTAATAAAGATTTTTTCATATTTCGTACATATCGTAACGACGATTAAAAATAAAGAGCTTAAATTCGCTTTTTTAATTCTGTAGTTAAATTTATTGTCTTTGGGGAAGAGATGTTAATTGGTCGATTTACAACCATTCTCCGCAACCCTCCATTGGAATATATTGACATCAAACAGTTTTTAATATATATTTGAGCAGAAGGCGTTGAAATATTATAATTAAAATAAATATGACAACGGTTAGCAAAGATTTCATTTTCACAAAACTCACTGAAAAATAACGTTTTTATTTGATTTTTTTAAAAATAAATTTCAATAAGGTGGAATAATTACTCATTGTACTTATTTCAATGGCCGACAAAATAAACACTTGAATGCGGGAAATTATATATTTAATATGTTTGGACCCACATATGTAATAAATGCTCCACATTTAAATTATTGACCAAAAATGAAAAATAAATAATATCTTTAAGCCATCTATCTACTGTGATTGGCATAAATAGTTTTTTCACTTGTGTAATTTATCATATTGGCCGTCCAAAATAAAAACGAATAATAAATTTAGCATTGTATATTGATAAATCCATTTCAAAATCCGATATGATATTATTACGTAGAGAAATATTATTCAGCTGTCATCCTGTCACATTACCACCCCAAGTATCGGAAAGTCACGTGAAAAATGGACTTGGCATGTTGTCGTTTGAAAAAATATGACGTACCGGGTATTAGTGTCAAGCAGGTTTCCGGCCTTCGTCCGCTGGAAATCTGGCGTGCGACGGTGCCTGGTCCACCGCCTCCACGAGCGACCCTCGTCTCTGTGACGGCTTCTGGACGCAAACCCGGGATTAGGCACTGGATCGCTCAGTCAATAAAGTGACAGATGGTCATACTCAAGATACTCAAAGTTTATTTTAAAATACTTTTACGCACGGCTGAAATATAATAATAACAAATAACAAAACATTTTTTTCTATATAGTATAAGAAATTCTAAATATTCGTTGAACATGGTGCACGTTCATTAAAATATATTTCTTATAGAGAAAAAGAGATAATATAAATTTTCAGTTATTTATTTCACATTTAACAATACATTTTCTTAAAACAAAACGGACACTGATTTTTCTTCAAATTATTTTCATACAAAAAAAACCAATTGAAACACTACTAAAAAAAGTTAGCAAATAAAATTAACCCTTAAAAATTGTCAAAAATAACATTACATATTATTAACAAATTGATCTGATACTATAAATTCATTTCATGTTCCTTAATATTTCGGCTAGACTTCAAAATACTAACCCGAGCATTGTGTTGTTTAAATTTAACTACATTATGACATAGTATAAAACAATTCCAAATAAGTTTTTAACCCACATTTGTTACTAAGCATCTTTTCGCCTTAATTGGTGTTCGGAAATGTTAGCAAATAATATTCAAAAAAACTTATCGAAAATTCGAATATACGAATAACAAAGTAAAACCAAATATATTTGAATATCAAATATGTGACTAAAATCGCTTTATATTATCAAATAAAACTTTAATATTTTCATGTTAGTGACAGTTTAAAGCGAATTTCTACCCAGAGAAAAGTTTAGCAAATATATCATTGGTATTCGACCATTAAAGTCCCTCTTAAAATACATGAATACGTTTTCGGTTATGTGTCAAGTGTTTATTATTCGGTAAAGTTGGAAGTTTGGTTGTATTAAAAGTAATTTTTATAATCCTATTTTTACTGTTTTTCTATCCTATTCTTACGTGAACAAGAATAATCATTGTGATTTTTTGTGTAGAGGCTATCTTCACCGTGTAACCCAATTCGGAGTTATAAATTTAAAATTGAATCATATAAAGATCAAGAGAAATTATATACTTACACAAATTACGTTTCGGATAAGAGAATCTGACTATTGCATAAAAGGCGTTTCCGTTTGGTTGATGAGATATCTTTTTTCCGAGTAAACATATTTTTAAACTAAAACCACTCTCAATGTGGAGCATATAACTTCCTAATAGTTGTGTCTTAACAGAAGATTTATTCTACGAGAACTTCTTGTTACTCAGTTGATCAGCCTATCTTTTTCTCGAAGAGAGTAAGTAAGGTATTTTAAGAAATAATAGGACTTGTCGTTGGTTTATCACTCTCGCTGCACACCTTTAATTAAGGATTGTCATGTTGGGGGGTTGGGAAGTTTGAGATATTTGAGACAAATATCCATACTTTCGAAAAGAAAATCGATAAATCGCGATTGAAAAAAATATGTTTGTACTGGGATTCGAACCCTTGAAGTCCGGCATGGTAGCCGACAATGTTGACCACTATGCCATGGACCTGACAACATTAAGTAATTCAAAAATATCTGGCTCATTAGCAATAAGTTACGCTAACCATACTTTAATTTTTCTCTTATGTTTATAACATAACAGCTCGTGATATTGTACCTCATATAAATCAGATGTCTGATGGTGGTACACGTATTGAGAATCACTGAGTCAGAGGGTTCAAGTTGTTAGAATGATAATCTAGAAACACAAGTAGGTATTCATACAAGTTTAATAATTCATAAATGAAAACAAAATTACATTACTTTGTTTCAAAGATAAAGAAAATCTAAATGAATAAAATATGAATGCTTTATTTCGTGTTGTTTTCGGAATAAATACGTACTTTATTGATAAAATAAAACTCATTAAACGAAGCTTTTGTCTATATATTTTTTATTGGAATAATGCGATTAAAAGAAATTTTACTATAAAAGTATAAAGATTTACATATTATAAACTATTAAATTTATTTTAAACATTTATGCTACTCGACTATATGACCTGTTATAAATATAAAAGATTCCCACGACTGACGGTTAATACCTTAAATATTATTAAATATTTAAAACTATTACTGAGAAATAATGTAAATTATTGAACGGTTTTAAACGACATTTGTATTTCTTAGCTAACAGTTAATCTAATTTAATTGATTGCATGTTTTAAATACAAACACAATTATTAGTACACGACATTTGTCGAGTGATTTGGTAATATTCGTCTCAGAAAATATCTCAAACTCTTTTTACTAACTGTATCACCCTTTTTC
This sequence comes from Himalopsyche anomala, assembly GCA_031772345.1. Classification (NCBI taxonomy): domain Eukaryota; kingdom Metazoa; phylum Arthropoda; class Insecta; order Trichoptera; family Rhyacophilidae; genus Himalopsyche; species Himalopsyche anomala. Next base: position 20,896,894 of record CM062821.1, on the reverse strand, counting down.
AGTTGGCAGTTGTATTTTAATGTGTTTAATAACGAATAAAAATAATATGTAAAATTATAGTTGAAATTAAATTTAAAATTTGAAATTCTTTTATATCGAAATCGTTTATTGCTAGTATTAAGATTGTAAACAAAGATGTTAACATAATATTTTATACAAAATATGAATAATAAAAATTCCATTTTGTCGCAATTTTAAATATTACTGTGCGTTTTCAGTTATCTTTCCAACTCATTTATAATATTAAATTTAATAGTGATTGAAAATTTGTGTTCACCCTGAATAGGAGTTGGAGTCGGTATTATTAGAAGGCTCATTAAACGGAAGCGGCAGCTGGGACTTCCTTTAGACAACTAACAGTTTATTGGAAAGCTATCTGCTGGCGATAACTTCATAAAATGTAAATTATGCCATCCTCTTATAGCGAGACTCAATATTATTCGATTTACAAAGCGATTATGGAATGAGAACAGAACTGGAAGGCAATGCAAATATATATTGGATTATTGTTTCTAATTACAAAAAAGAAATACCTTTCTACAGAAATTAAGATTAAGAGCTTATATTAAGCTTATCATTTTTTATAGATTATTCTATAAGACAAATAATGATTTTTCTTTTATTTTATTTTATCTTATCCGTGTTTTTATCTTAGAGTGGAAGGGAGTTTTCAGGCAACAAAAATACCTAAACATTCGAACAGAAGTTGATAAATGTATAAAAGAATACTGTTCGTACTGGGATTTGAGCTCATGAGATCTGCCATGGAAGCCAAGGACGTTGACTACTGAACCACGGACCCGACAATAATGATTAGAATATAATGTACTAAGACTAATAGTATATTATGTAACAGAAAATTCACTTCCAGAAAAAATCTGTTTAATTATTTGTTTATAATACTATTTTTATTTATTAACGTTTGTTATATTTAAATTGAATAAAGTTTTTAGGTAAATACTACGTTCGCGGAAGGAAGATTTTATAATCATTCTTAGATATATTACCATTACTTAAATAAAAACTGATAACTTAAATAAAAATTATGCTCAGGCAATGAATTTTAAATATATATAATTTCAACTCATGTAACGGTGAAGGAAAACTGTTGGTCAAATGGGCGTGAAATATATGAGAATTTTAGTATTTTTTTTTATCTAAAATCAATCTCAGGAATTCGAAAAATCGTTATATTGGTATTTTTAATTAATATTTTACTCGCCATTTTCTATACAGAGCAGAAGTGCCCAAACTTTATGACCGCGGAGCCACATTGAAAAAAAAATCAAAAGCTAGTGGGTCAAGTGTCGATTATCAGTTAATTTCTTTAAAAAAATGTTAAATCTAAAATTTATCACCAGCAATGCAAATGGAAGTAATTAATCTGCAATGTAATTGTTAGTGTTCTTAAAGAAAAATATGAAAAATTCCCATTATTGGATTTTTATAAAAGTCTTCTACAAAAAGAATTTGAAAATTTATTTTTTTATAATTTGATTTGCTCACGGCTATTTTCTGTATTTGAAAGTACGGGTATATACGAAAAAACTTTTTCTAGAATGAAATATACCAAATCTGTGTATAGATCTATCTACTTTAACTGACGAGCATATTAAATCACTCCTGATTATAGACAAGTAAAATTGAACCACAATTAAATTGTATTATTAGCAAGAATTAATATTTGTTCTATATTCCAACTGTGATTTTTTTTATGTTTCAATTAAAAACATTGAAGCTTTGATTGCATATTTTTTTTACTTAAATTTTCTCAGTTTTAAAAAAACATGCAACACAGACTAAAAGTATTTTTTTTTTTTTTAATTATTTTGTATTTTGTAAATAATAAGAAAAAATCATATCTCAAATTTTTTGAGGTCGAGGTATGAGGGCCAAATGTTTTTTCGCAATGGCCAGGTTTGGCCCGCGGACCGCAGTTTGGGCACCCCTAATATAGAGCACCAGCGGTGTCGTTTACCCCTTCCCCAATTTATGTTCAATAAATAAGTTATACGTAAATATAACGCCATATTTCGAGTACATTGTGGTGAAATAGTATAATTAGAAGTAGTTTTGTCAACTAAGATTTTTTCTAAATTTAAGCTAGCTATATTTTATCGGTTGCACAAGTGTTTTTTTATATATTTTTCTCGATTTTTTATTTATTGATATAAATAATATTTAAAAAATCTTACAATGATTTAATTTATGTTATATTAAATACAACATTATAATTCTACCTCCCTAATCTATTGATGTTTACATCAAAGCCATTTCCCAAAAGACGCCAACTTTTTAATACGAAGCTTTGTCAACCATATTCCTAATGCAATTGAACATTCAGAATGATTCCTTTGGTAAAAGAGAAAAAATACATCTTCGTTGTTGGGCGCGTGAACCAGATTTTTTTATGCCACAGGGAATTTCCCGACGACCTATTTTATTAATGTGAAATTAATATCCTTGACGCGAAATTAATTTGCGGTCGGCGAAATTTTTCATTAGAGAATATATTAAAATAAATTAACATGATACTCTGTGACTTATTCGCTATCAATATTTTTTCATTTTAATTAAAATTTTGAGCTACTCAAAACGCGGCGCGAAATACAATTTCATCACTTTCATACAGTCAGTTATTTCCAAAATGTTTGCCCATTCATTTAATTTTTCATTTATATTTGTAATATAAACAATGTTTTAACGCACACAACTTTATATAACATGCTATAAAACAGAAACCTGTAGAAATAACGTTATAAAATCCATTTGTATTAGTCGGCAAACATTTTTTATTTAATATTTGGCACATTTGGTGCATTGGCATTAGCTATATATTTTATAGTTTAAAGATCATACGAGAAAATTTCAATGAGTTTTTTTTGTAAGTCACTCGAGATTGACTTGAGGAGAAATGACATCACAAACATCCACGTCTTAGGTCTCAAATTAAAATTTCAACAATCAGACTGACATTGACCTTCCCAAGAATCAAACCCAGAGATGTCTGAGCGGTAGAACTAGCTCTAACCAATAAGACCACAGCGGGCAACTGTACTATTTATGTGCGATTAACTGTGACAGCCTGCAGTTGAACTATAATTTGCAATGAAAAATCACAACTCTAAAAAAATTACGTTAGTCACTTTTTAATTTTATATGTTTTACAATAATTAATATAACACAATGAAACATTGTTTTAATATTGAAAATAAACAATTATTTTACACTCAACAGCTCGCGGTTAAAGTTAATTGGTATCGAATTCATGTTTGTCAATTCAATCATGAAATTACGTTAGAACAAATGTTACGCAAAAATTTTTCACATTCTACATAAATAACCCACCACTTTTAATGATGTTGCGACTTTAAAATATGTATTTACTTTCTTACTATCTATACTTTCTGGATTATTTTCTTAAGCAGCCATGTTTTAACCACATTTCTTTATGAGTAACAAATCTTTTAGGTCTGCGTCTTAAAGTTTTATGAAGAATGACCTGAAGAATACCTAGAAAGTCCTAACAACTTCAATTTGCTTAACTCGGAGAGTGTCGATAAAATACTGCTTTCAACTGAATACTTATAAAATTTAATGTTAGTAATATTATACCATGCAATGGATGAAATTAATACTTTGAATCTGCAAAAGTAACATTATTTAGTAATTCACTGGTTTATATAATAACTATGTAGTAAATAAAATTATTATTATTGCTATACGAACTTTATAAGATCGCATATAAGCAAACGATTATGTATGTTAATATTTATGAACAAATTATTAATGAACATATTTTATTTGTGTTTCATTTTTAAAAATCCATGACAAAATAACAGTGTTTTGTCATTTCGTTGAGCAACATGGTTGGCGAAAATATTGGAAGAATGGAGTGTTTTACTTACTTTGTTTTTAGCGAGGTTTTAAAATCAGAAAATTATTGATTGTGTAGATATTAAAATAGAGAACAATTGGCATCAAAATTTGAAAAAAAAAACAAAAATTGTCTTAAAGTAGGTTTTGAAATTGAGGTCCTAATATATTATATACTATAGTTATTACATTCTAAGCCTGCTATTAGGTACAACACATTTTTTGTAATATTACAAATATTTACACAGTCAGAATTTATTTACCATAGAAATACTGCTTTGTTCAACATTCTAAGGCTCTCGGCTAGTTTTCAAAAAAGATATTATACGTCAGTCGTATTTATGTTAAAGCAGCAACTAGTTTGACTGCTTTCTTTTTTATTGAATAGTTGATAGAATGCATCAACCAGTAGAAATTTCATACTTCACATTGTAAAAAAGAAGTCTTACCTTTAAATATATTCTGCCCACCATTTAAGCTTATATCGCTTAGGTTAACGACCACTTTTGTAAAGGATTCTTTTTTCACTATGAACATAGATTTTTTCGTTTTTTTTTTAATCCTCAATGTAATGTACGTTAAGTTACAAATAAGTCAGATTTATAGACCCCTGGTAAAAATGATTCGTGGCTGAGACGTGAATTGCAGAAAAGTGCATCCAACTAAAAAATAGAATCTTGCTAATTAAAGCAGAGTCAGCTCAGTAAGTGCTGGCGTCTGCTTCCCTAATAATTCACGCCTGAAACTGCATTCTAATTTTGTGCCATTCCCCGGCGGGACCCCACAAACTTTACCCTGCGCATGCTAACCATGCATATCATTTTACGTGACTGTTTTTGAACAGGGGAAATTTATTTTTGACAGAAAACCAGATATGTATATGCAAATTGTACAAAAACAGGACTTCATACATGGAGCAAAATATTTCTACTATCGCAACCCAAAATACCCGTCAAGTATTATATATAACACATGATTCGTTTTAATGTTTTGATTTGTATAAGAACCATTTTATGTACAGTTTGTATTTAATATATTTTAAAATGTTAATATTATCACAATTCAATTTCATAACTTTGTTATTCCACCGATTGTGATACAAATTTCACGTGCTTTGCCTTTTTAAGGTGCAGAATGAGGGCATGGATATTTTCATTCTTCTGATCGCAGGGATGAAATTTTCGCAAATTTAAAAGTTAAAAATAAGACTTAATATTTATTTAAATAGTAATAACTTTACGATAGTTGGTCTGAATATTTGTTTTAAAGAGGCAAAACACGTGTAACAATTTAAAACATAATCAGTTAATTTAAAAAAATATTTTATCTAACAAAAAATAGTCTCTACAAATGTATGTCTAATTCCACCAAAAATATCACTTGCGTTCATTTAAATTTGTATTATGTCTGCTCGATTGACGGGTATTTATTTCTTTTGAACTTCGATATCATTGATTACCATTATTATGTTATTCATTTTAAAATCATAGCAAAACTACTCACCATAAAAAATACCATGCTTTATACGCATTGTTGAGTTTTAAGAATATTTGCTACAAATACAATAAAAATATTTTACATATTTTTCTAATCAAATAAAGATACACTAATATTTCACTTGATTTTAATATATTTAATACGTTTACCTTACCTTGTCCGTTGATAAATTAATTATTCCAATTTTACGCTGCGATAATAAATTTAATCTTGCGCAATGAATTCATATCTTATCAATTACATAATAACGTCTCTTCTTTTGATTATCCAATTTCTCATCTTTGTCTGGGTGAGACATTATGAAATATCAAAGATATGGCTTTTCATCTTCATCGGAGCGAATACCTTTACCTTATTTAAAAGCAGAAATATTTTCATTCATTCTTATTTACTGTTCAAACGTATTTCTGTTTATTCTCACGACAAAATTTAATTAACGTTCTACGTTTTCCTATTCTTGCTGTTAATCATACCGCTTTGAATACGATCTTGTTTTATCAGAGCAATTTTGTAATATTTAGCTAATGAATATTGTTATTGTTTGGACGTAATGAATATTCATTTAACAATAAATTAGCTTTTCTGCAAAGGCAATATTTATTTGAGACCAAGTAGCTTTAATATAATTTAAATTATAACATTTTACTCTAAAATGTAAGCGTATGGTTTTATGGAATACTTGGTGCAAACACCAGTTTAAAAATGTGCGTAATTGAGCAAAAATTGATAATTTTTATATAATATGTCAAATACTTTATTTTTTGTTGTTGTACTTCTCTAAATTAGACATTGATCTCACCGGTATTCAAATCCAGACCCACCTGATCGGTAGAACAAGCTCTAACCAACTAGAACACAGCAGGTGACTGAAGTTTATTGGACGAACATATTGGATGGACCATTTTAAATTGAAATAATATTACTTTTTAATTGCTCGTCTGGTATTCAAACCAAGTATTTAAGATAAGTCAAATATTGACAGCATTAGCTGCTTTAAGAACTGTTACAATGGTAAGCAATTTCATGCACTATTCTGTAACACAATATTATCTTCTATTTTCGAGGGTTTCTACCTAGTCTTGATGGAAATGTAATCCGAGAACTACATTTCCAATATTGCTTTTTGAAACCTCTATCACAGGATTATATTGTACTGTACACTTTTAAAAAACTACTATTTTTTAATTTAAGATTTCGACTGAAGGTGCTTGGTGGAATTTCAATATTAAATTTAAATCGTTCAAATTATGTACACTCCCACAGAGTGGAGTGAAAAAAGTGGAGTTAGTGACAAAATCTGTGGGAGTGTACATAATTTGAACGATTCAAATTTACTATTTTTTAAATTCAACTCTTCAGAAAATATTCTTATAATGTTATTTTATAAAATTTATACAACAAAATCGTTCTATTTGCTATCATTTTTATGATGTCAAAATGAGTATCTAAAAAATCATGTTAAACAATAGTAATATAATACAGTGACAAAATGATTAAATAAATATGTAAAAATTAATTCCTGGTATGAAATAGATTTTGCAAAAAAAAGCCATATAGTCGTGTTAATGTTTTGAAGGTTTCTTCTTCTTTTGGCAGATTTAGAAAAAAAACTTCATAGTCTCTAAACGTTATAGAGTTTTTAAAAATATCGATTTACTCTATGAATTCGCTATACTTACACGCTTTTGGTATTGTTTCTACCCATTTTGAAGTCAGATAATTTTTAAGTGTGACTCTCGCCAGCTTATCAAATTTTATAATAAATAACTTTTTAAATACTTCATAAATTCTTTACTCATATTTCTAAAAGACGAGAGTTACATAAAGAAGTTTCCCTTAACGGGTATCATAACAAGTGAAATTATTCAAGTTTTACAGAAAGCGCTTACCCTCAGAAGTGCTTATACTTTAACGACATTTCACTCTGAAAGTAGTGATAATGAAACGAGTAAAATTGGCCGTACATTGTTGCTCTCAAATATCTATCGGAGCTTCGCAACAAGTATTTTTACAGCATTTACCTTGTTATTGTACCATTTTCAGTAATGACGCGACGCCCGTGGCAACAATGTCATTAAACGACCTAAAACATTTTAAAACTTTCTTAGCATAGTGACGCACAAGTCATACTAATAAAAATATAATGTCATTCAACTGAAACACTTTAAACATTCGATTACCGGCGTGTATGTTATTCACAACAATGATTGCTTGATGCTTTTATCATTTACTGCAATGGCCAATAAGAATCGTAAAAAGTTACACATTAACTAACGACCGATATTTTATTGTGATTAACTTTATTCCTTGTTTATTTTAATGCTTTAAAAATATTAAATCGCATTTAAGTTTAGCAACTGGATACAAAAAACACATTTATATTCAATTCTTAAGTGATTTATCATTAAAATATAATCACTGTACAATACCAATAATTTTATAAAACATATTATTTACCTTTGATAGTAAAAGGGTCACTTTTAGGGTGTTCAATGTCAATACTTGGTGGAAAGGCATTATATTAGAAAAAACACAATATTCCTTTGTACTTCATTCCACTTTATTTAATATGTCAGGACTGGTTTCGCTCATTACGAGCATCGTCATGAGCGAATGAATGATGCTCGTAATGAGCGAAACCGGTCCTGACATATTAAATAAAGTGGAATGAAGTACAAAGGAATATTGTGTTTTTTCTAATGACGTATTATAAACTTTCTTTGTTGAAACTATTGCAAGTTTCATTCACAATTTAAGTACAAAGGAATATTGTGTTTTTTCTAAGTAAAAGGGTCATTTAAAAAACATTTTCTCAGAATCAACAATCATACATTGCTATTTTATTATTTTTATGTCATTGGCAAAATAAAATTAAACATTTTTTCGTTAATGTGTGTTATATCACATAAATAATCCTTTATTACTTTCACTTCAATGAATTTTTCAGCAGTTCATATTATCGGGAACACATTAAAATAATCTGCCCACACAATTCATATTCCATATTTATTCACAACATGAAAAAACACAAATTCACAATGTACCGATTGTAAAATGTTGTTTGTTTATAACATCCAATAATCCATTTTAAATTTATCTATTTGAAATTGCTTTTTCAGAGTAAAAGCAGTTGGGTGAAATAAATCATTTGCATACAATTTTAAATCAATGAAATACGGCTCACTGATGGGAATTCCATCGAATTATTACCTTCGCCGACGTTAAATGTAGCAATTTATTATAAAATATTGTTGTAATAGTGTTCGTATCATTTTTATCTGCCTAGAAATTTGACTGAGCCAGTGATTCGTAAGCACGAGGTATTCATAAAGTATGAAGCTTCTCTTCATGCCTAATGGCCCGTGAAAAATCTTGTCAACAAAGCTTTTTAAAAAAACCTCGCCTACAAAGTTATATCATTAGTCATCTTGTTGTTTGCTTTCATACATGAAAATAGTTTTTTTGTTATCTTAAAGCACTTCTTTCAAAATCGCCTTATATGTAACAAATTGTGGAGAGGTTTATGATATTATTTTCATGCAATATGAGCACAATGAACGAGCTTTAAGACATAAGTGCTATTTACTGGTTTCATTTTTGCGTACGCGATGTTTTCTGAAAATTCGTAGCTTTTTTTTCTTTAAGGAATGGTTTGATAAACCTATCTGAAATATTTTATTTTTCAATATATGATTTTATATATTTTTTATTTTAATAAGTACACTGTCGTCGTCTGAGTTTTGGCTGTTTTGAGTTATAAATGCAAATAAACCAATTTCTTTTCTTCTATCGTTGTATAAAACTGAAGTTTTGTTTGAAATGTATTTAATGATACACACCCAAAACTTCAGTACTATTTTTAATTCATCCAAAATAATACTCCAGTAACTCAGATACTAAACTATCTGATGATCAGTTGATAATATTTGCGATAAGAGAAACCAGTCTCAATTATAATAAATACGATATATATTAACGAATTCGATTCAGAAATTTATAGGTTTTAGGTTTTTTTTCGTCAAAAATAGCTTTGTTCAAAATTGACTCAAAGTTAGAATTATGTAAAAATGCACAAAATAGGGCTATACTTGCTTTTTCAGAAGATATAGCGTGTTAAATCTATCTTAGTGTATTCATAACTCAATACAGCTGGTTTTTTATTTATCGCCTTCTGCCACTATGCCGACGATATTATAGATGTATGCTTTTATAAGTTTCTTTGATAAAATGTTTCTAGTTTTTCTCTAAATATAATATTTTTTTATTAAATTAATTTTATTGATATATGACGAATGAGAGATTCCTTATGAAGTTACATTAGTTACTTTCACGTTATATTTTAATTTTAACCAGTAAGACCAACGTAGTAAGTCGGAAATTATTTTTCATACAAAAACACTGTATTTATTATCACTAAATTATTGAGACTGAATAAATGTTTATTTTCTATCAAGTACTAATAAGGAATAATTTTGGACATACAAAAAATTGTTTGAGATTATGGATATTTGCATAATGTTTAAAGTATTGCAAAAGATATTGCGGCAAAAAAAAAACAAACTGAAGACTATTTCAGACCACTCAGATCGCCTTGAAGTGGATCTTCATCATACCTGACACTGACACTGTGACTGCATTGTTTCATTTATATCGTGATATGTTTATTTATGTATCTCTAATAGAATGAATCAACATTTTATATACATAATGCACTTTTCGTGTAGACTGATTCTCATTTTCAAGTTAACAAATTTAATTGAAGTTCCGATGCGACAACCATGACAGATGCATCATTCTGATAGAGTTATTAAACACGATCCATAAACAAGAAGATTTATGAAGAACATAAAGACAAAGTTTTTTCAGGAAAATTTCTAAATAATATATAAATACAAATCATTTTCAATTTTACACATTATTTTATCCTAAAAACGGAAGAAGTTTTTTTTATTTGTTCTTTGTCATTTTTTTATATTAGACAGCACATGTTTATCTATAAATGCTATTTATCTTTATTTACTTGAATAAATATGTCTACATATAATTTTAAAACACGCTACACACTTAGAACAAGAATCAAGCATGTTTATTTTTTAATTTCTGACAACATTAAGACATTAATTATAAAACTAATTATCATAATTACATGTTTCCAGTAATAGTCTTGAGAATTATTATTTTATACATTTAATCAACCACTTTGTAAAAAAATATAGTTTGTAGCTTAATACTTTTTTATATAAATGGATATACAATTGGTTTATTGAAAACAATTATACCAAATGTCGTGACACACAGCGTTTGTTTAATGGTTAAGAGTGAAAAACTATAAGTAAGCTTCTTCTATGGAATACGGGTGTAAAAATGCACAATAAACTAAAAAATATTTTTCATAGCTTTACATTTTAAAAAATTCATTTTTTTCATTTACAACATTACTTTTGTGGTTTATTTCAAAGTATGTTAATACGTTCTTATTAAAACTATATTTATTTGGTGGCTATCTGAACACAAATACAAAAAGTTAACGTTTTTTTGTCTTTTTAATGAAAACAAATTGAATTTTATCATACGATTCCGACATTTTCTTGTAAATTGTAAAGGTACTTAGCATTTAACTATAGTATACTAATTAGTTTTACTAATTCAAATTATTTTACCACTGTTATGACATTTTTTAGTTAATATTTTTTTCCACCGCGTAGTTTTTCTACTGTGACGTTCTTCCAGTTTATAGCCATACGTTCATAAATTCATTTATTTACATTGTCGGTGTAGGGAACAGTTCAGAAAGTTTGCATCCATCCGCGGGCGGGAGAAGTGCGCTAATTGCCGAGTACTGTTTTAAAAGCGGCAAACAAATTTGACCGGCGGGTACCGTTCGTTACTCGCACTGTGCTTTGCTGTGCTTTGCCAATATCGCCGAAATAAATCGCTTTTATGTGCTCGCGGGAACTCTGCATTCAGAGTGAAATCGAGCGATATAACTTCGACCACTTTCATCGATAGCTTGGCACATAAATATTACAATGAACGAATCTCATCCGAAATGAGAATAAAGATAAATCCGCAACAGTTTGTTGATTTGCTTTAATCAGTAATAATTTATCAAAAACAACGTTTACCTATACTTTTTTATAAAGATTTTATTTCAATATTTTTTACATCAAATAAATATTTAGGTCTACGGATGAAAAGGTTGTTCAAAAAAAGATATTTTGTAACACAATGTTGTTAAGTAATGGATCTTTTATTTCACGCCGAAAGTTACAATTAATTCACGAAGCTTTAAGTAAATGATGCATATTTATGAAGTTTCGAGTACTTTTCAACATTTCTTCTAATATTATATATAATTTTAGCTTTTAAATATTGTTTCATTCTTGTGACTTAACACAAGCCCGTACTCCTAAATTTATATAAGTTATGAGAGATCTTGTTAATTCTGAATCAGGTTTATGATATTTTTTTAAATAAACTAACTGTTTCACAATCAATTGATTGAATGCAATTACCTATTCAAAAATAAATTGTTCTCAAGCCATTATAAATAACTCTTCAATTTACACAAAGTATGCTTAAGAACATTTTTAAATATTAAATATTTTACTTTTTTGATAATTAATTTTTTGGAAAAACTTAAAATGGTACTATTTGATTTAATAAAAGGCTGTTTTAACTAGTAATCATATCCTTATTTCAATCAAATATGTTTATACTGAAAGTATTTTTAGTTTTCAAATGAAAACGTGAAGATAACGCAAAAGGTTTGAAAAACTACATATCTGAGACCAATATGGCCAATATATTATATCTAAGCGTCGGCTGCAGCTGCGTCGTAACGCTTCGAATTGTGAATGCATTCCTCTGTTCGCAAAAAAATATTCACATAAATTTTCCTTCTCGCCCAAGGGATTCCTTTGCAAGAAGAAAATTACTTGTATTGATGGCGGGTTTCAACATTCTTTTAAAAGAGATCAATACCTTTTTTGCACAGTACAAATATTTTTGTTGTTAAATCTTTATCTGTTATAACATTTCACGATATAAGTAATATTATTTGTCAATACCAGCATACGTTATTTTATATAAAATGATAAATCTTTTTTCGAATATAAAATCCAAAAAAAATTTTTTTTTCAAACTTTCAATTTTTTGTGAAAAACGAGCTTTATCTCAAGGTGAAGAGAAAATATTTTTTAAAAATATTGTTATTTTAGAATTCTTTTCAATTGACAAATCTGTAGGATAATTTTATTATAAAAAAAATATTGTATTGACTATGTAAAATATACAACAGCACCACATTTCGCAAAGCAAACGTAAAATTTTATGGTACATAAAAATATATTATCAACATACATACTTTAACGGACATTGGAACATGTATATTATTCAATTCTCGCGCCAATAAAATCCCTACAATTGTGAATCAGTTTGATAAATCTTGCTTTTTATTCGAAGTATTATTTGGTTTTCTTTATTTAAGGTATTATTTTCTATGGGCTATATTGGTAGGTAATCGAATGAGTTGTGAGTGTTTGGAGAGGGTTCTTGGAAAAGCTATCTCAATACAATTCGGTCGTAAAAAATATTTTTTTATTTAATTTATAATTGCTTAACAAGTTTCTCGTATATATTTTTTTGTAAAAATATCTCAATCCGACATCTTTAATGTGGTATTATTCGTTATAAATTAATTTTTTGTGAAAACTTTTTAAAATGATAACTGAAATAACTGAAATAATATCCTATTAATTAAAGAATCATACGTATATAAATGTTCTCATAAATGAGATACATTTCAAACTAACAAACAACTTATGTATTTAAATTCATAAAAGTATATGTTTTTTCAAGTAAACATGCAGAAATTAGTATTTTTCAAGCTTAAATCTGTAAATACAGTTTTAGTAACCATAACGATAGAATGTTCAATATGGTTATTGAAAATTATCCAAGGATCACAATATGCAAAAACAGGATATTATACAAATTGATTAATTAATTTTGACTGAAAAATGATTTATTTTTGTTTCAATACACGTAATAAGAGAGATAATTAGTTAAACATGAATATTTCAACTGGTTTAAAAATATTTAAATTTAATATTGGGTTGGATTTGGGTGCTTATATTTGTTATGTGGTAGGTAAACGCAAATTGTTTGAGTGTCACAAGCGAGAGGGTAAGAGAGCAGGAGGCATATCGGACGCCTGCCATGGCGATAAAATGTGTAGTACCCTGTCATGGAATTCAAAAGAATTTATTGGTTTCGTTTAATAAAAAAATCTTGGGAACCCAACAAGACTTATTTTACTTCTGTTCTGGTAGTTTTGATTTTCAGTTCGAGATTATTTTACTACAAAAAATATCAATTTAAATAAGAATAATTGATGTGGTTTAATTTTTTTTTTCAATATTGCTCATATTTTTAAATACAATAAACATAAAATGCTAGCGAGGATGATTCCGTTTTATAATAAATTAGATTTTTCACACATTCCAAACATTTTTTGATTTCTAGCTAATTTTTATTGAGCTTCATTACATTTTTGGGGGTTTCAGGACATTCATTTTTATAATTCGTATAGGATTATTGACGAGGATTAACTCCTGGATGTGTAACAATAAATAATAGATCCGTTAGAAGTTCGTTTCATTGAAGTTATAACATAAAGTCTATCCCAATTATCCCTCCCTATTAAATTATTCTAATGTAGTTGAGCATGACTACGCTTTTGCCATAAGTAAAAATACATATTACTATGATTTCAAGCTAAATTAAAAATTTCATCGATTTTTTTATTAATGATTTTATCGTTTAATGTGTTTATGATTATATGAAGGTTGGAAACATATTTTATTTTTCAACATTCTGAACTCACATTCAATTACTTTTTACGGAAGAACATTCAACATTGCAGATTTATGAATTTACAAAAATATACACCTTATTATAAAAGCGCAAAAATTGATATCAAAATATTGTCACAGTATTGTTTTAGTGTATATGTTATATCTTACTTGTTTTTAAGAAAAATTCAGACAAGTAGCATATCGCTCGACAAACGGCAATATTTTACTATATGATACAAAAAGTTACAAACGAAGATATTCATCGAAGCAAATACAGATATACGTTAATGTTCACAGAAGCTTATCGAATATAACCTCAGATCGTAAAACCTTAAATAGTTTTGGTTTAATGGATTATCAACAGAAAGATGAAATCAAATAAAATACTGTCATTTCGTTTATATGTATGACGAAATATTCATTTACTTATGTTTTTTTTTATGTCTATACAGGATTAAACATAAATAATGTTAAATGATTTTTATCGTAAATATTTATTATTACAAAAGAAATCAATATATAACAGTTAAATAAATTTATAAAATCGTACTTCAAATTGTATATATGGCTTCCGATGAACGCCGTCTTTATATTATATTATTATTTGGATTGCTATCAAATAAAATATACTAAAAAAGACTTCATGTAGCGAAAAATGCTTCCGTATTTTTATATTATATCAATCCACAATAAACGTGAAGGATTGTTATCATTCGCATTATTTCTGTACGTTTCGAAATGAAATATTTTCGGAAATAACAGAGGCACGGTTCAATAGCCGTAACAAAACGATTCGCTGTGGTCACACAATTTGTTCACGTGTCATTCGCTTTCCGGGCGGTAGTTCAATAGAAATATCGAACTGGACTGCTCCTATAAAAACAGGGTAGGAGAAAAATTCTTCATCGTGCAGTTGGTCACTTTTTTTAGAATTTAATTCATACTTAATTGAAAAGAGATATTGTTTCATCACAAAAATGGTACTTTTTCTACTATAAATAATTATTTTAGTTATTATATAATATAAACAATCGTTAGTTGTCCGTAGCTTTGCTAAGTACTTCCTATAAATAGTGAAGTTTTAAAAATGAAATATATGCAGATATGAGATTGCAATACTGGTATTTCGGCTATTTTTTCAACACCAAAGTATCATTTTGATAAATACAAAATTACTATCATTGATATATTAAATATCACAAATCCACGATGTATTTAAATAAAATTTCTCGGGATAAATTAACGCATATTATTTTGGTTATTCATTTTATTACATATGTTTTTTTTATGTTGCAATCGACATTTGCAATATCGTTATTTATATTAAATACCAAAATACGAAACCCGATGGAATGCATACTTCTTTATGGTATCCAAACCGCAAGACGTGCCTAACCCAATCCTATCACCGTTTTTTTATTTATATTAGACGCTATTAGAGGAAAATTTCGATATTTTATTTCCGACAACCACTTTTGATAAAACTTTATTAATATTTACGATTCTTGAAAGCCTTGATTTATTTGTAAGTAGCTCGTATGGACTACCGACCAATGTAACAACTGCTATCGTGTAAATTTGTAAAGTATAATTGGATAATTATAATGTACCTATTTACGTAATATAAACTATCTATAATCATCCCTGTAGTATAATTAAAGCTTGCTCTACCAATCAGGCGAGTCTGTGTTCTATCGCCGATAAGGTCAATGTCAAATTTAGATTTATTTAAATTTAAGACCGTGTTGACACGTGGGTGTTTTTTTATGTCAATTCTCCTCGAGTCGAAAAATCTTATCGATTTTATCTCGTATAATCATATAACTTCAAAATATTTGGTGCATTGGCATTAGCAATAATACCAAATCCTTTCTATAAATTAAAAATTAAAATCAAATAATTTAATATGGATATGAGTTGTTAGAAAATCTGTACCCCGAAAGGGAAAATCCTGGTGACCGGTGGTGACGGATAACAACATGCCATTAAAAATAATAAACACCCTAGATATTTGGAGTACAGCACAGAACACTACTATTGATATACCTAAAACCGCAAATGTTTTTGGCATGCGTGATTGAAAAAAACACTGATATTTTACAACTTACTAAAATTAATCCCGAACATTTTACAATAAATATTTTTATTTTAAAAACTTAAAAGTGATACATAATTTTATGAAACCATTATCATTTTAAAACCGATATTGGCTTTTTCTATTATTAAATCAAAATTTGAAATGTCCTCAGCAATACCGCATTTAAAATATTTTTTATCAAAAAAGATATTATGATGGATGGCAACATAATTCACCGTTGTATCCCCAGTGAGATAATTATTATACCTCAATCACCTGAGTATTCGTGTTTAGACGTGTCTTAGCCTTCACGTGCGCAAATTTTAAGCTGGTAGTCAGTTATTATAATAATATTTTAGTTAGTGTGCGAGACTTTCTTGCCATAAAAGCGAACACATAATGACTAGGGTATCCAATCCCGGATCCCGACATCCCAGGATTACGATAATACTAATCCTGGGATTTCGGGACTGAGAAAATTACAAAAAATTAAACTTCGAACAGCTAAAAAAAAGCTATCGCGCTGTTCACGTTAGGCCGAGCAAAAATTTTCTCAATCCCGAATCGCAAATAATAGACGATTTTATGTTGAATTTTCAATCACGGGATTGAAAAATTGTCAGTCCTGAAATCCCTGGATCTCAAAGTGGGTCCGGGATTGGATACCCTAATAGTGACAGCATCCTGCTTATTTATTCTCTGTGATTTTTAGCGCTTTCGAATGTAAAATTTTTCCACTTGAAAAAGGAATATTTGGTAATACAACTGATTTCGAACCAATTGACAAATTTAACAGAGTTCCGGCTTGCTTGTAAAATTATCACAGCAACGTTAAGGGTACAATCGTACAAACTATTTTATACTTTTAACATAAAGGTGGTTGCTTGTGAAGAATACTATCCCGAGCCAAAATTTTGATCATGGAGTATAGGAATTACAATTTTATGTTCCCGGGATCCTAGGGATGGTACCGATTTTCATATTTTACTTGCACCAATGAAAACTATAATATTCGTCAAAAATAAATAACACAATTTATTCTATATTATAGAACACATTTATTTAACTACATGTACATCATTCATCGTTTTTAATAATGTAAATAGTGATAAAATTTACACAAAAGAGAAAAAATATAAATATTTAAAATGAATGATTTCTCATTTGAGCATTGTGTATGACGCAGGAATGAAATTATAATGTAAGAATTCGACGATTGGCAACTTTTTTCTTCGAATACATGCACGATTTTTTTGTAAGAAAATTAATCCGGAAAGTTTCAGGATATTTTTTTCTTATACTGAGATTTAAACGTATCAAAAACCGTACGGGATTGGATTCCCTAGACACTATTCATCGGTTTTACGCCAAAACTAACCATTAAAAAAGTTCACGTTGTATATTCATAATCAAAACTTCTCTTGTAAATCATATTTTTTGTGCTAAGTATCGAATTAGTTCAAAAATATAGTTTCGAGATTAACATCAATAAAAATTTCGCTCTCATAGAATTTAGAAAATAGTAAAAAACACAAATATTAATGATTTTTTTTTTGTGCTATATTATTATAAACTTACATTTAATGATTATTTATGGTTTGAACGATAAAAAATATACAATATTTACATAATATCCTATAATAATAATGTCCAACTATATTTTATAAACGGTTGAATACGCGAGATATTTTTTTTTTTTTTTTTGTTATCCATTATGATTATGACATTTTTATAAAATGTATTTAACTCTTAACGCGCATTTTTGTAGTAGAGATTTCGTGATTCTAAGCTACCTTATTCACATCTTAAAAGCTTATTATCTTAATTAATCACTTAAAGCAGTTACACGAAATTAAAATTGGCTATGGTTACACTACAAAGAGTTAGATGGAAAAAAATATGACACAGAAAACCATTCACAAGAATCGTGGCAAGCTTTTCAAAACATCAGTTGTTTTACTAACTCAATTATTGGTAGCTGCTGCATGCTATCAATTCTGCTTTTCCGGTTACCAGTCTAAGTATAAAATTTTACTTCAATAGTTTCGAAACAGTTAAGCATGTTACATGTATTTGTTGGTTTAAATAAGTATTTGTATATAAATCTTCATTTTATATTATTGAAGATATTTATAAAAAATATCTTTATTAATATACTGACAATGATAAATAAACCTACATATTAATAAAAATATTCCAATATACTGTTTTAATCATTGCATTATTAATATTTGTTAACATCGCATATATTACTGAAAGGCGAAACTAAGCGATGTAGAATATGTCAGGCAATTTCGTGATTTAAAGCATACCTTATTCGCTTTGTAAGAGGCTTATACAAATAGCACTGTAAATATCACATGATGTCGGAATTATAATATAGTAAATTTTAGCATCCGTTAAATGTGACAGCCATCTTTACCAGGCGACATAGAGATTTTTAGTACGTCGTTGGTTGGTTACTGGTTATGTTGAAAATAATAATCTTTTCTCCTTTTACCATTGTATGCATCACAAATGCAGCGCTATATAAACTGCTCGTTTTAAGGGTTTAGATAATGAATAATGAGCTATCATATTTATTTTACATACGCATGTACATTGAAGATACTTTTCTTTATTTTATTTTATAGCTCAAGTATCTTTCTAAAACGATTGCTCTCTATATAGTATATGACATTAAAGTGCAAAAATATCAAGCAAACCTCTATTGATTATATTTATGATTTTCAGTTAGACAAAATTGTTTCTACGTTAAATTCATAGTGTTGCTATGTGGTGATTATTTCAAAACGAAAACATTTATTTTGCACAAACAGATAACTTTTCTAATTGGATGGATGCGACCTTGTCATTTATTACTAAAACATAAGAATATTATTACAATAATAATTATTTAAGTCACAATGATTTCTGAATGATGTTTTAACAAATCAGTTTAACGATTGATATTCTATGAATTTGGTATTAAAACAACATTAAGAATGACTTTAAATTTTGTATACTACAGTGGAGTATCAATAATAATGAAAAACAATCAGCATTTAATTCAACTTTTTTCAAAAAAAACATTTGATTATAAATAAATAAGACACTTTTTCAGATAAACATTTTGTTCAACAATATAACTGATTTTATAAAGCAAAGTCTGTGGAAATAAACAGTTTTTCCGCCATTTACGTGACGGTTTATTTAATTATTATGTGTAAAAAAAAAAACAAATAAAAGAATAGTGACTGAAGTCTCATCTGGTTTCTCACATATATCAAATTTGTTATAATTTTACATACAATAAAATAAAAATATTCCTAGGAACACTGAAGTAAAAAAATATTGTCAATAGTGTTTTTTGGAATATATTTTAAATGAGTTTTATGAACCTTATGTTTGATTTATTATATGGCATCATAGTATATTCATAAATTAACTATTTTTTATATGTTTTAAAATATCGCACTTCTATGAAAACATCGCCAAAAACCAAAAAAATCCTGCTTTAGTTGTGAATTCTGAGTAACCTGTCTGATCAGTAAGTATTTATGATAATGTACGACTGCCATATCCCCGGTTATTTTTATTGCTGTGCACATTGTAATTTGAAACATTTTCATAATATCGGGAACAAAATTGCCATGTTCATTATATACATAAACCATAATATCAGGTATGTCAGTAGTAGTGAATCTTTTGACGTGCCGATCAAAAAATAAGTTTATTTTACTTACTAAAGTTTAATTATATATACGTAACATAAATATAATAGCCCTGAATTGTTATGATCTTGAAAAATTGTTATTTTCTATTTATTTATTTAACAATTGCGGAAAATTAAATTTGTGAACTACTCACGTGTCAGCAAAATTTACTCACGTGCCCCGCGATTTCTGAGATGTGCTCAGTTCAAATCATAAAAAAATGCAATAATATTTGAATATTGCATAAATTTTAAACAATTTTATAATTAAATGTGATTAAACACTGTACTTCTTTCCAAAAAAATATTATATGATTTGGAATGTTTTAATATATCGCCAAAAAGTCTTAATCCAGAACGAATTTTGGAGAGAATTAGTAATAAAGCTCTTCAACAATTTTATAAAAAAATCTTTGAAGTAGTTTTCGCTGCGAATTCATGAAATTTTTCGCCATATTAAAATTTAGTAAAGATGGAAATGTGATACATCAACAACATTTCATAATTTTATTACGAAAGTTTATTATTCTGTTGGGCGCGTATATTTATAAAATTTTGACAGCATTTTTATGTCGCTTTCCCATAAAATAATAAATTAGGGTGGGGGTGACTTTCAGCCATAAAATGTTTTAAACACCATATCGTTTGTTGTTGAACATTAAAGGCATACTTCATACAACTCTTGAAGCCGTAACAACGCTTTCGGCATTTCTGAAATTTCGCAAACGATTCAAAACACAGTATGAGCGGCTACATCGTCAAAAAACTAATGATAGGTACCTACAAAAAATATTGCTCGATCAATCTCATCCATACTATTATAATAATATATAAATAATAAATTGCTTTTATTATAAGAGAATTCTCAAACGTAATATACTTTAGACACTGCATTTCAATAAAAGAATGAATGGTGATATTTATTTATTATATACAATCGTTTCTTATATGGGTTCTCCAAAAAACTTTGATCACTTACCTTTAATTCAGAATAAAGCAATACACACCAATAATTGTTATTATTACACTATAAGTACTCGTGATGAACTTTATGTATAGATACATTTACAATTTTGTAGAAATAATGAGAGCAATACATAATTTTTCAATTATTGCTTACTGACATTTGTATATTTATATTACAATGTGATGTAATTGAATTTTTCCATTTATATCTGGATAACTTTGTTTACCGTTCAATGAAAACAAAATCGTTGCACTTTTTTTTATTCGCAATTATCTTTTGATGTAGATGTAAAAGTTTGATTTGCCTCGACCAAATTATTTATCATGAAAATATAATTTTCATTACTGTGATAAATACTTTTTGGAATATTTAAAATGGTCCATGCTCTGATAATTTACCGAGAAACCACCCTTTACAAAGTAACAAAAATGAAATGTGAAAGCGTTGAATTTCGGTAACTTCTTATAAACTCTTAAATGTTTTTTGGCTATAAAGCAGATTCTCTCAGGTCCAAAAAAAAGTTTCAGAGGCTCCAAAAAAAATTGAACGAAAAGAAAAACTTGAAAGTTTTTTACCATATTATAGTGATTTATAAATTTTAATTGAAACAATACCACCAAAAATACGTATTTGTAAAAATAAGTAGATTAAATATTTTTATAAAAGAGAGTTTACCGAGATGAGTTTTTAAGTAAAGTAAATTGAGTATAAATGTTTCACAATTGCGTTGAGAACTGTATTTGTAAATGGTTATGCTTGATGATGATATGAAACATTCTACTTTCTCTGAAACACCCTCACCGTATCACAATATTTCGCCTATAAGTAAATACATTCGCATGCCGAGTGAAATTCAATGGCCCGCGTAGAGTTAGTTTGGAAAGTAAATACATCACAAGTCAAAGTCGAATCTTACATAATGCCCATGGATGTATTACCTCTCAGGTCGGCGCACAAAGTTTCCTTGCGCCCTAGCCGAGAAAACTCATTAAAGCTCGCACTAAACTTTTCCACCCGACCTGCAAACGTACGTAGCATTTGGCCTGAGTCTTTGTAATTTGTAACTGAATAAATAAAGTAGCCAAACTGCAGTGACAATGAATAATTTATTTGAGTACCGTAGCACGCGATTTGTTCCTTGGGTATTTGCTTACCTCTATTAAATGAGAACAAAGCTAAACTGTTTCACTATCTGAATGTTACATTTCAGTATCGAATATATGTTTAACAATTAAGATTTCAAACAAAAGATTGCAATAGTGTATTTATTCAAAATGATTGAGGTTATCGTATGTTCAGTTAATTTTATTTAAATGTAAAAATTTATTTTCCATACAATATGTGATTTAAAATAAAAATTGATTTACAGTGGACAGTATTCTATTAACGTGTTTCTATTTAAACCTAAAATACTTACAATATTGTGCGCACTTCATTTTCTGCAATATTTTTTGTCTACTAAAAAAGCTTAGGTTACTAGGTTGATTATTTTCCTTCGTGAACCAATAGATCAATAAATTTATGAAAAATCACTAAATAATAAATATCGTCTAATATTATAATATACTCAATCAAGAAAATTTAATGGTCATAGGTCTTCGTCCATTATACGTTATATTATGAATGACTAATTTATTCTCCTAATTTCAAATCGACGAATACTAAAAGCAAAAATCCATTCCTTCAAAAAAATATTCCTTTTAAATTCTTTGCCATTATATATTTAAAAGACTTTTATAAAATAGCTTTGGCAATTTTTGTACGAAAACGGGATGTTTTTGGAGCAAATATTATTTCGCAGATTATTCAATAAACCAAAATAAATTAAAAGTAAACATTTTGCGCGGATTGAACTTGCCGCCTTTTTTGAAAAAAAAAGCAATATAGAATTCTTTTTATGAAAATACTAAAACTGTGGAAGTTTTCAAGCGAAAAGCCGAACTTTTCGCAACATTATTCTTTGAGCTTTTACGTTCAGAATCGCGTGTACTCAGAGTCATCTTTGAATCGACAAAGAAACGTGCTCTCTGGAGCGTCGAATTAAATACTGGAGTCGATTTTATTGTCTATTTTCTGCGTGAACAATATTCTTTCGTAGATTACATTTTTCTTTAAACTGCTTCCTTTTATTGCTGCACGACATTTTTATATACTTCGAATCATTTCAATGGGCGGGCGTTATTGATTTTTTATGTTTCCTCGTTTTTATTGCGATTTTTCTCAATACCGTCACGCAAATGAATAATTGGTACTCTAAAATTTTTTTTGCTATTACCGAAATATCTTTTCAATCGTTTTGAAACTCACAACATTTACAAATTTCAAACAGTTTTTAATCAAGCGGCATCTTTTACTTTTAATATGAATAATATTAACATCGTGAAATATTGGATTCTTACTCAGTTAAATATTATATTAATAATTGAAACAAAATAATAAATAACAAACTGTAAGGACAGGTATTTTTATATGAGACATATTTTTAATATATTTTTTAACACAAAATAAATTTATAATTCGATAATGAATTTTAACGGAAAATGATGTTTACATTGTTCACAATGAACGGATTTCATTGTTGTTGCTTTTCCTACATCTTCCGTTTTAATGTGAAGCATTTGAACTACCAAATAAATACTTTATCAGCGAAAGCTATGATATAATGAGAATATGTTAATATTCAATCTCATTAAACTCCACTCTATTAAATGTGGCAATCTAAAATCTTTAAAAATATCATTGATAGTGATGTATCTGTTATTTAAATTAATGATTGAAACGAAATTTACTAAGAGAAATATAGAATAATAATATAATTCATATTATTTTGTTTGAAAAATCTACATGAAAATCAAAAGGTTTAATCTTATGAGAACATAATGATTTCTGATAGAATGTTCTCACTGAGAGACAATCAAATAAACAAATCAAACAAATAAAATATGCTGATCAAATAAACAAATCTTTATTCTTTGTGTAACACAGTGCTTCCCAGATTGGGGGCCGCCGCCCCCTGGTGGGCAACAGATTTTTTCCGGGGGCCGCCGCAGAATATGTTTTGTATTGATGAGGGAGGGTATAGATAATAATTTACGGTACATGGTTTCTCATAATATTTTTATATTCAGTCACTTAAATTTAACAATAATTTAAATTCAAACCTTAATGAATGGCGTAAAATAAGCTAAATAAATTTATCAGCAGTTCAAAAACGCTAAAAATATATTTTACGAAACTTTTTTTTTTTTATTAGAACCTTTTTGCAAATAAATTATTTTATTCTAATTTAAGCCATAGACTCGCGTAATAAGATTGAACCCTTTCAGTCGTAACTATGTTATTTGAGTAGTGTACTTACGTATATTTTGACGTATACTCTTCTGAAATGTATTAGGGATAAGTCGTGAGGTGCGCTTTTGGAAAGCAAGGAATTAATGGATGACCGCTGCTCGGCGAAATGAGAAGGGCTGTGTAGACCTTAGTACCAGCGGAGGGGTCTTGCGATCGAAAGGCCTCAGCCAATCTAGTAGGGATCAACTCTAAGCCGGGTTCGGAGTGTTTTGCCACTGTATTTAAGCACGGCGTACATGTGTCGAGGTCGTATGAAAAAATCAGGCATTAAATTTCATCATAACGCAATATAATCCTTTTACTTTTTTATTAAAACTAATTAATATTTTTATGTAATAAAATGCATTCCATATTTTATATGGAAGTAATAAAAAGTTTAGAAAAAAACAATTTATTTTCTATTGATGTCTAACAATTTATACAAAAAAAAAGTTATCTTCATACCTATTTAGTATAGTAGATAAATTGTTTATTGGATAAACATCAAAAATTAAACAGTATTAAAAAAATATTTTGAGGATATCTTCTATCATCCAATTAAAATATGTCACCTTCGATGGTCTGATCCACGAAGGTTTCCTCTCCTCTCACTTTCCATGCGACGCCACTGACTTAGAGATCCATGGGCTGATATTTTTAAAAATAATAAGCAAAATTTGACTCAATCCTCAAAATGTTTCTCCATCACTGGTCTAGTTGGTAAGACATTTGCCCTGGCGATTAGACGAGTTTTCGTTCAAGACTTCTATTCCTAGTAAAGTCAATGATTCAATTATTTCTATTAATTAAAATGTGAATTACACGTGTATTATTGTGAAGTCTTTTTCCGTCGAGTGGATCGCATACGATGTTTCTATTTATTAATAATCTGCGCATTGGCTGTTATTCCAATTAAAACAATATAGACACCGTAGAATTAAAACATTTAAAAACAGCACATCTAAATAGCATAGCAGGTATTCAAATCCAATTCTGCAGCTTCCAACTGGCATTTTATGTACCGTGACCGGTGGTTAAAATATGAACTACATTTTTGAATATTTACTCAATTATGTTTTACTATTGAAGTCCAAAAAATAATTTCTCTATTCTGATATTTCTGGCGTACCTAATTAAAAAGAAACTGTTGGGTGTATGTTATCTACTAACATACGTCAAATCAGTGATGCCGCGGTATCAAACAGATATCGAATATATTATTGCAATAATTTGAATCTATATAGTTTTTACTAAATAAATGCTAAATTAATCAACAATTGATTTTTTTTCTCTTATGCAAGTTTTTCATACGTGACGTAAATGGAGTCCATAGTTACATTTAAATAGTAGATCTCGTTGGCTTTACTTTTATAGTATTGTTGAATATTTTTTTCTCATAAGAATTATCACCTTTTCAACGGATTTTATTTAATAAAAAAATAAATGAATTAAACATCGTTATTATAAAACTAATTATTTTAATATCTAACACCTCGCTTTAAAATTATAATTGTCTTTTAATTAAAAAACAGTTGACTAATCCTTTAAAATTATAAACAGTAAACTAGAAATTACTAAGCCTCTGAAATAAGTATTATATATATATATAATATTTTTGATTGTATTGAATCCAGGCTTACATTTAAATTGGATTCGTGAAAGTCTTTACTTAGAAGAACTTTCTGAGACTAAGCTTTAGAATCTCAATGCCTAAAAAGAAAAGAAAACCCCATTGCTGCGCTAATAGAAGGTTGTCCGTTCAAACAAATGCCATACAAAAAATATTATTTGACCGTCAATCGAAAGAAATTTCTCCAATTTAAGAAAAGAAATACATTTCATAACTCACGAATTCCGTTTATATTTTCAATTATTATTCTGACGTTTATCATCTTGGTGATCGAATAACTTCTTTCGTTTATTGCGAATATGATAAATATATTGAGTAATAATTACATTTATAACGATTTTTTACCATACATCGCCGCAATTGACTGTATAAAATAATACTTCTCATAAATCTTTCTGAAATTACCGATAAGTCTTAAGAACCTTTTAATTTTTATATCTGTATCTGTACCGTCAATCAAAAACATTTTACATACCAATGTTGAAATAATCTTTTAAATAATTTATTTTTCTACAAGAATTTAGTAATACGTTTTTTATTTGTAATTAAGTTTATCTCAATTTGTTTTTTTTTCAAGCATTATCGTCAGGGGGAAAAAAGGATCAATTTGAATGTAACAAAAAATATTATACGTTGATTACTTCACAGGTAGGATTCCTGAGCAGGAAAATTATGATTTCATAACATTTTTTTAGCAAAACTATTAAATCATTTCAATAACAATAAATACATATTTTAATATGGTTCATATCGTGAATTACTTTTTGCATATCTTCTAAATGCTAGAAAATATAGTATTTTTGTTATATTTGTCTTCATTCCTGACACTAACCTTGAGTATACTTACCTCAAAACAGATTAACATTACTATTATTTTTGGCTCAATAATGATATTTCACTAGTTATTGCAATGAAAAAATGCACAAAAATATGCCCTTCTTTTAAACGCAGTGTCCAATTAATTTCGTACGCGTACTGTATTCTCAATAAAATGTCTCTAAATAACAATAGTATTCCCTTGGGTTCATAACTAACCACAAGCCACTGTCTGCATGCTGGAATAATAGCTCAAAATATACAATGAAAGATTTCAGTATGTTACTTATTAAAACTGGATCTTAAGAAAACAGACAAAAATATAAACGTCATTCACTGGAAATTCGATAATAACTTTTTGTCGTACAAAAACAGTAGTTACTTCTTATATAAATAGGAATGATGCATTTATATTTCATATAGCTTAATAATATAGACTTAGAGAACATTATAGATTCTAAAAAAAAAGAAAATGTATACATATATATATATATAATACATAAATAAGTCCGTGGTCCAATGGTCAACATCTTTGGCTTCTATAGCACTTTGTTTGATTTTTGTGTGTCTGTATGTGTGTATGTATGTATGCGCATGTGTCTGTACATGTACGGATATAGTATGGGGGAAGCATATGGAATGTGATTTGCAAAATAATGCATATGGAGTTCCCGTGAACTTCTTATCTCTGTAGTGATCACGCCCTTCTGTCTGCAAATGATGGTAAGAGGATGCAATTTACAATTTTTCAAAAACTTTATCGACGAAGGAGACTAGAAGAACTTTGACACTGGCGCTTCCTGGTACTTAAAGCTCCATAAATTTGATATCCAAAAACAAATCACGGTGCTCACGGGCTTAAGTTTCAGTAGTGTAGCTTAAATTTGTAATCTAAAAATGAGTTTCTGTTCCTAGGCATGGATGTTTGTGATGTCATAAAGTTCTTTCCCACTCATCCAATCCGTAACCACGGGACGATTTGCTTATCACCAATCTTGCCTTAGCCATTACTTTTATATCACTACTTTTAAAAATAAATAGAGTTTGAGCAACTGAGTTATAAGCCGTTTCCATAGAAAAATCTTATGTAGAAATAAATAATCTTCATAAGAATTCCATACGCTCCACATTGATATCGAACAAAGTTGAAAAACATATACGTACTTGTTTTGTTAATAATATATTACACATCAATAATTATAAATAACAGATAACGTAGTAGAAGTTTTAGTCGTTTAAGTAATTTATAAAATAGCATATAAAAATGTTTACTAAGTTTTCTAAATAAATTTTAAATCGGATAAATCGTCTTGAGCTATCAGCTATACTTTTTGGTGAAATATTGTGATAATTATCTGAACCATAAAAATACTTCATGGACTTATAGCAAAGATATTGTGTTCAATATTCTACAGTGGTTTTTCCTCAATTGAATATGATGAATTCAAATCGGATTTTGGAAAAAATATTATTGGTTACAATAAAACATGAACGGTGATTTTTTTTTTTTCAAATTTTGTAAAGAAATTTATTGATTGCTTCAATCCAGTGTTACAATAAGGAACACGTTCCCTTATTGTTACGTATGTAAGTATGATTTCTACCATACTCCTTTTTTCTATCCAAATTTAAAAAGCACGAAAAAACAATTCTCTAAGAAAAATAATTGGAATAATAAAATATTCAAAACTTTAACAGTGTAATCAAGGAAACTGATAACTTATAATTAATAACTTATAATTGATAATTACGAAATATTACTTTTATCATTTTTGCCATAAAACATAAAACAAAATTTTGCAATCACAGTTTGTTTTATCGCTATTATTATAACATTGTCTTTTTTGTCATTTACTGATGACGTCAGAATTGACATTCATATATGGTCAAAAATTAAATACGTGCATCGCATTTATATGGACAAGATACAAATGTAAATTTATTCATTTTTTATACAGAATCTAGAGTAGATTGGTATCAAAGTAGGCCAAACGCCATTTACAAATTTGTACAAGAAAGGTGATTTTTCGAACGCCAAATGGCTATTTTTGATACAATACGCAAACTTCATAACTAAAAATCTATTTTTGGAAAGAAAATCACTTGCACAATAATAAACAATAAAAACATAAATTTCGTATAAAATTGCGTTTGGTCTAATTTGATACTAAGCTACTAGAATATAAATATTCACACAGGCTGTGCTGGAAAAGTGTTTACCTTTAAATACATTAAATTATACGTTGTGGTCGGTTCTCACACGGGTCCAATAGGTCACGCTGATTTGATTGCAACTAAAGCTAACTTCACGGCATTTGGAAAGTTTGCTAATTTATTTGGGGATCGTTATAAGTTATAACCTTTATTCCTTACTAGAATCAATAAAATCGTCTATAACGAGTAGCTCTCAGTATACTAATTATACACTGGATACTTTGTATCAACTTGATTTAAGTGGGTGAGCTAGTCGCATTTTTATTATTATTGATATGTTTTTTTTATGGGAAACTAACTTGTTGTAGCGTAAATAATAAATAAAAACCACGGTGCATACTATGTGCAAGCATGAATTATGTCGAGTCGTCAATATATTCACACCATACAAGAAAATATAAATTTCAACTTTTAATAGTCTTCATCGATTAAAAACCGACACAAAACTCAACCTAATTCAAATTATAATCAAGTTATCAAAATATTACAGAAACTTATGTATACTACTACCAAACAAAGGCGTCTAATCCCGGATTCTTTTTGTGATTCCGGGATTTCGGAATTGTCAATTTCTCCAATCCCGGGAACTCCTGCTTAAACATTCAGCATAAAATTGTGTATAAATTTGGGATTGAGACATTTTTGCCCAGCAATTTTCCAATCCTGGGATTTTTTTAAAAAAGTTAGTTGATTTAATAACCCAGGAATTTACGGAATTCCTAAAATGAAAACATTTGGGAATGGAACACCTTTTCTTTAGCCCTCGCACAATTTTCTCAATTTTTTTCAATCCACACAAAATCACAAAATTCGACTGGATCCTGAATTAGAGGTCTTTAGCCAAACATATTTCTAATACTCATTTAAGATTGCTTAAATTGCTATGCGTGACCTTTTTATTGACAAAAGAAAAATTATATTGTAATTAGTAATTGCCGGTGTTTTTTTCCTTAATAAAATGTATCAATGTATGGTCTCATTAATGAGGTCTGGAGCATGCCTGCTTATAACTATTTGTGTGGTCCAGAAACCAGCAATTAGGTTTGCTGATCCAATGCTCTACTGCGCTTAAAAGCTATGCACAATTCCACAGTTTAATTTCCCTGTAGCTACTAAACCGCATTACAATATCTTCCTTAAAGTTTACAAATAGTCACCGTCCTTGCCATAGTTGATCACAATATAATTGTTTTCTTTTATTTCGTAATAATAAACTGCAGATAACAAACAGCTTTACAAAAATCTTTGTACACAAAAAATAAACATTGCGTATATTGAATATATTAAATTTAGTTCATATTTCAAGACTAATTTGCAAAATTTAACAATACAAATCACAAAATAAACGTTTTAATATATTTTTTACTTCAAGAACAAACATTTTTTTGCTGGTTATTGACAATTTGATGTTTAACGTAACGGATGATTAACATTATTTGAATAGCAACAAAACAAAATTGTACATGGTTCTTTTTTCGGCGGTACATAAGTATGATAAATTTTAATTCATGGTAGAAAAAATATTTTAACGACCAATACCTGGAAAGATTCAGACCCATTGTGTTTAAAATTAAATAAAATTAGCTACAGAAATATATTGACGGCGGAATATCCTTGAACACAACGTTTGCCATTGAAATCTTTTTATACTTAACAACATAAAGATTACTAATTCTTTCTGAAATTGGCAACTAAACAGTATTTAAGCAATGCCCATCCTCCTATTTATTCATGGAAGTGTAATGGGTAGATGATCATCATAAGCTTTTCTGGGATCATTCTACATATATGTAATATGAAAAAATATATAAAAAGTTTTAACATGGTATGTCTATTTTTTGACAAATTGATATTTGATACGTGATATTACATTGCCTCAGGTTTTATATTGCTCTACTGTAAAATTTTGAAAAATTGACATATCATGTTTAACCTTTCCACTGCAGAAATATGATCCCATATGCCGATCATGTGTCATGTAGTCGAGTGCTCGATGGCTTGGACAAGCGTTCAGCCATTTACTGGTTAACGGAATCAAATACCGGAATGAGGACAGTCAGAAACTTTCGATGAATTCAATGAAAACTTTGTGGAAAATTAGTTTTTATTTAAAAATGAAAATTACTTCATCGGTAGTATTAAATTAAGTGATACGTTTTTGGTTTTTTTTTCAATAATAATTGTATTTGAATTACACTGAAGTCTTTTTTGCACTGTAGATACGTTCCATAATAAACATGTATAAAAAACCGTGTACAAAAAAAAAGTGTAAAAAAGTGATTGAATCAATAAAATGATTTAAGATTGGTTCCCTGAATTTAAGAAACCTTATTATTTAGAAAAAATGACAATTATGGAGATCCAATAAGTAAATTACCCAAAGTGTTATTCAAAACATATAATTTAATCGATAAAAAATAATACTATTTATCGCTACTTATACATGGAGGATTTTATGAGGGATTAGACATAAATCACTTTAATCACTATTTAATCACTAATCACGAAATTTTCTGACACGTCTGGTGTATTAGGGCGTAATGGAGTATTTCGTTTGTTATTAGAGCTTTGTGTTTTTGAATTTCTTGCTATTAGGAAATCCGCGATCCGCTTTTCAATGGACCGTGTTTTTAAAATTGTAGAAAAAACGTTTAAAAAAAGAGTATAATTCATTAATGGATTTGCACTGAAATGCAAAGTTAATGTTTTCAGACTTCCTCACTCACACACTCACACACACATTTAATATCCGTTCCTGTAAACAATTTGGTTAAATACTTTCCATATTCTACACGATATTATTTTTTTTAACCTCTGAAGAGAGAGTCAACTGACTTATAAGAATCCATTTAATAAATCTTTTGAAATGCATCAATGTATTTACTTGCTATATATGAGATAAACATCTCAATCACTTACACCATCCAGGATCTCCAATTAACTAGATTCTGAATTTCTCGTAACCTTCTTTTGATATAAAATCCCAATTTTATACTCATGTTATATATGGTCGCGTTGCAATATTTATTTCTTGAGGTAAGTGTTTTTTAAACATGTCAATAAAACTCTGGCTCAACACCGACTTTAAGTGTAGGATGAAAACAGATGAAATAAAGTATTAGCAGCCGTTACAGAAATGCATAAAATGGCTTTTATTGCACATATATATTTTGATTTAATTGCTTAATAACATTTTGGATAATAAAATTGGTCGTGACAAACGAACGGTATTTTAATAGTTTACGAGACGTAGCACACATAATAACTGTATATATCATTCATTGCACTATACATTTTTAAAGATCCATATCTTTATAAATTTAGGTTAGCACCAAAAATATACAGCATATTTAAAATTAAGCCAAATTTCTATAATAGTTGGACTTTACACACGAATTTTTTAACAATATTATTATTTAAAACCTTCATTGAGCTCTCGAGAAGTGTAGTGAGCTAATTAGTTAATGATAAAATTTATCTATTGGACTTTAAGTAAAATCTTGTATTTATTTGGTGTTTTGGTGGATTTTGTATTTTTATTTAAGTGAGATAACACTATTACAGTATTTATTTACTAAGCTCACTCATTTGTTACTATATTATATGTTACTATATTGTATATATATAATATTATAACGCCTCAAACTCATGTTTTACCTTTCAGAGGCTCATATTTGAAATTAAAAATTATCATTAACTCGTTCTCTACTAAGTCAGATCAATACGATCTGTTATTCGTTTTATTTCCATTGGTTATTTAACTATTTATAAATTGAAAAAAAAATGAAGAAAGAAAAATATATTACAGCTTATAGAGACGCTAAATATTGCTTAAATTTAAATGACATGCGATTAACTTTATGATAGTTATTTTCGTACAAGATGAAAGTTCAACATGAGAAGAAGAGAGATAACACCCATGCCCAAGATCTTAAATATAAAATTGAAAGAAATTCTATTTGAGATCACCTTTGTCGGGATTTGAATCCAGACCCACCTATTCGGCAGAGTTCAGATTTTACCACTATTCCTAAACACGAATATTCGTTACAATGTTTACCCAGAAATAATAAAACTGTCGATTACTACATAATTCATTTTAAGAATTCAGTTAATCATTTTATTAATTCATATATGTATTCTGATGTGGATTAATAAAATATCAGTGGAAATATGATAAAACAAAAAACTCAATTGTAAAACATGCACATATCTGTAAATGCGATAAGTCATTTGAAATTGCATAATGATAGTTTTTAAATTCGCCTGTAAAAACTTTCCATTATATCCGAGAGGCTTTTATATCCATTGTCTCCTGGCAAAATGCCACACTTCCACTACATCCCAAATGCAACCACGTTTTGGCAACACCGCACATAATATTTTTTGTTGTTTTCACTTTGTGTGAACAAGATGGAAGAGTTTTAACAAAAGCTTTTCTATTGTTAGTTTTGTGTTTTCCTTTTGTATTTATTTACTATTAAAATACCTTTGAGAGAATAAATTGGTAATGCAAGTATGTATATTTAACTATTATCTAAATTAATATATCACACATGTCTTACCTTGACTATTTTAAACAAATTAAATCAATATGAAAATGTTTAATTGCTCCATTACAAAATGTATTTATATAGTTTTAAGTAACATTATTTACAAAAACAATTATTTGAATTTTTAGTTTTTTTTATTCTGTTAACGACATTGATATGTGAAAATTTAAACAGCAATGACTTTTTTATAGTATAAATAAGTTTCAATAAATTGTTTGCAAACATACACCGTGAATAATAAAACTGAATTAATAAAAAATCTGAAAAATATACACCGTTACTCCGACTTTAGAATGCTCTTTACAAAATTGTGTAACCATTAATTGAAATAATCGATATTGTGTTTTGCTGAAAAAATAATCCGGTTGAAACTACAGTTTTCTGTTTCTAATGAAAAAATATTCGATTTTTATAATGGTGGAAATATTGGTTTCAGAATGGCATTGTAAAATTCAAATTTGGATGTTTTTGAATACCAATAATTTTTACTTAGACTAGACTTATCACTCTCTTTGGCACTATATTATTGTACTCTACGTTATTTGAAATTTGATAGACGCAGAATAAAGCATTACACTTAATTGTTAAATGACTTAAATGATTAAATTTATTATAAGTTTAGTAAATACAAAAATTAAGCATACTCATAAATTCACTTTACACAATATTATTATGGTGTAAAATACGTCCAACTAAATGCAATCTTACATGCATCCATTTACACTGCATTACCGTTTTTTAACATATGACAAAAAGGCAGAAACAACCTACGCTTGGCAGTTTCCATTAGCGATAGAAGGGAAGGTGTCGCAAAGCATCTCCTTTCCTCTCACACCTTCGAGTCGATCAATCTTCCGGCAGGAGTCGGAGCATTGTTTGTTGACAATAAAGAAAATGTAAGCAACAAACTACGTGTCGGGAACATTGCGCTGAGCATTAAATCGAGGAAATCTTTCACTCTCTAAACACGTGCCTTTACAACATCGACGATAGAATAACTCCACCTTGAAACAATTTAGTTGCTTAGCAGTTGAATAAATACTCTTATATTCGATAATATTTCGAAACAATAAATATATCCTAAGAATATATTTTAAATCTTGTTAATAATCTTTAAGCAAGCATGCTCTTATGAATATGTTCCAACCCATCATAAAATATGCAATAAATTAAACATACACATTAAATAGTTTATACAACATCGTTGTGATAAAAGACTTTGCGTTGGAAATAATAATTATGAGTTAATAAATATTAATATCGCTACTTTTTTTAGTCCATCCCCGCTTTATATGTGGAGCATACGTTCTCCTAACGGAGGTATCTCAACAGGACTTCTACTACGTGAACTGCTTGTAATTCAGTTCATCCCCTTTTTTACGATGAAAGTAGTGGTAAAAATCGTATAACGTAAAAATAGTGGCTGTTAAACGTATAATTCAATTTTTCAAAGATTTTAATAATTTAAAGTGTGTTATTTTTGAATTTCTATATTTCAAAAATAATTATTGTTTAAATACCTCGGTACACATTGCTTTGAATTTTCTTTAATATGTCAATAAAAACAAAAAAAAATATTTTAAAATCATAATGCTTATAATTTTGTCTGAAACACAACATTTACATTCAAGCTCGTTAGGCTTATTTTTTTATATTAATAATGCGTGAAGAAAAGACGATTTTAGAACGTGATATTTTATTAAAAACCTATATCAACATAGGATTAAAAAATAAAATTGATTTATCACACATTGCATTTATATGTAACTTTCACTTAATAATAAACATACAAAAAAATGTTTATAAACAAGCATTACTTCATAAATTCATATTTCATAGTACAATTATAATAAAAAATAAAGTAAAATTACAAAATAAATAATTTAAGTAAAATTAATGAATGTGCCGCTCTATATTCCTTTCGTATCTCGACAATCTTTCAATTGATTTCGGCATAATAATAAATGTTTCATTCACTTCTTGATGGTATCATCTGTAACTCTGTTTATATATTGCAAGCACGTTCTTTTTTGCTGATGTCTTTTAAATTATAATCCATTATTCGTACCTGTAAACATTTAAGGGGGAGGTTACTTTAACCGCGAGTTACAGGCTTGGCAGGCAGGCGTCTCTCGTGACAGCTGCGTCTCGGAAAACCTTCTTGTCACTCGTTATTTTGTCGCAAATTCGCAATTACTTTCCATTTGACACGCTATGAACAATTTTGAACGTCGACAGCGTGGTTAATCACTTGAAATAAATCTTAACAAAAATATTAACTTATGTACAAGTATTGTGAATTCTTCATCAAATGAAATTCTTTCAAAACCCAGGGTTCCAAAAACTATACCTCTTATCTTTTTTTTTCCTTTTCAAACCGATTAAATAAAAAGATAACCATACAATCGTAAAAAAAACAATATTTTAAACCATCAAACTCTACAAAATTAATTAGATACTTGCTAGTTATTTTCTTAACTCCATAACTGAATTGATAACTCAATTAATATTTTAAGTTTCGCATTGATCGTGTCACACTCAGCGAAGATGTATTTAATATGAGTTTTGTAATTTATACCAAGTTAGTTTTGTTTCCTGTTACATGATTAAATAATCTTTGATGTGACTTACTGAAATTAATTAATATATCTTGCTTTATTTAACGTATTTAACTTTCCTGCACCATACTTAACAAATTAAACTCTAATAGAATTTAAACAGTCGCTTCCGTCAAGCAATTATTTTCAAACTTATCTATTTTTAACCCTTTTACCTGATGAGTATTTCCAGTATAAAATTTTATCTTAATTAGGTTTTTCTCTTTTTTGTCACGAATGCCGTTTTAAGCTGTTTTCTTAATTACTTGAATTGTTTTTTTACATTATGAACCTTTCTCAAACGTTCAAATACATGCGTTTTCAATATTTATAAAATGTTTTAAATCGGTAATATATATAATTGTATTTCAATTAGATGTAGAGAACTTGTATATTGAATAAAATGTCGCCCACTGTGGTCTAGTTCAATGTTTCTTAACCGTTATACATCGCCGGACCACAAAAAAAAATCAAAAAATGTTGTGCTGACCAAATCATTGGAATAAAATAATAAATATTTATATATTATAATTGATTGTTTATTAAAAACATTTAATTTTGCAACACAGTATGCTGATATAATAATAATATATATAAGTATATTAAAACAAACGATAACAAAAAAAAATACTTAAAAATTCAGTTTTCGTGGACCACCGGTTAAGAAATTATGGTTTAGTTGGTTAGAGCTTTCACTACCGATCAGGTGGGTCTGGATTCGATTCCCGATAAGTTCAATGTCAAATTGGATTTTTTAAATTTAAATTTGAGATCTTAGAGATTGGTGCTTATGGTATCAATTTTCCTTGGGTTCATCTCAAGTGACTTCTTATCGAGTATATCTCGTATGATCATTCAACTTCAACATATTTGACGCATTGGCATTAGCTGTAATGTCATTTTTTTTTAATTCAAAAAAAATAATTTATGACTCATTTTTTTTTAAATTATAATCTATATATATAAAACAAAGTGGGGTTATTTACACCACGTATATCTCGAGAATTACTGGAAGGATTTCAATGATATTTGATTTATAAAATTCTTATTTACCTAGAATAGCAGAATAAGCATTAAAACATCGGAAAAATATCACGGAAAATAAATTATGAAGAAAATAATGTTTCCATACATTTCGTTTTTTTTTGAAATTTCCAAATCGAACGCGGAACATGACGTTGTATACTGATTTCATCCGCTAGATGGCAAAGTATCCTAAATTCATTTGTTTCATACTTTGAATTAGAGATGTACCGACGAACTTGGTTGTGTCAGAATTCGAAACTAAATCTTCAATATCCATTTAAAAAAAAACTTTTCGGAATTTATGTCTCATGTTCATCACCGTCGCTAAAATATGTACTGAAATGTGAAAAGACGAATGAAAGTACATAAAATCAGAAAGTATGTAAAATAAATCAGTATACTTTTCATGTATATTATATTGTTATAGAATACTATCAAATCATTATTTTATTTTTGATCCCCATATACAGTCAATCCTGTTTTTATGCGATTTCGAAGTTATGCGGTTTTTTAAGAAATGCATTTTTTTTTAAATGTACTATATTTTACATATAAAAATGTTAAATATTACATCGAGAGCATATATCGTTGTATTTTGGATAGAATAGAGAGAATCATAAACACAACCGACATTTGAAAAAAAAATACGATTTCGGACTGTTTAAATCATGTTGCATCTGCCATCGCTGAATTAAGTCCACCTACTTAGGTATGTTACAGTCGATGAAACCATTGAAACATCGGTAATATCAGCTGAAATGATTATTTTAGCACATGAACTTGGCGGAGAAAGGTTTGATACCTTTAGCGAAAATTATATCGACGAATTACTTACAGATAAAGCTATAAGTGACGAAGATGTTAATAAATTAAATTTAATTATTGACAAAAAACCAGAAACAATCACGAATTAAAAAAAAATCATTTCCTTCACTGCGGAAATAATTGAAGAAGGTCTCCAAATTTTCAGTAAATTACAAGATCATTTTTTTCTAAATGATTCAAATTCTGAACGCGCATTCAAGTTTCAACGATAAAAAATATATATGGGTATAACAAACTGCATAACCAATTAATTATCGAAAAAGAAAACCTGAACAAAATCTAATCACTAATTTCATTGTTAGAAAACAACCATAGTTTTATGAAACTGATGCGCATACTATTTCTTCCGAAAAAGAGTGAACCACATGCTTTATTAATACACTTAGAATTGTCATACAGACTGAATATTTTTCAATATTTTTACGCCGTGTTTTTCCCCTTATTTTCTTATACTTTGCGATTTAGTGTATATTTTAACTCGCTGTTTCAAAGTTATGCGGATTTTAAAATTTAAGTAACGCACCCCACTTTTTCTATGGAAGTCAAGTTTTTTTTATGCGATTTTTTTTTGCGATATTTCGTGGAACGCATCTACCGCATTAAAACAGAATTGACTGTATAACTGTTTGTATGTGTGGAACATTAAACATACAATAATATTTTTTTTCTAATGAAAGATAATCTCATAAATATTATATTGAAGATTTGGAAAATGTTGCGTTCTTTGTTATAATGAGAATGTATATCATTTCGTAATATAAAAAATATGAAAATTCAGAATGAAGTTTCGTAAAATTATAAAAAAGTATTATTTGAATAATTTTGAAAAGATCCCTGTCATTATGTTAGTGACATGCATTGAAAACAAATTTATCCTAGACCAACACATTCCTTAGCAACAGTCTTTGTTTGACAGTTACTGTCAAACAATAGTAGTCGTTTGTCAACATGTGAAGATGTAATTTTATTATTTAAAATACAGTGAAATAAAGAGGTATTAGCTATGCCAAGTACTTCTAAACCAATCCGTAAGAGTGCTCGGAATGGTTTTCTAAGAGTCTTTCAGTTCTGTGAACATGAAAAATCCGAAAAACAACCAATAATTCCCTTCGGGTTGACATCATTGATTCACTTCGAACTGTCAATGGCGTAGTATGCCCAACATTTCGTGCCGCATGTCTATAGCTCAATTTGCTTGAAAACGATACTCATTGGGAGTACGCATGACAATCGCTGAAGCAATTGTTTCTGCATCTACAAGTCAGATACGCACATTATTTGCTATCATTATTTTGACATGCTTCCCATTGAATCCACGTGACAAGTACAAGGATGACATGTCCGAAGACACTTTACACCGAATTCGCGTCAGTTCAGGGAATCCCGATCTCGAGTTGAATGAGGAGATACATAACTAGACGTTGCTTTTGATCGAAGATATGTGTTATTTTCTCCAAGCATTTGCTGACTATCTATAACGGCCGTGTTCCTGTCGACGAATCGAATGGATTGATTTCGTTTCTGCCGAATTTTCGTAATTTCGTCTCATCGAACGACAATCAACAAAGTGTGCCTGAATATCATTGCTAATCACAAACATCATAATTGGTTGAGTGAACGAGCAATTCTTACAGCAAATAACAAAGATGTGGATCATTTCAACTTCACAATTCAAAATAAAATCGTTGGTCCACTGCATTCCTTTAAATCTATCGACTGTGCCACGTGAATAACATCATTTCAATGTAATTAAAATACTTTTCATTTTGAATTTTGCACATTTAATGAACATAATTAATTTTGAGTATTCATTTAAACTTAATTCAGCCGACACAACATTTATTGATTCTGAGGCGGTACGAAGTTCGTCGGGCCAGCTAGTGTTTAAATAAATCTAGTCTTCATTTATTTATATTTTTTCTATATGATTATTATAACGACTCTATATCTTCAATGTCGATGTGCTCTTTCATGACAGTATACTTGGTGAGTGAATAACTTTTCCTTTATTTATATTTAACATTCAAAAAAAATGTGTGAGTTTTTTTAGGAACTGCCATTATCCGTTGAAGTAATCTAGAACTACACGAGTTGAAATGGGTTATTTGAACCTTTATTTCGCAAACCGTTGAAACTTCTTGAAATCTTCGCGGGTTGTTTAAAATAACTAAATTACTTATTATGAAACTTATCACGCCCGTCCATCACAAATTCAAAACGTTCAGCATTTACGAAGTCAAGAAGAAGAGATTTCAATGAAATTATTATCAAAGCATCCATAACAGTAAATTAACTTTAAGGATATAAAATTTGTAAGTTAACTTCTCTTTACAGTTTTATTGCGGTGAGAAATTCTTGAGGAGGTATTATTCCGTTCAAGCTTTCACAATCTGTTAAAAATAAAATGCAATCTTTTATAATGCCTTAACTTTAGTTTTATTTCTTGATTTATATTTGAAATTTTTTATTAATAAAAATCATGACAGATTTCTGCATTTATTTGTAGGTTTTTATAAATACAGTGAAATAATTGGTTGAAAATCGTAATAATTATATGGAATTTGCTACTGTCTGTGGGGAAATTCTAATTGTCATAATTATTATTCATTAGATTTTCTTCCTTCTGATAACAAAAATGTATCGCGCTACTCATTAAATTAAAAGTTATGTTGTCGTGATAAAAATCTTTTTAATACGCTACTTTATTAATAATACCAAGAAAATCAACACAAATTTTAACAGATGAACCAATTGATAAGCAAATATTAGGTGTACCGGAATTACGTGTTGTATTTTTTGTTCTCGATCTTCAATAGTCAGTTGTGCTTTGCCAGGCAATCTTTCACGACATATTTGACGTTGTATCGTTAACCATACATACCTGAAGTGTATTGTGATGTTTAAATAAAAAATAATAGTAACCGTATTTACAATGGAGGGCTTTGTACCAAATGAAATATTTGTTCGAAAAATCATGTTGTACCATTTTTTGAAAAAAGAGAACGTAAAAAGTGCTACAAAAAATACTTGTGCTACGCTGGGGAATATTTTAGACATTCGTTAATCTCAAAGGTGGTTCAACAATTCAAATCCGGTGATTTTGATTAAAAAAACAAAAAAAAATGAACAAAATCCAACGTTCACGATTCAGGGACTGACAAATAAACTCGGATACGCATGGTCCAGGAACACTTTTAAAAAATCGGCAAGACTTGGAGACAGAGAAGATGGGTGCCGTAATACAATGCACGGCTTCACACCAAACAAAAAATCAAGAACCTGGGATGGAAGACTATCAGACATTCACCATATTTACCAGACATTGCTCCGTCCGATTATCACCTATTCAGATTGATGCAACGTTTTTTGTATAAAAAAGAATGAAGAGGTCAAAATGGGCATATCCGAATATTTTGATTCAAAACCCGGTGATTTTTATAAAAGAGGAATTGAAAAATTGCCAGATAGGTGGAGAGAGGTTATATGCAACGATGAAAATTATATAATTGACTAATTTTTGACAAATAAATGTTTTTATCGTATCAGATTGTTTCATTAAAAAAACGACACTTAATTCCTGTACATCATATATATATCTGCATTGTTGATTGATTTTTATTAACCACCACTTGAGCTTGATGAAATATATTTCCGTCAATATTTAAGAGAATTATCATTCTATTTATCTTTTTATGGAGAATATGTTTTATATGTGTTCTTATGGAGATAGTATTTCAAATAACTTTCAACAAAACAATTATTAACAACTATTAATTCTCTATTAATACTCAAAAATCACTTTCATTACTATAAAAACTAAACATATAAATAAATTTAAATATATGTGAACACATTAAAGCCCTCCGGACATCCTTTAAGAGCTTTTAACTACTTCTGATTCATAGCATCTTTTAATATTTATCGCTGGGGTTAATTTAATTAACGACTTACAAATTAACCGAGTGAAACTTTGACCAAAGTCTGCACTGGAAGATATATACTTACATCTGTGGAGATGAAGATAGCGCCACAGTTACCTTTCCCAATGAGAAGTTATTCTAGCAAGCAGTGCCGCCTCATCACACCGGTTTCAATAATAAATCTATTAAGAATAAATTTTATGAAAAATGTGATCTTTCAATTAATACAGTACTAAAAAAATATACACGGAGGTCTCAGCAGCAGTTAATGTTTCACATATTTTATTTTTAAATCATGGCAAACATCCCAAAAAAGATTATTTTATTACATACACTTTTTTAATTAATTTTATTTTACGACCTGGTGCCTTAAACTAAAATAAACACTATTAGTATTACAAGCCCTCAAGAATAATTTTGCGAAAAATGTTCTAAGAAATACATAGCTATGAAAACCACAATTCATTGTGAATTATATTTTGAGTAACATTTTCCATTTTAAAGAATATTCTCGGCTCGTAATGCACAATATATAAATTTTCTGTCTTCGTATTATAATTTCATTAACCATGTGATTAAAAGCAATTACTTTATTTGTTGAAAATTAAGTTCTCGTTTATATATAATGATAGTTATCTTACTGATCTCTGTACAATCAATGCTTTTATTTGACAAAAAAAAGGTGCCATAACTCACTTATTGGCAAGCTTTGTTTTACTTATTTACATACGTCCGTTCCCAATATAGAGCATTTGGCTTTCTAATGAAAATATTTCAACAGAAGTTTTTTTTTCGAGAACTGCTATTTACTCAGTTGTTTAACCTCTCTTTTTTGAAAGAGTACGGATAAAAGGATAGGGCTAGGTCAGGGCTAGTGATTAATTAATCGCTCTCACTTCAAAAGTTTTCAAATCAAATTTAAAATAAGATGTTGCAACTTTTGATCTTAAACATTAAAAATGACACGAAAAAAGGTGCTGGAACGCCGTTACATGGGAAAAAAGCACCGCATACAACGATTTTCTAATTGTGAAATTAATAAAGAATCTAAAAATAAAAACAGTCATTCCTTTGAACACAATTCCAAAATTAATAAAAATAGAGCAATATTTTTGTGTACTGATTCCACAGGTTTACATAGTGATTCGGATAATTTGAAAATGCTCGTGATAAACAAAACCATTCCGTGCCACTATAAAACTGAGGATGAAGTACAAGATAGCTGTTTGTATTTTTAATAAATACATAACCTGTCTATGGAATTGACAGTTAACACATTA
The DNA here is from genome assembly GCA_031772345.1 of Himalopsyche anomala. Classification (NCBI taxonomy): domain Eukaryota; kingdom Metazoa; phylum Arthropoda; class Insecta; order Trichoptera; family Rhyacophilidae; genus Himalopsyche; species Himalopsyche anomala. The sequence continues at coordinate 20,853,734 of CM062821.1, read as the reverse complement.
AAAATGTCAAATTTATTAATCGATTGAAAAAAATATTTAAGAAAATATCTATTCTGTATTCCAATCCTTACATAATGAAAAAAAGCTTTATAGACAGACCACCACTCTGCCCCGGCGGCGGACACGTGAGTGTTAAAAGACATAGTGTTGATTATTATTTTTATATATTTACATTCGCACGTATGACAAATGCAAAACGTCTACCACTGTTCAATATCAAATCCAATGGGTTAAACTAACCTTAAATTATATATTATCTCGGTGGTATCTGAGCCGAGTCTTGCGTATCAGTACTACGCGTTACGACCCTTAGAAATCCACTCGCTTAGGAATAAGGCGTAGGTTTTGGCTTAAGTGCGAGATAATCAACCTTTTAATTGCTCTCCTGATAATCGATTAATATGGCATCACGTATTTATATCCATATTAGAGACGATTGTATTCGAATAGAAGTACGATCATAAATTTTATCACAATAATATAGTATTTGTAGTAAATGCGTGCATAAAGAGTTAAATACGGATTACCAATTTATAATAGAATGAGACTTTATATTATAGTAAATACTTAAAATATCAATATGAGTTTCATAGGAAATCGTTTTAAGCATATTAGTTGAAATAGATTGAAGTGAAATAATATAGAAGCCTATAAAACATTTTCTGTCTAAGTTCACTAACATTATTCGAAAAATATCGATATTCAATTTTAAAGCTATTCTAACTACCATCACCATTGGCGGGCTGATTCTGTACTTTGGGAGAAGAAACAATAAATTCATATCGTTCATATGATTTTTAAGACTAAGAACATAATCTTTGACATTCTCAAGTATTTCAGCATTTTTTATTTTGGCCATAAACAATATCCCACATACAACATATCCATTATCATGGATACATATTATATTATAATGTAATTTATTCTAACCATCATTTTTTCTAATATTGATTCCTTTTTAAACATAACATACGATGTATTGAACTACTTTCAATTCACTATAAAACCATATTAATTTAACCTCATTATTTCTAAATAATCCTGATTGAAATGGCGTGTTAAGCAATTTGTATTTCTCTCATATTAAAATGTTTTTGCAAAAATTCCTGGAAATTCTGATGATTTCATAAAATTGTTTTATTTTTTTAACAGTTAAAACTTTAAAAGTAACTTCGTATTTTTTTATGTTAGATTCGTACAATGTTGATAACGACGATTTTATTTATACTATAATACTTTATAAATTTCCATTATTTTTATTCTTGATAGATTACAATAAAAAAAAATGGTCTCCATATCTTACCGCTTTTTTGTCATCGAAAAATGTTATGATACTTACTGTATTACAAAAAGGTGCGAATTATACAAAAAAAAAACGAAATTTGCAGGTTGTTTTAGGACGCAGTTGTTCGTAAATCCTATTGCATTTTTAATATAAGCAGCATAGGAAACGACATTTTTACTGTACACATGTGGATTCTTTTATGGCCATATGCCATGTGTTTATTTCTTTAGTTATTTCGGGACCTTAAAAAGACTATTTCTTTTCAGACTTTTTTTACAAAACAGTGTGTAGGTTTTTTGATAGATTTTGTTCACAAAATGTGTATATTGCCGTTATTTGAAATAAATTAAAAAATACCAAAATTATTTGCGCAGTAATTAATTTTAAATAAATACTGTAAAGTTTTAATCTACATAATATATTGATAAAATCATACCGAAGTGAGTCAGTACTTCAAAGCAAAATACTCGACAAAGCAAACCTTGAAACCATATTTAGATATTATAAAATGTACAGTATACGTTATTAAGCGATCATTTCGATTGTAGAATAACATTCTGACTAACTAACTTTCTTTGGGTTTCTTCAAAGAATGTTTATAAGGTACCGCTGAAAGATTTATAAAGTAAGAGAACTTTAAACATAGAAATCTCTCTTTGACTTTGATACCATAAATAACGTGATTAAAGTCATTAATAGCTGAGGCAGTCGAAGGCTACCTTCTCCATAATTTATTCTGATTCGGATGGCAATAAAATATTCACCCCTGCTCGCAATCGTTTCAATTTTACAAACTCGTTTGGACGAGTTAATTACTTTTAATAACGATCCGTCCGTCGCATCTTAGTCTGTGTTTTCCCAAATTGAGTAAGTTAGCCGGAGTTCTTCCGTCCCCGAAATGAGAATCCCTGTCTTGCGAGCCACCCTTTGAGGATTCAGCCCCCGCCCAATAAGCTGCGACATTATTCATAACCGCCTTACAACTTGACGCAATATCTCACTCCCGTTTTCTCAGTGGCGTGTTGACATTTAGGTAATATCAAATTTACAATTCACGTTCACTATTAATATATACACACCGGCAAACAAAGTGAGCATTAACAGGTCACCCACTAGATGATGTGATTAAATTATGTGTACGAGGATAATCGTGCACAAATACAAACATCGGTTTTATAATGAGCTTACGTGGCATGGGTCGTAACAATCGTAACCACTTGAAAGAAAAACATATAGTTCTGTTAATACAGGTTCTCAATATTATATTCTTGGTTGAGAAAATCTTTATTTTGATCCACAGTGAGGCTTTATGGGTGTAGGACAATAATGCAAAGAACAAGGAAAAACATGGCAGAAGAGTGGTGAATTTGTTACAGTATATTAAATTGTATAAATTGACAATTCTCTTGCAAAGAAACAGTATTTTTATTTTGAATTTCCATTTTAAATGATTGATATTTGTTTTAACTATAGGCCGGCACTTAGTCTAGACGACTAGACACAACTTTGCCCACCCGGATATCTTTCGGAAACAGTAATTACAAGTATATTTTTTCTGCTCGTAATGCTTATTTTAATTGGTGATAACATTCTTCAATTAGTTCAATAACAAATACATCTTATCGCGGTAATAAACTGGGCTTTTTGCCGAGTGGTGGGCAACGTTTTCTTCAGTTACATTGTATCAGCTCAAATGCCAGTACGGTAAGATTCTTAAATTCAGTTTTCAATAAATTTGTAAATTTGAATGAATGTCTGTGTGTGAGTGCTTAATTTTCCTCTTACCTACACGGGTGCAACGAGAGTGATAAGCTAACCATTAAATATGTTCTTACCTCATTTTTTATATTTATACCACTCTCTACAAAAAATAGAGTTTTATTGGCTGAATAATAAACAGATCTCGAAAAACAACTTATGTTAAAATAATCTTAATTAAGTGCATTGAATATCTTTAAAATGGTATTTTTTTTCATCTTTCATATATTACAGATACGTATAGAATTATATATAAATAAATATTTATATGTCTTTTTGAATAATTGCTCGAGTTTGTCATTTCAATAACCCAATATCCGTAGAAACAATAACAACTTCGTTATCTAAATATCCATTATCTTACATATATATTAAAAATATCTTTTCTTCTAGATGACCCAAAACTTATTCCAGTGAGCTACTGAATCTTACTCATGCTACCCTCAGCTGCAAACTTGTCGAGTAAGATTCCCGTTTAAAAAGATATCATGCAGAACATTCAGATGTGATTTTTCTTTAGAAAACATTTTGCGACGATATTATCTAAACATAATTTTTATCGTGTCGAAAAAACAGATTTTATAAAATACTCTCCATCTAGAGTCATACCGTTAAATGAAAACACGAATCTTTGACAAAGAATATTTTTTATAAGGTTTAAAATGATTTATAATAATTTTATATACATATATTATTTAAACTGGATTTCAACTACAGGCTAATTATTATCGAATAAATATTGTTATAATTAAATATTTTTTTCAGTAGATTTTGCAGAAGATTTTCTAATTAAATTAAATATCATTGAGTCTTTATAGGCCTATTTAAACTGGTACAAAACAAGTTCATTTATATTCACACCGTTAAATTACAGTGTAGTTAAGAATCTAATGGATATTGGAATGCCTTTAGCGACCTAGTTTTGAAATTTTCAATCTGAATTTCTTTTGAAATAAGTTTGTTATTGTCATTGTAAGTACATACAATTTCGATAAAACACATTTACACTTTTTCCATAGAATATAATATAACAGAAAAGATAAACAAAAACTGACGTTTAAAAAATCAGTTATATTATATTTATAAAAATAAAAAAACATTTTTTTCTACTAGTTTCACAGTTTTATGGACTGACCTGGACCGGTTAAATTTATTTTACCTTTATCAATATAATGTCTTTCTACCAAGAACTGACAGCTCAATCATAAAAGCGATGTTTTAGATGCTTATTTTAAAATACTATTTAGTAATACGGATTCTGATTTTATTGACTTAAACTAACAAAGCCTGATATATGTTCACGTAAATTTTAATCGGGGGAAATTTGAGCCCAGTCCGCTTATTCACTGGATTTGTGAACACGTACATCCTATATAACGGTCAATAATATATCTCAGAGGATTTGCTAATAATGGCCATAATACGTTCAGGCGATTAAAACATTCCTCTGAAACCCGCTGTTAATTAGTTGAATATTTATTGATATTAATTAATGGTTCTTACGAATCGTACGGCGCCTGATAACAAATAATTTATTAACGCTACTTCGAAACGAGTAAATTTAACAATTATCTTTAAAACACAGTAGTATTAATTGATAATATTCTACCTCATATTATTACGCATAAAGTTAATAACAATCGTATCGATTGTTTTTTGTATTTATAATATATATGTAATATATAATATACGCTATCTTCGTAGCTAAGTGTTCTTTTCTCGTGGGCTCAACGTCCACTAGAATGTACGATCAAGGGTTCGATAATGCTTTTTCTTTAAAAGTGAAAGACATTTTCTTACTAAATCTACTACTACATCATTTCGTAACGCAAAGTCAGTCTTGAGACTTTGCGTTACGTGAGTAATTTTAGCCGATTTCGACGAGCGAATTGGTAGTGATTATTGCATAAAATTATGTTTCTTTTTACAATATATAATATTCTGTCTTTAAATATGAAACAAATTAATATTAATACTTGATTTTGTTTACAAAATATCTAATTCTTGAATCAGTGTTATTTTCATAAAACCACAGTTTATTTGAGATATTCTAATATTTCTATAATTATTCTTTTTTGGTCAGTTTTTTTTTCAATGTAGAAGTTGTAGATACCTCAACATTAAACAGATCGTTTCTATCTTGGTATTAGATAGTGAAACTGGAATGACCACGAAAATGGTATCCAAGAGGCTTCCATTATTTAATAGTGTAGTACCGCCCTCTCGGGCATTCCCAAAAGTGTCTAAATTATGTCATGCGTCTCTTCGCTGTTGTAGCAAATGGTTATTGTGTCATGATTATGTAGCTAGCTACCCACAAGTTTACAGTTCAAATAATTAACTTACTAACAGGATTTTACTTGAAAACAAAATCTAAGCCTTTTAATTTTTACTTGATTGAGGATGTCTATTAAGAAAGAAATTAATAAAAAAAAGCCGTTTACATCACATTTTTATGGCAAAACACAGTAACATTTATGTTTCGCTGATATTATCTGAGCTCATAAATCAACGACACACGCTGAATGTGGATCATTATACATGTATCATTCCAGACAAATTTTCAGGCGTCGGCGCCGGTCCTCGGGGACTACGTCGGTTATGGTTAGGCGTCGCGAGCGCCTGCGTCGGTTGCGTCGCGTCGCGTGTTTGCGGTTTGCCAACACAATCCACTGCCAAACATTTACTTTCGACACCTGACGTAATTGAGTTACCTGCTCTATGCGCCAGACGCTCATCACGTACCCACGTGGTCAATGAAGAATCACTGCTCGGCTTCTGAAAATCCTACACACCGGGTTTTTTACTGAAAACAAAAAGAAATATAAATGATTTTTTTTAATCGTTCAAATTTTAGAAGACACTACAGTATATTATGATCAAATGATTTATAAGGAAAACTTATGTCCTATAAAATAAATTTTAAACAAAAGGAACAAGAAAGTATCACAAATTCGTTATGTTATGTAATGTATGATTTATGATTTATGCTTAAAATCTAAATAAAATAGACAAACCCAAAAATGGTAATTATATAAAAGACGACCATTATTTATTTTTTTATTTATAATGTGCTTTATAAATGTGTCAGCCAAAACGCATATTAAATAACGGATTTAGTATATAATTGATATGAAAATAAGACTTAATTTTGATTTTGAGGTTACGTTTTAAAACAATGTAGTTTGTGTGCACTGTAACATCGAAACCCAATTCACTATAACAATACATTGATATTATGTCTTCTTAAATTGGATTTTCGATTACAGAAATCGATCGAAAAAATGCTGTTCATACTAGGACTCGAACCCGTGAGATCCAGCACGGAAGCCAACGACGCTAACCGTCGCGCCATGGGATCCGACAAATATTCTATATTACCCATTTAAAATATAGAAAACTCTATTGCCTCCCAGTTTAAGAAGCACTGTATTATATATAGTTAAACTTCAATCGAATTAATTTCATCTTTTTCAATACCAAAATGTGTGCTCAATTTTTTAAATTACAGTCGTAAAAAATATAAGGTTTCATGTTTTCATTACAATCACTATAAGCAAACGAGGAAAATTTAAAAAGGGATTATTTTTTGTATTTTGTTTATATTCTTCTCAATTATCATCATGTTAAAAATCTCAAATTTACGGTAGCGAAATAAAAAAAATGCTTTATATTTAATAAAAAAAAAATGAAAAGCGAGGAACAAGTGCTGGTTATTATTTGAATTATAAGCTTACGAGTTAGCACTTGTAGAAATTATGCTGAATCTCTCGCACGTTTTACAGAAATATATTTTTTGCAATCAAAGCTTCATTTAATTAATTTTCACAAAGAGCAAAAGGTACATAGCTCCGTCCAAAACAAGCAAACTTGTTTTTTTATGGAAAACATATTGTTTGTATTTTTAACACAATAAATTAAATATGTATAAAATAAAAATTGTACGTGTAACCAAAACAATATTTTAAAAACTCTACTTAAATTCCTACGATCATATTTTACTTCCTTTTCAAGCCAACAATAAAAAAATTATGCTACTTTATACTACTTCTTAAGAGAAAAAAAGTTTGAAAATATACCGATAAGAGTGATAAATGCTATTTGCTATTTCTCAGTCTATATTTTTTGGGTGACGGTCTTTAATTATACGAAACCATTCACTTATTTACATTGGTTTTATCTTATTTTTTAATGAGATCATTTAAATGAACTAGCTCATTTGAATCCCAAATGATATCTGTAACATAATCAATCACCAATATTCTGAAAAAACTTGCAGGACTGTGGAGTCGTAAAATAAAGCTGCGACTCCTACTCTGGTACTCATTTATAAATGGTCTGACTCCGACTCCAATTTAAATAACAATCTACATCTTATATTAAAATTTGAAAAAGCGTGTCTCTTTTCAGTGTGTTTATTTTAATATCTGCTAAAATGCATAATCTTTTGTATTTTAATTTAATACAAAATGGGTTTCGGACTCGCTCGTTTTTTATCTTTTTTACTATCATATTTCTTTTTTATTTTAAAGAATACATATTTCAATATTTTTAAAATTATTTCATGGTTAGTGAAAATCTATTTCACTTTATTACTATCACTATTAAACATTCGATATCTTCATAAAACGAAACCACTTTCTCCGCGTCTTTCGCCGATCCCACAAAAAAAAACTCACTATTCTTCTGGAATGAGTAATACAGTTTAAGTTTCATTGACATTAGGTGATTACACTGGTAACTATTACGCAAAATCCTTTGTAAGCCTTCATTTTGCTTATGCTGTATAATTTAATATAACCAAGAATATAAACTGTTTTACAAATCACCCCTCAGCTATCATGCCCTATCTTCTCAACCTAAATACTGACGTTATTATATATGTAGATTTACGAATCCTATTCTAGAAATAGTTTGGTTGGACGAAGAGAAATCCTCTTGAATTAATCTTTGAAATAGAAAATCAGAGGTGAAGTTAGTTAGCTGGAGTCAAGGGTAATTGGGGATCTGTATAGCAGTGTGACTGGGCACTCATCGTTGAAATGGAATGGTATTCTCCAGATAGATTGAACTACATCAAAGGCTGGCGAGGAATTTTACATCAACGGGGCTAAGTGAGTGAATGGATTTTAAAGTTAACTGATTAATTTGTCGCACTTTTTTGCTTAAGAGGTTTGCAAATTATCGATCAAATACTTTCAGCGCTTTTAGATTTCTGTAATTTAAATGAATGTATCCAATTACTATTGTATATACATATATATATATATGCTTAATATTTACAACAATCATACTCTTTATTCAATTTCAAAATCGCTTTTCTTTTCATGCATAACAATAATACTTTTATGTAACCAAATTAAGTGCGTATTTCCAGATTAGATGCGCTACTGAACAGGATGAAAACGGATATGAAGCGGATTTAAATTGAAATCGAAATACCAGCCCGGGTAAGAAGCCCCACTCATTATGCCACATACGTACGTCCGCATTGAAGATTACACAATTTCAAATAGATTTCGTAACTCAGTTTAAAATTATAATAGTCACATTATGAATGTTAATGTTCGATATCTATTTATTGACTGAATCATTTATACAAGATCTCCGTCATTTTAATTTTGTAACATTTTCAATACAAAATTTATGGCATTCAGGTCACAATGCAAATCAAAAGTGCAAAATAGTAAAATAACAAATTATACCTCATGAACTTGTTCACTTAATAAATTTGAGTCTGTCCGTGTACTTGAATGCCTAAAGATACCGAAAGGCAAAAAAAAGTGTATATTTTTTATTTAATATTGAAATTCTATAAAGTATCTTTAGACGGTATTTTATATTACTTCTCATAGTCCTATGAAGCAGTCCTATTTTGTTGTAGATGTTTTCAACTACAGGCAGGGGTGGACTGGAGTGGGCTCGCAGGGGCTAGCGCGAGCCCCTTGTTAAATTATGAAAAACAATATTCTCAGATATTATGTGTTGTATATTGTACAAATATGCATTATATCTAAATTTAACAACGCAGTCATTTACATTTGGTGTTTCTGACATACACATAGCATACCGTTTAAAACATGATTTTGAACCAAACGAAGATACTCTTTTCCTGCGTTAATCTTGGAATTATTCATTCTTGCGATCCCATGCAGTCAATACATTTTCCGCTTTTGATGTTTATTATATTATGGTAAATTGAGTACTATTTATATAATTTAAGCATATAAATATACTAAAATTTTATGGCTGATTGATATTGCATATAATTGTATGAAAGTGATTAAAAATCTACCCCTTTCCCGGAAAACCACGAATAGCTATGAGATTAAGCGAGCCCTTTATCAACGTATTGACAGCCCACCGCTGGCTACAGGTTTTAATTTCCGGCAGCAGATTTTGTGGCCTGGGATCGGACGATGTAATAAATAAAGTATTACCTTTCATGCAACATTTTTCTCAGTCTTCATCTGCATTCTTTTATTACGAACATTGTGGTATGATTGTTCCAGAAAATTTAATTTAACTGCATACATCTTTTGATAAATTATTTATTATTACAATAAAATATATAAACAGCAATAAAATATCATCAGAGTATTAGTGATCCCACATTGTTGGGTAACGGTGCTCACGGTTTGAGTCCCAGTACGGACAGTATTTATAAATTGATTTGTCGATGATTTTTGTTCGAAGGCATGGACATCTTTGATGATTTTTTTTTCCATTCATCCGACCTTAGAAACAGGACTAACGTACCACTAGTTCTGTCTTAGCTCTATCCTTCTGTTCACTACTCTATTTGAAAAAAGAGAGGTTGAGCAACTGAGTCACAAGCATTATTCGTAGAAAAACCTATGATGAGATAGCCTTCATTTGGAGTTAATTTGTTCCACACTGGAAGCGGACATGGCTTAAAAAATACCCATAACGCTTCATGAAGAATTTACCCAGAATCTAAATTATATTATAATGTTTTGAACTTAAAGTTCTTTAAGATGTTGTAGAAAAATAATTGTGTCCAACAAAATTAAAATATTGTTAACGTGCGTAGCTCAAAAAAACATTTTTGTTTAACAAATAAATGTTTATTACAACTATTCTATCTGTAATACCTTTAAATTGATTTTAATATAAAAAATATACACTCGCATATTGAAATATTCATTTCACATATCTCGGAAATTCGTAAGATGACCTGCTATATCACTTATATCACTCAACAAGAATGAACTGGAAAAATATTACACTTGTTTACAGAAAATCGTTGACACTTTATATGTATTATTGCTACATCTCTGCAGTGACTAAGGATCTTGTTTCGTCTACTTAAGGAATTAAATACATCCTTGAATCCACTTAATATTATTTGCGGTAAAAGTTTGAATAATAGGTTTCCAAACGACTCCGAAAAGCGATAATTAACATTCAGGTTGTGCAGTCGGAGGGAAAATAAAATAATTGGGCACAGATAATGAGAAAATGTACGGCGCCTTTGAAAAAAACACGACCCAATAAATTAACCAACTTCATTTCAAAGTGGCAAGGAAAAATTGGCCTCATCTGTTTTAAAAATTCAAAAAACCGGCCAACCTCACAAAAGTTGTTCATATTAAATACATTACGTAGGTATCTCTACGAAATAAAGACGGAATGGAATAGGCAGCCATAATAATTTATATTTCACGAATGCGAAAACTTTTTAAAAACGAATATTTCTTTTAAATAAACTGTACAAAATAATATTCCTTCTTTAACTCCGTTCATGTAATTATGCAATAAAAATATCTTTAATCCAGATTGTTCTGTTCGTAGAACTGTTTTACGATTTCAGATCAAAATATCGTATTATCCACAATCATAAAATATCATATTGCTAGTAATAATAATAAAATCTCCAATCACTTATTGAATAATTGTATGCTACATACGATCGAAAATTGTCAAATATTTACGAAATAAATTTTTCATCTATCGATTTTTCTATGATGATTGTTTGCAATTTTTCAGGATGAAAATTCATTTCATAGTTCCAGGTTTTCTTGTTTATTCGATGTATGCACGCCTTCGCTCGGCTACAGAAAATTAAAAACAACATTTTTTACTCACTTAGGATACTAATTAGGTCGGTTCTTTTGCAAAGAACAAACATTAAAATGTGTTTTTAACGAAGGTTTGAAGTAGTCAGCACACAAAAGCGGCACTTAGCCCAATATGGCCAGCCAACCTTAAAAATCCTTGCGTAATAATACTGCCTACTGAATAGTGATCCTGGGACGTAAGGCGTCCGCATTTTTTACGACTACAAGGCTTTAATATTTTTTTATAACATACTTGAGATATAACCGAAACATAATTAATTCGATCTCGACAAAAATGTATTTGTATAATTAGTCATAGACTGCTTATATATATCGAATCATATTAGACAAACATGTATTATAAAAATTTATCTTATATTAATACATCATTCATATTAAGTGTATATATAGTATACGCCAGCGTTTCCCAAATGATGGTTCGAGACCCGGTCCCGGGTCGCAGAAAGCAAAATGGCGGGTCCCCAATTTTCTAAAATTAATCTGTATATATATATCGACAGAATACCACTGATAGATTTCTGGTTATCTTGTCGTCAAGAATATCCAGTTTTAGCACAAAAGGCGATAAAAATTCTAATGCCTTTTTTCACAACCTATAAGTGTGAAGCAGGCTTTTCAACATTGATTTTCTTAAAAAATAAATACAGAAACCGATCGGAAGTCGAACCGGATCTAAGAATAAAGCTATCATCCTTTTCTCCAAACCTGAAGCTTTTAGTTAACAAGAAACAGCAGCACAACACTCATTAATAAATTATTGGTACATTTGATTTCTTTATAGGTTCATCAGGGTAAATTATTTTGTATTTTAACATATAAAGACAGTATGGATATAAATATACTGTTTTATTTTACCTATAGGCCGGCCATAACATATTTAGTGGGTCACGAAGGAGAAATATTAAAATAACCGGGCCGCGAGTAAAAAAAAAGGGAAACGCTGATATACGCTATAGCTGATGACAGGGTTTATTGTGTATTTCAACTGCAACCACCCGAAAAAAATCAAAGCAGCTTTAACTTTTAAAAATCACACAGCCTCGACTTTTGAATCCACGACTTATGATTCATTAAATTACCGATAACGATAAGCAGGAGTACCCACCCACCTAACTTGTGAGATTAAATACTTCATTAAAGTGGTGACCATATCTCTGCTGCAAGCTGAAAAATGTTTTTATATATTTTTACAATTTTAATTTTTTTTTTTAAATATTTGACATTACAACTTATGCCAATGCGTCAAATATTTTGAAGTTGAAAAATCATACGAGATATACTCGATAAGAAATTTTGAAAGTCACATGAGATTAACTCGATTGACTTCACAAACACCCATGTCTTAGATCTCAAATTAAAATTGAAAAAAAATTCAATTTGACATTGACCTTACCGGGAATCGAACCCAGACCCACCTGATCGGTAGAGGAAGCTCTAACCAACTAGACCACAGCGGGCGACAATAAAAAAAAACAATTTTATCACAATGGAAAACAACGTGCATACTGGGCGATTAATAGTTCTATTTTTTTTCTTTTTGTCGATAGATTTCATAATTCATTTTCTGGATTCTCTTAAGAACCTGAATCAAATCTTTATACATTCCAGACCATATATACAGTCAACCCTTCTATAGCGTCAACTTCTATAGAGCTTTTTCATACAGCGTTTGCGGCGGTTTTATAACAACTTTAGTTATGTTATTGGGTGTGCCGATTAGAGATACCAATTTTGTAACACGTAACACGTAATTCCGGGATCGTCTTAGTACTAATCCCGGGATTTCGGGATACATTATAACACGTGAAACCCGTAAGTAGAGTTAGTTTTAAAAAAAAACTATTTTGCGCTGGAGCCATTGGCAGTCGTAGCCCTTTGAAAGGATGGAAGGATGCAACCTCTCAATTCGCAACTTTTTTAGAGGAACACGCTAAAAAATAAGATTTCACATTATTCAAGAATCTGTCAATTCGCAACTTTTTCACGTCATCGAGCTAACAAAAAAGGTCTTTCTCACAAAACATGTGAGTTTTTTAAAAAAAAGGATATTTTATTATTAAGAAAAATTTAAATCATTCTCGATCCACTTTTTTAAACAACTAAATAATGCCTGCCATATTTATCTAAAACAATACAACAAATTTTGGCAAATATAATTTTTACCCAATACACAAACACCTAATACTCACATAGATAGATAGGCACTTTAGGGCTACTAAACAGGTGAAATGCAAAGTTGGTGAGTGTGTCCGAGAACCCCTTTAAAATTCAAAGCGTTACTTACATTTAAATCATTACTTAACCTGTTTCTTGTCTTTTTATATAAAGAAGTGCCAATGTACTCTCAATTTGCCAAGCTGTTCGCGCCTCCCAGTTTGGAAATAGCTGCTCTATATGATGGTTATTGGTTACAGGTGAAACTCGAAAGTCAAATGTAATGAGATCTCTTAATAAATGACAGACGACACGATATGAACCGACTAAAAATGTCAGCAGTCATGGAAAAAAAATACTATGGCTTCCCAAGAATCATTCTGATGTAAACATGATACATGGTGCCAGAAGCTTAGAACTTACATAATAATATATTCACTGTCAATACTTGGTGGAAAGGTATTTTATTAAGAAAAAACACAATATTCCTTTGTACTTTATTTTCACTTTATTTATAAAGGTCAGGACCGGTTTCGCTCATAGAGAGCATTTGCAACTGATAAGAAATATAATTTAAGAAGTATAAATAGCACTGTTAAATCATATATCTTATCAGTTCGCGAGCTGAGCACTACAAGGTTCTAAGTGTTGACGTTTGACCAAACTAAAGTAATAATGAGGCAGTCTTAAGTGTAGCATTCATTATCTTCATGCTGTATTAATATGAAGTCTAAATTTTGCTTAAATTTCCATTAAAGCTCAACACACCGTATACGTATATGTACCGGCGTAACTTGACTGCCCGCGAGGGCGCCACCATCGCATCATTAACGTTGCCAGGGTTAGCCATTGTTAGGGCAACAATTTTAGTTCTGAGTTCTGCCACAGTCAAGTTAAAGTGGTACATCTCTAGTTATATGTGCGCCGCAAGATATCTGTGGTGCTTCAGGGTTATATCGTAATTTAGGGATACGTATAGTGATTTGACGTTTCCCGGCGCAAAAATAGTGAATACATTATCGACGTTCTTAGATTGGTTTTATTTGCAATTAGAAGAGTGAAACTGTACAATTTTGTTTTAAAATAAATAAAAAGACTTCAGGTAGAGTATTTAACCATAACTCACGAATATTGTACGATTTTTTCTACACAATGAGATATAGCGTCAAAAAATATTTCGTGATATTTGACAGCAAAAGTATATTGAGGGTGCAATAATTGATTATATTACGAAAAGTTAGTAAGCGTTTATTTTATAGTTATTTTAAAAATTTTGTAACATGAATAAACTGTCAATTACGTACGTAATTCCTGTGTTCACTGTCAATACTTGGTGGAAAAGCATTCTATATTTAATTTGTATTAATTCCACATTTATTTAATATGATCAGAACCGGTTTTGCTCGTATTAAATCCTCTTATATAATCTCGAATGCGAAATTATTAACAAAGAGAGTTTTAATTGATTATTTTCATGAAATGAATGTTCAAAGAATATTGTACAGTTTCTTTTTTATCTTTTGTCAACTATATGTAAATGCTAAGAGTATGTTGGTGCTTATGCATGCATTGATTATACGTTTTAGGTTTGAAAGTCTTTTTGGACGTGGTAATAATCTAAAAGATGTGTCAAGTCATATTTTAGTAGGTGAAAAAATATATATCTTATATTACGGAATTCATATTTTTAAGGTTTCCATATACTTGCTACAGATTTTTAATAATAAGAATACAATAATATTTATTCATGATTAATAAATATATGTACATATGTTTTTTTACATTTATATTCATTTTCTAATTTGTTTTAGGCAGTTTTGTAGTGGGGCACATCTTTTTAAAAACGGTTATCATAGAACAATAATTTCGAATATGATAAAAGACTGAACGTATGAAATAACAGTCCAGAAATTTCAGAAATCGTCCCAGAAGGGGGCCATAAATATGATACATAAATAATACATTAACTAAATAGAGAATAATATATCTATATACAATAGCGATTAGTCAACCACTAGTACTGTTCTAGCCTTATTCTTTTTTCCCTACTACTACTAACTCACAAAAAGTGAGGTTGAGCAACTGAGTAACAAACAGTTATCGTAGAAAAAACTTCTGTTGAGATACCTCCATTAGGAGGCCATATGCTCCACATTGGGATCGGACATGGTTAAAAAAAATAGTCAATATATAATTAAGTATGTATTCTATAAAACATAGTAAATTAAGCAATTAAAGAGCCTATTTCTCAATAAAAATTTATATTCAGAAATTCATGATTTTCTTAATCTGAATATCTTTTTTTTAAGATATAAACTGAAGGTGCTTAATGGAATTTCGATATTTCTATATCTTTTATATTTTGATAATTTCATTCCTATACATTTTTCAATTATCTGATTTTGATCAATTATTTTTTTTCATCAACACAATGGTGTTATTGTTCACCATTATGTTTTGTATTCTTGCGGTGTGGTATTATTACATTCTAAAACATTAACTCAGTACATTAATGATATCAGACACAAATTAAGAAAGAAAATCTCCTTTTCCTATTTATCCTCGTTCGTTTGAATTTCAGATGGACAAACTTCTAATAGAAGTTTAGGTATGTCTAATAATCCATGAAGAACTATTTTTAACAATATTCTATTCATAGTTATATCATACCAGTACTATAATTGATACATACAATCAAAAAGAAACTTGGAAACAATTACAATTTTTAAAATACAAGCATTCGAAACTTAAAATGCATATCCTTTTTTTGCTGCAGCTGTCCACATAGAACCTTGTAGCACTCGGCTCGCGAGTTGACAATGCTCGCCATGAGCGAAACCGGCCCTGACCTTTATAAATAAAGTGGAAATATTGGAATATTGTTTTTTCTTTAAATAATGTGAATTACTGAAACGGGAATGATCGTTGAAATGAAAGCTGCTTTAATATCAATGCACAAATAAGGCATAACATACAATTATTGGCCACTTAAGGATTATTTCATCTTTGTTCATGTGTTGTAGACAGCATTAAACAGGTGAAATCAAAAAAATTCATGTGATAAATTGTCCATTTGCTTATAATTATCAATAATAACATTTAAAAAATATATTTTACTTTATTTAAAAAAAAATCAAAAAAAAAGGCAGAAATCTACAATTATTGGCCATCAAAAACTACAATTATTGGCCACTTCCAAAATACATTAAAACATTAATTCAAAATAGAATAATCACTAATTGTGTAATATTATTAGACAATTAGTCATTATTAATTAGTCAATAAATATCAATGTATAATATTATTACACATTGGTATTTATGTGTAGTTAAGTGCTTACTGCAATTTGAACATTATTTTAGTAGAAATATGACACTTTAACGATATGCATAGAATTCATTGTGTTCAGTGAGAAAGGCGTATTTTTTAATTAAATGGAGCTGGATGAAAATTAATTTCAAAATATAAAATATTTGATAAAGAATAGAGAAATACTTTGTTATTGATATTTTATGCTCCATATTCATCATCATCATTAGGTGTTGAATTAATAAATAATTATAGTAATGAATCGTTATTACGATTCAATGACCAGAACACCAATATTTACCTGTCGAATGTCGAAGAAGTCTTATTAATATAAATATGATTAATAATGTCGATAAACATTATTTAAGAACATTGGATACAGTTTGTAATATAGACCAGGCTGGCCAATAATAGAAAATCTACTTATCTAGTATTAGGCCACCATCATAATAACATCTTAAAAAATACATTTTCAATGCGTTTAGGATAATTGTTATTAATACACTAATGACGGATGCGCCAATTTAATAATCATTTTATTGTATGTTCTTACAAACGTTTTACAAACCTTTGAACAGAAGTGAAATCCTTGTGATATTTACAAGAAATCACACTTATTTCACAATAACGCTCTCAATAATGTGGTTTAAGGCTGCTTTGCAATGCCAGATATAACAGTTTTGTGTTTTTTCCAATGAAAAAACACTTGGTGAGTTTTTTTAATAAGTTATTACGTAAAAAAGTTGATATCATATCCTATAAGACTAGATTTTATCTGCATGTGGCCAATAATTGAGTATGGCCAATAGTAGTAGGTTTTACCCTATCTCTACAAAAACAAATAGTCATTTATAAAGTTCCTTAATGTTGAACATCACATTATGGCAATATAATATTTTCGTGATATAATTTTTAAAATATTTATTATATTCGGTATTGTAAATATGTTTATACCACACCCGCTTCCAATTTGACAAATAACAAACACCATCTAGCATTTCAACAGTATGTATTTAATGAGGACTGGTTGCACACAAACTTACTTGTTATGGGTAAAATACTCGTTTGTTTGGTCGATTGCTTTAGAATTCGTTTTTAAAAAGGAATTCTTCCTGAACTGAATAAAAAAATATGTATAAATTCAATGTTCTCTCGTCACTTTGTTGTTGAATTAAACTATTGCACATGTAAATTACTGAGATACGGGCATATGAAATATTGAAGTCACACAAGTGTTTTTAATAACTTTCTTATGATATACCAAACATTTCACATCTGATAATAAAACGAATTGAAACTTATTGAACGGAGGCAAACCCTCCTAAGCTGCATGAATCTGTTCACAAATGCATTAAGTACTTCAACACAATGGTGTTATTGTTCACCATTATGTTTTGTATTCTTGTAGTGTGTATTATTACATTCTACAATATTAACTCGGTACATTAATGATATCGAACACAAATTAAGAAAAAAATCTCCTTTTCCTATTTATCCTCCAACTTTTTTATATATTTTCTCCAATAATAATGATCAGATTAGATATCTGCCCTAGAATTCGTTTTATTTTAATTTAAAAAGCGTAAGTCAGTTTTTTGAATCACCTGTGTTTTCATACAAATTTCACTTAGAACCTTGTAGCACTTGTATTTCAGATGGACAAGGTTCTAATCGAAGTTTAGGTATTTCTAATTAACTATGAAGAACTATTTTTAACAATATTTTATTAATTGGTACTAGCTGTAAGCCCGTTGACCTCAACGGGGGGATTTTTGTTGCATTTTTAAGAAGTCAGAAAATTACAAACCTATTTATTGAATAAGCCAGAAATTCTAAAAATAAAATAAATATATCTCGGGGCATATATCGACAGCATGCCCTGTAGTATTGAAATTGTAAATTATTTAATTTTTGGAATAATGTTGAGTTTGCAACAATTATTTTTCCTATTAGCAGAAATAGTCCTTGTAAATTACTTAATTTTTGGAATAATGTTTAAGTTTGCCAACAATTATTTTTCCTATTAGCAGAAATTGACCTCGTAAATTATTTAATTTTTGGAATAATGTTTAAGTTTGCTAACAACCATTTTTCATAGTAGCAAAAATAGTCCTTGTAAATTACTTAATTTTTGGAACAATGTTTAAGTTTGCTAACAACCATTTTTCTTAGAAGCAGAACTTTCGTAAATTATTTTATTTTTGGTATAATTTTCAAGTTTGCTAACAATTATTTTTCCTATTAGCAGAAATATACCTCGTAAATTATTTAATTTTTGGAATAATGTTTAAGTTTGCTAACAACCATTTTTCGTAGTATATATTTTATTTAACTAATTTTCAAGTACGCTAACAAAAATATTTCGTAGAAAAAGAAAAAGACCCGAGGACATCAGTACGCACACATTTGTGAATTGTTAAATGTGATTTGTGAAAAGTGATTATTTTATCGACTATTAATATATAGATTTTGGAATCTTTAGAATAATCTAATATTCTAATTTTTAGAATAATTTAATATCTACTTTTTTTTCACTTCAATGGAATGTGAGAAAAAAGTCGGAAAATAAATGGGCAAAGAATAAAATTATATTTATATAAAAAATGCAATTTTCACATGCAAAATATTATAAATTAATTGGACATTTTATCAAAATTTTGACTTATTCTCCAAATAGAACTTGTTTTTTAGAATATATATATATAATGATTTTTACTGACGTTATTTTATTACACATACTGAAACTATGCTTTCGCCAACAACTAACTATACCACGTATGTACCTAGATTAAAAACAAATCTTGAAATAATTGCGTCTTATATTTATTTTTTGAAAAACTTATTTCGCTAGTCAATCGGATTTTGTTATTTTGATAGCATTTATTTTCATACGATCAAGATGTAATGTGATTTAAAAAGAAAGTTTTCAAAAAAAAAAAAATGTTATAAACCAAAAAAAAACGCTCAAGGCTAGATTCGAACCACAACTTTCAGGATATCAATCGAGCGTTCTACCTCTAGGGTACAGAGGAATAAAGAAATGTTCGTAAAATAAAATATATAATATGCAAGGTTCCAATTTCAAACGAAATTTAATATATAGTTTCTATTTTTATCGCTGCCGATAATTGTGACGTTAGCTCTCATTGTTTGACAAACAATATATTCCATTTTTGAATCTTGAATACAAACAATCGAAGTCAGTATGAAACGCAAATATCGTTCTATTTTCAATTTTTTTAATTTATATACACTATTTTTATCGCTCTGATATTTATGACGTTAGCTCAGTTGATAGAGAGCTCGACTGGTAATCCAGAGTTCTGTGTTCGATCCACGGTCGCGGCGTTTTTTTGTATGAAATTTTTTCAGCGATTTGTTTTGTCAAATAATAAACAGTGTATTGGGAAAATATGTCTTTAGTATGAATAAAAATATTGCGTCAGCGGAGCTTTGAAGAGGGAGGGGGAAGGGGCAGGGGGAGGGGAAATCGCGGACTATTATGCAATCATGCAATCGTGCAATCATTCGGACATTATCGAGTATTAATATATAGATGTATTGGGAAAATATGTCTTTAGTATGAATAAAAATATTGCGTCAGCGGAGCTTTGAGGAGGGAGGGGGAAGGGGCAGGGGGAGGGGAAATCGCGGACTATCATGCAATCATGCAATCGTGCAATCATTCGGACATTATCGAGTATTAATATAGATAGATATTATGCCAGTACTATCATTGATGTATACAATCAAAAAGAAACTTGGAAACATTTACAATTTTCAAAATACAAGCATTCAAAATTCCAAATGCCCATATCTTTTTTCATGCAGCTGTCCACAGAACCTTGTAGTGCTCAGCTCGCGTAGTGATGGCAAACCTTTTTGAGAAGTGAATCGAATTCTGTTCAGCCAGGCAAAAAGCCTATGGGTCACCAAGTCAGTGGTGTCACATGGAAAGAGGGAAAGAAAGAAGCCTTCGTGGGGACCTTCTTTTTCAGCTCTTCCAAAATCGAAAATCCCAGAAATTTACGAATTTGGCCAAATGAACAGAGTGGGACTTTTTTTTTAAGCTCTTACAAGAATTTCGAATGCAAAATCACAGAAATTTTGGGATTATGGAAAATTAAATCTCTGTGGCCCCCTTGGAACACGCTGTGGCTCCTTGGGAAACCCTGACCCAGATACATTGTATAAGAATTCAGCTAAGGATATCAATCCTGAATAGACACAAACGGTCACCTCTCACAGCGTTAGCACCAAAGCTGTGGAGTCGCGTAAAAAAAAGTCGACTCCGATTCCAGCTTTAATATAATTAATGACTGACTGAGGAAATTTTTAAATAATTTCATTTTAACTGATATAAATGTATACCATCAGATCATCTTTAGTCAGCCAAGCATGAAATGTCAACACTTTTAACTATTTTGTTTAAATACAGATCATTGAAAATATTTTTCAAAAAAATTCAAGCCGCTCATTTTTCACGACTCTGACTCTGGCCAAAATACTGCGACTCCTACTCCACAGCCTTGGTTAGCACACTGATGCGAAAGCGCAACGGAAGCAAACAGGTACGAAGCACAACCATATGACAGTATGATCTGCTTTCGTTCCGTTTCTGCGTCTGTGTTCTAGCGACATTAGGCACTCCAATTACCAATATTACTTTATTTAATAAAGGGTAGACTTTTTATTACGGTGTTCAAAAACGTATAAATGAAAGTCACAAATGCTTATCAATTTTTATGTATTTATACAGATTATATGCATAAAATATAAAGTATAATACAGCTCTAAAATCAATGTCTCTTAAAATTTACAACTATAAAAAATATTTACAAACAAAATAATAATTCATACTGGACATTTTAAAATTGATTTTATAGTTATGAGTAAAATTTACAATAATTTCTGATGAATGTAACAATGCGAATACATACAATAATGTAAAGATTGAGATTTTATTGAAAGTGACATTGTATTGCTGCATCCTATTCTAATTTATATAGAAAAAATAAATGCGGTCATACAACTGATATTTTTCAACGGAGACTGCGTAGTAAAAAAATAAAATTGATTTAGCACTACACAAAAATAACACAGAATTTACATTAAAAATTACATTTGATTCGGCTTAATTTTACTGTAGAAAAAAATGTATTCAATTTACTAATTCTGATTTGTTTTTAATAAATTATGACTTTGATTTAAATGATCAGGAAATTATTAAAATATCATTTGACCAGCGAAAATATTTACCAGTTTGGGAATTTAGCCCCCAAACACCTACCGATTCATTTTTTTATAGTTTTTCGATGGATTAACTTTCTTAATAAACAAAACTTTAAATGAGGATTGGAAGTAACCCTCATTTATCATTTGAAAAAATTAGCACAAAACAAAAAATGTATAATCAGAAAAAGTTTTGGGTGTTTTAGGAATTGCAAAACCTATTACTCATTTAAGCTTTTGAGTTATGTCTAACTAAAGATTTTTCAAAATTCAAGACAACTCCTGTGTAGAAAGATCATTTCAGAACAATAACAGGATATAATCGATCAACATTTTAACTTTACTTTAATTTTACGTTAAGGTGTTAGAAATGTTTCTTTTGGCCAGTATTTATAAAAATTGGAGAATATTAAAAACATGAACTTTTATTCCTGTTTTATGAAACAATGGCCGACACAAAGATGAATTATTGCATCAGCAAAAGAAACGAAGATGAAAGAAACATCGCATCGAAAAATATTTCACACAACTAGATTAAATGTGGAATATCAATTAAATTTTGATAAACTTTGGTATAATAACATGGTACATTCTCAAATCGATGCTGAACTTCACAGTTTAGTCATAAAAAAAAGATAAAACCAAGTAGACAGGAAGCAAACTACTCGGCTTTAAAAAAAAAAAAAAAAAATTCATAAAGTACAGAAGCCCCATCAAATGGATTACATGAGCAAGTATCCAGAGGTAGGGGATCACAGTAAAAATTGTTTTAAATAGCAAAATCACATTCACTAAAATTCTTCATAAAACTAAATCAGTCGCACAGACAAGACGACGGCAGATGTCACGCATTGCTGTCAAGTAGAGGCATCGCTCGCTTCGCAGAGAATGCTTATAAATAAATACCAATCAAATGACCGTGCTGGAATAACAACCATGTTAGCGCGCGAGTCGGCCGCCGTAGACAGGTCATCCGACCGATACAATATCACAGAATCCACAGGCCATTCGGCCACCCGCTCAGAGTACTGTTTCCAGACAACACCTATGGAGGTGGAGGTCTTCTCTCGTACTCCCGCCGGTAGTCTCTCTCTCTCTCTCTGTCTCTATCCCTCTCTCTCTCTATGTATTCTCTTTCAGGATAGTCTGCGGGGCGGTAATCTGGCGGGTATTCTCTCCAGTCGGGTGGATAAGTGCGGTGAGGGGGATACAGATTTGCGGCAGCCGCCTCACCCGCTCCTCCGTAATAGCCTCCTGCTGAATAATGCCCATGCTGAATGTAGCCTGGATGATACCTAGACATTGCATAATATATTAAAATTTATATACATCTAATATAAATATTGTTTAAAAAATATGTCACATTCGTCAAAACAACATTTTCAGTGGTTTTTCTCCCCGGAACAGAAAGAAACAACCTAATGATAATCGTAATTAATTACATAATTAATGTTTACAGGTGTTACAAACAATGTTCACTAAGACAAGAGGTTAGCTGCGCGGAAATTTCAAAGGCTGCGCGGACCGATCAAATATCAATTGAACAACTGTCTTGTAGTGTGCGCCAACCCGGAATGAGTGCATGGAGGCTTTCCAACTGCTGCGCGCAGCTTAGAAGGAACATTGGTTACAACCTAATAACAAATTAATGTTCTAAAAATAAGTACAGAACAGTTCTTGTTATATAAGACATGCCATTCCATTGGGTTGTAACAAGTCATTACAAAATTACCTCCTCTTGTCGTGAATCCGTGGTCCCCTATCAGGACGATAAGGTCTAGTTCCTTCAAAGGACCGCGGATCGGCAGAAGGAAGCCGCTTGTCAGGGAACCTGCCTGACCATTGATGTTGCCCACTGCCACCTCCTCCACCTCCCGTACCACCACTGTCACGTCTCTCTCGCTCTCTGTCTCTATCTCTATCACGATCACGATCTCTATCTCTATCACGATCTCTGTCGCGGCTTCCATGATCTGAGGCACCCTTCTTGCTAGCATTTCTCTCTTTGTCTTCTGAGGTGTCTTTTGATCTGAAGAGGTATAGAAATTTCAAATTAAACAACTTGCATGTCAGAAAATATCAGCATTATCATACTAAAAGATTCTATAAGATTCTTTTGCAACTACGTGGGTTGTACTGAAAATTTTGGTTTCATATGAATATCAGCGAAAAATAAAAGCATATACACTCATCCTTTTTTTACACGATACATTGGTTCCAGAAAAAAGTGCATAAAAAACCTCACTTTCATGTAATATGATAAGTTGGTTCCAAAAATCAAAACATCGCTTAAAAAAGTATCAAAAATGTATGAAAAAACAAAATGTTCTTCAAATTTGCGCAAAAAAAAATTGTTTACTTATTTTAATAATAATTTGTAATTTTATTTGAATTAATGTTCGGCATGGAACGCATTATTGTATTTTACATTGTTTTATATGGGAAAAATTGTTTCACTTAGCGAGTAAGATTCTGGAACGAATTAGCCTCGTTCTAAGAGGTCCCACTGAAATTGGTTTTTCCTTAAATTCTCACCCGCATGACTATGAAGCAGCGTAAGCAAGTGAAAGCATTAGTAGAGGACCCACTGTATGTAATACTATTCCATGTTCTGAACCAAAAACAAGCATATCACTATAATTCATCTCACATCGAAATTGACACTTAAGGCCAATGGAACATCACAATTTATTTTAAAATTAGCTAACATTATCTATTCATTTGATAAATTGTGCTCAAATTTTATACACTTCCATAGGTTTTGTTAATAACAACCGATTTCCTGCTAAGGTGTGCGCATGCACACTTGCCGAAATGTGGTCGCACACATTTTTGTATCTCCCGCACAGGCCGCATACAGAAATATTGTAAAAAGAAGTTTGTTTTACCAGTTTTACTAAATTTTTGTTGCCAAGACAAATAAATATTAGGGTTAACTATTGTTTTAAAGAAATATGCAAATAATGTGTTGACTACTGTACTCAAATGGGATAAATCACCAAGCAATCGGGTCTTCATACTTCACACTTTGTTTTTTCTGAAAATTAACTGCACAAAAAAGTTGATAGTCCACACACGATAAAAAAATTATGGGGAACGTTGATAACCTTTCAGCTAATAAGTTTTACCTTTCAGCAACTTCTGGCATTTAAGTGCACGGATTAAGCTGAGTCAGGCGAATACCTCGAACGAAAATCAAACTGCGTGCCAAAACTTATAGAAATGTACAGAATTTTGTGAATTTAAATTAAATTTTATTTATTCATGTATTTATTTATTTATTCAAGTAATGTCAAGCACCCTCAGTCGATATTATAAATTATAGAAATTTTTAATTTCCTTGGCTTTTGACGTAATGAATTTAATGATGACCTCTCATAGAATGTCCTCAGAGCTACGGGACGTTGAGATGACCTGGAAGAGACTGGCAGAGGATAGAGAATCTTGGAGGAAGCATGTGGTGACCATATTCTCCATATAGAGAGGATGAGGAAAAAACAGACTAATGACCAGATATATGAAACAATAGGTACAAGAAATGTTTTTAATTTAAAAAAAAAAAAAAAATTATACACCCATCAGTCAGCAAAGGGATACAGAATTATATTTTAGTAGGCGAAAACATAAATTAAAGTACTGCATAATATGAACCTTTTATTTTCCATGGATTCATGCTCGCCATCCCCATCATCTACTTTGCGTTTTACAGGATTCAAAGTGGCCGAATTGTTAGCTGCCGGTGGGATATCTCTATCACCTTTCCTTTTCGCTTCCCGTCTATCTCTGTCTCTTTCTCTGTCTCTACTTTTGTCTTTATCTTTGTCTTTCTCTCTATCCTTCTCTCTATCTCGGTCCCTATCTCTGTCACGATCTCTCCTGTCCCTTCTTTGACTATTTGCAGTGTCACCCTTGGCTACTCTTTCAACTGAGTGATTGTTGTGTGGATTCAGCTGCTTTTGGCTTCCAGAATTGTTTGAGGTTTTATTTGAAGACTTTTCCTGTAATTTAAAAAACAAGCTCAACAACAGCCAATAGTAGCAATAGTGACAGGAAAAATTCAACTTGAATCTATGATAACAAATCATTATTACTTGTCAGATGGAGAAACTAAGTGAGCAAAAAATATGACAAAAATAAACACTTACAATTTCCTTGTTGAGAGGTTTTGATTCTATGCTGTCATTTTTATTTTCATGCCCCGAATCGCCTTTCTTCAGTCCATATTTATACAATTTGTAAAGTTTTTTGGCATCAAAATTTGTAAACTTTGATACAAAATACCACAGGTTGCTTCTCCACTCTGCTTTTTTGTCAGGTTCAGAGTATGTGTCCAAGCAAGTGCCAATTTGATTTCCAATTTGCCGTAAACAAGCTCGTGTCCGATTCATTTGTTCCGTTTCAGAGAGAGTTTGATCGGGATTATCCAATGCACGCAAAGCTTTCTTCACTGGTCTCATTTTCTCTTTACACTAAAACATGTCATATTTTGTATGCATACTATATTTTAAAAATCCAATTATCTTTTACGTTTGGAATTTTAAATATAATTGCGAATCCAGAAAAAATCTGTAATATGCGAGTCAGCGAGGAATTATTAAAATTAAGATTTAGAGTGAAATATATTGCTTTATTTATTGGGCAAAAAAAGCAATTTTTAAATGAATTTGCAACTCAAGATTAATTACGTAATCTATTAACAATAGTTCAATATGAAGATGTATCTTGCTCGGAAAAGGCTATGATCAAACATACACAAAAAAAGTACCTCTTCAAAAACTGATGGATCAAGATCGCCTAAAACCTCTAAGGCTCTTGGCTCATTGTTGGCTGTGAAGTGCATCGGTCCTACAGGTTTTTTTTTGTTATTATTTTTTGCTTTTGGCTCTTTCTTTTCTTTTTTTGGTTTCTTTTTCTCCTTTTTATCAATCAATACTTCCTCAGGTTTATTATTGGTCACTTCATCAGCCACCTGACAAAATACACAAACAAAAGTTACAGAAAATATATACACCCACCATTTTAGAAATTTTCATAACACTTTTATGCAGCATAACATTTTTATGCAGCTATAAAAAATTAGTTTAATTTACATTATTTGTAAAATTGGTAAATATCATTCCTAGTTATTCTAACACTTAATCAGAATTTCTAAAAAACAAAATACCAACATTCCGATAGAGAATAATTTTACCTTTTCTGCTTTGATTTTCACAGTTTTCTTATTTTCATCAACTGAAGCGGCATCATCATTTTCAATAGTCTCTTTGGAAATAGCTTTGGATTTTCTAGCATTCTTCTTCCTTACTTTTCCAGCCTTTTGGTCTTGCAACTTTTTCAAAACTTTAAGTAAATACTCCGCTCTGGATTGCAAATGCTTGGCTTGAGGTTTACGATCATCATTGAATAACATTTTATCCCCTATGCCGATAGCTTGGTCCATTTTTATAGCTTCCCAGGCACTCATACCATATTGATATATCCCACATAGAAGTTTTGAATCTTCATGGGCACCCCATTCTACGTCATAATTGGCAGGTCTCGTTCTAAAATAATTTTTAAATCAAGAATTTTTGTTAATCAATGAAAAATATAAAAACTTAATATGCATTACAACAGCGATTTTCAACCAGGGGGGCGTGGACTATTGCAAAGGGAGGCGCGAACAGTCCAAAATATTTATTTACCCTCTAACTCATAGGTTCCCAACCTTTTTCGGGTGGCGACCCCTTTTTATAAAAGCCATGTGACCCACGGCCCTGATGCAATTGAAAAAGGATTTTTTTTTCAATAAGGTAATTTTAGTTGACTGTAGTTTTAGTTTCGTTCAAATCCAAAATCAAAAAAAGTTGGCGACGCCCAGAAAACACGGGGGTTCTCGACCCATAGGTTGGGAACCCGTACTTTAACTGGTCTTTATTACTATATGAAATAAAGGATGGGGAGGAGCAACGATATTTTTTCTTCAAAGGGAGGCGTAGTAACATAAAGGTTGGAAACCACTGCATTACAACATAACTAAAATAAAAAAGAAAATTCTTGTCCAAATAACATACACTAGGAGTATAGGTATAGAAAAAGAGAACAAAATAATGGAGGAAATCATTGAAATCACCTGAAATCAATCTGCCATTTAAGGCGCTGCTCAGGATCAGCAGGGAGCATTTCATCCAATGGAGCCATCTCGGTTTCACACTGGCTCAATGTCTTAGCATTGACTGTCACTCCACCTAACATAAAAGTGATGCGAGCCTTTCGCTTGCCAGTGTTAGCGGGTTGGGATCCCTCTTGACCAGCGTTGGTAGCGCCAGCTAGTGAAGCCAGCTGCTCCTTGCAGCGATCTCTCAGCGTTTCACCTAGCTTGCGCAGCTCGGCCAGAGGCTTCTCTTGCAGTTCTGCATCGCATGCTACATCTTCCAATCTTTTCAAAGGAGCAGAAAATTTCTTGTAACTCTTTACAAATCGGCGGATCTGAATTAAAAAATAAAAGAAAATTATTCAACCATCAAAAACAAATATTATGTAGCATAATTAGCCTGAGGAAGAATGAATTCTACCTCTATATCAGTAAGCCCTTTAATACGTTCTCGTGGCGTTGTAGGTGGACGTCCTCTTTTCCGGGGTCTTTCTTCATCACTGTTTTCAGAACCTTCTGCTTCAGAACCATCACCATCGCTCTCATCTCCTTTTGAACGTTTACCTCCTTTGGCTGCAACAGTCACAATAAACAATTCTATTATGCAAGACATACGGCATTTGAAAACCAGTGGTACCTGACCTTATCGCCAGAATTTGGAAAGCATTGATGGGAAAGAACTCTAAATTAGACTTAACCGCTTCAGTACCGTAAGGCCACTGGTAGCCGCTATATAAGTGCACCACTAATACCCTAAGGACACTTTGTATTAAAAATTATTCCAGTAGGAATTTTAACAATATTTCTTTTTGTGTGGCTAGCTAAAGATGTACCAGCGTAACTTGACTGCCCGCGAGGGCGCCACCATCGTATCATTAACGTTGCCATAGTCAACACGTCCTAGGGCGACAATTTTAGTTCTGAGTTCTGCCACAGTCAAGTTAAAATGGTACATTTCTACATCTATACACTATCTCTGCAAGAAAAATGAACTTTCTGCCGTTGGTTGATCTTATTGAAAAAGGTATTATTTTAGAAGTCAAGCGGTAGGTGTCAGGTGTCACTAGGGCTAACACTTATGGTGAAATCGACATAAAGAATCCATTCTTATGTTTTAAATTTATACCTGATTTTCAAGAATTTGTCCCTTTTACTTTTTATATATTTTTTTTTATAAAAATGTAAAAATTATATTTATTTATGCTTGTGACCATCCTGAAAGAAAAATCAAATATACGAAATTTCGATAATGCAACTTGAAAAATTACAACTTGATTATTTTATAGGTAAAATTTAACATAATGCATAAAATCCATGAGCCCTATTTTTAAGAAATGATTAAAAACATGTGGTATGTGAGTGCACCTAAGCTTAAAACATTACGGTACTCAAAAGGTTAATATTAAAAACAGGGCTTCGAACCGCTATTTTTTTCATTTCGGTTCAAGTAAAAAAAAATATATCGGTTCGGTTCCAGTTTTCATTCCGGATTTTTCAGTGTTTGGTTCCGCTCGAATCCAAAAACTTAGGTATTTACCGATTTGCCCAAAATATCTCCATGACTCGTTTTTTTTTTTAGCTCTTTCGAATCCGAAAATCCAAGAATTTACCGATTTGCCCAAAATACCAGCGTGAACTGAAAAAGAAACCGATATTTTTTTTCGGTTCGGTTCCAGTTTTTTTTCTGACAAAAATAACAGTTTTAAAGGTTTTCGGTTTCGTTCCGGTTTGAAGCCCTGATTAAAAATTTATTACAGTTTTGATTAGGTCTAAATTTTTATTTAGAGGTTTATTTGCAGTTATGTGTTAATGCAGGGTTTTTCAACCTGTGGTACGTGTACCAACCACTTGGTGGTCGTGGTTAATTCACAAATATAAAAAAAAACTAGATAATTAATAAACATTATTTACCAATTTATCAGTCTACGTCAATATGTACACAGTCCATGATCAAAAATCCGGCAATCAATGCCGTTTTACTCTGATCCGGCATATATTTTGGAGTACATTTTAAAAATTACCATGTTAGCGCTCCAATTGTTTACATCTTATTTTTTATTAGAACTATTTTTCAGTAATATAAGTACAGTGGAACCCCGATCTACCGTTCTCGCATTGTCCGTTTTCCCGCATGGATCGTTTATTTTTCATAGTCCCGGCCAAACACCCATAAGAACAATGTAAAAGAATCCCGCATAAATCGTTCCCCGATTTACCGTTTTCCTCGATCTATCGTTTGAATATTTTGGTCCCGTCAATAATATTATCCCGATTGACCGTTTTCGTTGAATATTTCTCATAATCTTACCTCGCATTTCGTTTCGCGTTTTTTTCAGTGGAACCCCGATCTTCCGTTCTCACTATCTTCGTCTTTATGCATGGATCGTTTTTACTCGACCAAGACCCCACCCCGTAATTGCAATGTTTAGTAATTCCACGTTAATAATTACCAGATTTACCGATTTCTTTGATCTATCATCTAAATATTATCGTCCCGTCCCAGTTACTATCTATTCCGATTGTCCATTTTTGTGGAATATTTTTTTCGCTCATAAATAATCTTACATTGCATCTGGTTGCGTAAATTCAAAACTAAAATACCTAAACGAAGAAAACTAGAACTCTAGTTGAGAAACTGAAAATAATTAAAGACATTGGAAAAAATTCAGGAGAAAAACGAGTCGACATAGCAAAAAGGAGTGGGTTAGTGTTTGTTAAAATTTAAGTGCCAAACTGCAAATAGGCTACTTAGTTTGTATTAAACAAGTTAAAAATATATTTATTTGTTCTTTAATTAATAAATAAATGAGTTTTTTGAAAATTAAATTTTTTTTGGTGTTATTTGAAGATTTCCCGCATTATCGGTTTCCCGCATTATTCGTTCATTTATTACGGTCCCTTGAAAAACGTAGGATCGAGGTTCCACTGTATAGTCAAAATGAACTCTCTCTTCAAAGAGTAAACAAATCTAAAGAAAAGATGGAATTCACAGGTTATTACATAAAAAATCGTCCAGAACGGCTTTTGAAACCAAATATGCATATATGTATAAAAAGTATAAATATTAAACCAGGCATGGCTAATCCGGGGCACAATCGAAGATTTTTATAGACAGTTATTAGGTATTTTAAGTATTAGGGAATGCTTTAAAAGCTCTTTAAATCAATTAAAACATTAACTCACCATCAGATCGCTCGTGATTCTGTTGAATTTGCTGTAGAGTTTTTCTCGATCTTGGCGGAAGATACAGATCTTCCATTTCTTTATTCTTTTCTTCTTCTTGAATAGCCTTTCGAAAATCTTCTGGTATTATGTCATCCTATTTAACGGATAAAAAAAATGATAAAATTCTTTTAAACAGACCACATATATACACAATCACCACATAGGATGTTTTCAAGAAACAATTTCATTTTTAAATCGGTAAAATTTTATATTTGCAGCAAATTCTGTAACAATCTATTGAGTATTTTCTTAGTCATAAAGCTATTTAAGAAGGTTATGATCAGAGTAAAACTCACCCAATCTTTGCTGTCTTCTTCTGTTTCTTGTTTAGCAAGATCAGTTGTTTTTTCTTCATCAAACGCAAAGCTGGCAATTTTGAATGCCGATAGAAGTTCATCACCAGCCATTGTAGGAGCTTCATCACGAGTTTCAGCTCGTCTTAGAATTTCGTCAATATCACACTAAAAACATAATGGTATATATAAGGGGTACCGAAAATTAAACCATTATTTTTGCGTGCCTTGTTTGGAATCAGTTTGTACCTGAACACGATGGAGTAAACATCTTTGTAAGTGTTCCATTCTAAAGTACTTTTCCTCGGCCATTTTTTTGTTTCATTTTTAATTTTTAATTGTTAGGGATAAAATGAGCAAACCAGAAGCAACCGAACAACATATTCGGCATTGTATGCTATTATATTTCGATCAAGGCTGGAATGCGACCAAAACGACCAAATCAATTTGTGAAGTGTATGGAGCAATGCTAACACCAAACAGATGTCAGTCTTGGTTCAGAAAATTTAAATCCGGCGATAGAAGTCTGACAGATGATCAGAGATCGGGACGCCCACAAAATTTAGACGATGATCTACTGAAGGCCACAGTGGAAGCTGATCCTCGTTTAAGTATTGAAGAATTGTCACAGAAATTACATGCTCCATGGTCCACAGTGCGAGATCATTTACAAAAAATCGGTAAATCCCACAGAATGGGTGTTTGGGTTCCGCACGCGCTCTCCGAGATGAACAAGGAGGTTCGAATGAGTACGTGCGACTCCCTGTTGTCACGACAAAAATTACATCCATTTTTGGAACGAATTGTGACCAGCGATGAGAAATGGATTGTGTACGATGTTACACGAAAAAAACAATGGCTTTCAACATCCCAGGTACCTATCCCCACCCCTAGGCCTGGTCTTACCCTTCGCAAGGTCCTTTTGTGTGTCTGGTGGGATATTCGTGGAATCATCCATTATGAACTGCTAAAACCTGGAGATACGGTAAATGCAGAGGTATATTGTCAGCAACTATCAAGACTAAAAGAAGAATTAATGATAAAACGACCAAATTTGGTCAATAGAAAGGGCGTGATTCTGTTACACGACAATGCTCGGCCTCATACCGCCAAAATGACCCGTGAAAAAATTTCCTATTTAAATTTTGAAGTTTTGAAGCATCCCCCATACTCTCCGGACCTTGCCCCTTCGGATTTTTACTTATTTAAGTCAATGGAGCATTCGTTACGGGAAAAAAAAATTCAAAATATGCAAGACGTCAAAAATTATTTAGATTCATACTTCAAGTCGAAACCAGCAAGTTTCTACAAAAAAGGGATCGAGAAACTACCTGGGAGATGGCAGACGGTCGTAGACAATGATGGAGATTATATTTTGTAATGTAAAATGTAGTATGTAAGATTTGTGTTAATAAATATGTGTCAAATAAAAATAATGGTTTAATTTTCGGTACCCCTTATATATAAATCTTTACAATTACGAAATACATTTTAAAAATTGCAACTTTCACCAAATTCATCTTTCAAATTCATCACCCTGATATTAGAATAGACAAAAAAATATTTTATTGTTTAGGTATTTGTATTTGAAAAAAATGAGGTTTCATCAAAAGTTTCTTTTACATGGACATTCCCATATAGAAGATGCCACCCATTCAATTAAAGATATGTATATATTTCTACCTGTGATGTACAATATGCAATACAACAAAACAATGTATGGGTTTTGATATGAAGATACAATAATATTAATGGAAATGACTAATGATGCGGGAAGCTTTTTATCTCGTCTGTTTGCAAAAAAGAATGTTCTATTTCAAGTTCAAGGAAGAATTTAAAGAAATCTTTGATATTAAACAATTATGGTGGCCAAATCCAGAGGTCCATAAGACATTGCATAATTTAACAGCTTAACGACTGCACGTTTTTTTTTATAGAATTTCACCTGGCGGCCGGCCGATTTTGCGAAACGTTCGCAAAAAATTGTAATTTTACTAGATTCATTTTATACCAAATTTGATTAGCTAGCTTCCAGATACTTTGCTGCATAAATCAATGCCATTTGAGCAGTGGTTCTATATCTGTAGATTGCATACTTATTGTGGTGTAGTGAAAAAAACCTAAATCTACTAAAAGGCCTTCTTTTAAAATATGTAAAACCTACTTTTTCACATTGTTTTCTTTGCTTTTATGTTAATATATATATTAGAACTTATACGATTAACTCTTTAAAAACAAGGAACCAATATTTTAGAATACGTAAAAAAAATACCTATTATGGATGATATGACAATCATTTATGAATTAATGGGAAATACACAATTGCGATTCGTGTTTATGCCATCGAAATATTTATATTGAATATGAAGATGCCGAAAGGATAAATCCGGAGAGCTAGAACGATTTGAACGATGGAAATGTACAATATTCTCAAGAATTTAGCTGTAAATAAATATTTTGCTTGAAACCATATTTGTTTTGCTGAAGAAGTGTGAAATAAACAAGTTTTTCTCACCAATCCTTTTGTTCATATAAAAATTATTACATATATGCAAATAATCCAAATTGATTGTTATTGCTTGCCCTTATAGACCCACAATAATATAATTAATATATGACATTCAAGATAATATTATGTCATATTGCAAATACATGCAGTTGAAAAACATCTGTTTCTCATGCCATCACTGTTGCAGATGTTACAAGTCACCCCCGTCCCGTGTAAGTTTGTTTCGTTATTTTTATCAGTCATTCTGAGAAATCTTTGGTTTATATCAGGGCTTCGAACTGTTATTTTTTTCGTTCCAGTTTTCGTTCCGATAAAAATAACAGTGTTTTCGGTTCAGCTCCGAGCGATTCATTTTGGTACTTATCTGTTAGCGCGGTGCCATTTTCAGCCCCTCGTGTACAGTTTCAGAAAAAAGTCGCAATACAATACGCAATACAGCGTAAAAAGATGGAGCAGAGAAATTAAATGCTACGAAATATCTCTGTTATCAAGACGCAATCTAACTTCCGGAACCCGATAGAAGAGCCCATTATTTTTTACTCTATGGGGAAGGCCCCCTTGTTGTTGCATTTTTAGCTCACACAATTTAAATAACAACATACCCGAACAAGAAGTAATCGATGGCAAGGGAGTCCAAGGACAAGACCCAATATGTGTCACGCTTATGACAATCGAACGACGACCGACTTGGGGAGTAAGACCATGTTAACGTGCGTGTTTGAACATGCGCTGAACACTAAGATCTTACGATCCCTAAGGCCACGGAAAATATGACACTCAAAAGGTCCCAAAAAAGCTTGAGAAGCTTGGTCTAAATTATCTCTCCTGAACAATTACTAAAATTTGACGCCAACCTTTGACTTCCGTGGTACTGAATTGAATTAAAATATGAATATTCTTACAACAGGTTCTTCATCCCCATCTTCTTCATCTTTGAACAATTCTTCAGCTCCAAATTTCAAGATTGCACTAAGGTCAGCCTTGTTGAATGGTGTCGTATTTGAACCACCACCTGCGTCTTTTTTATCTAGGACTGTTCGACCAGTTGTGTCCATTCGTTGTATTACGAGATGATCTAACACCATTTTCTGTTTGGCCTTCTCTACAATTTCTTCTTCAACTGACCGGGCAGTAACCAAACGATAAATGTTGACCTGAGAAAGAAAAACGATGGTCAGTCCAATGCAATGTTTAACTGTATCAAAAATATTACAGTAATTAGTCTGTCCTAATAACTTACTTGATTTTTTTGTCCAATCCTATGTGCTCTCGCTTGAGCTTGAAGATCATTTTGAGGATTCCAATCTGAGTCAAATATTATGACTGTGTCAGCAGTAGCTAGATTGATACCGAGGCCTCCAGCACGTGTCGACAAAAGAAAACAAAAATCCTGGAAAAAAGAAATCAAAATATAAGATACGGAGATAGTTTTAAACTTTTTAACCCGTGCACCTGCAAGTCACAGCATCTGTGAGAGCATAATTTTAGGCCCAGACTGCGAGTGTCACAGCAATTGCGACTCGAAGTTTCAACTGACGATAATGTCGGAGATCTTTTGCAGACAGGACTGATTAATTTATTAAAATATCGCCTGATTTGTCCTGTTACTGCTACGTCTTTACGGTTGTAAAAACAATTAGATCTAAATATTATTAACATCAATATTTTAACCTTTAGAGGAGTGAATAGATTTATACAAACCATACTATAATTTACTGCCATTTCTTAACATGACAATTTTGTGACTTTTTCCCAATGAATATATGTAATTCATACTTAGAGCATATATATATGCTTACAGACAGACACTCTTGTGTTGAGGTTAAAGTACATCCATACTCATTTACAGAAAAATGGCGCCGACGTACATGTACGTCCATACTCCTCTAAAGGTTAAACCCTTTCAATCTATCGGGATTGCGCTAGACTCAAATCGTTTTGAAATATGCTGGGCAAATCCCGCGCCTGCGCAGTTCTTACATTGTTTTACATTATTGGCGATCAAGTACGACTGTGCACGGTTCATTTTGTCGCGTTGATATTTAATATTCCCGTGACCTTTTTTTTACCTATTTATACACCGTGTCTAGTTCAATAGTCAAAGTTAAGTAAAAATATTAAAGTGTTTTTATTCTTACCGTATAGAACTGTGTTTTGCTACATTTTAAAAGTTGTGCTGACTTCAATGCTTTCATTTTGTACTAAACTAATTGATAAGAGAAGTTTTAAGCAAATGTGTGTGGTGTTAGAAGAGATTGGGATATAAAAGAAATTGTGAATGATGAATTAGACTCTGATTATGATATGTACAAAGATTAATTGAAAATGAGATTATGTGAAATTTTATCAGCAATAAATGTCTGCTCCCAATGTGGAGCATATGGCCTCTTTATGGATGTATCTCAACAGTAACTTTTTGTACGAGAACTGTTTGTTACTCAGT
Organism: Himalopsyche anomala; assembly: GCA_031772345.1. Classification (NCBI taxonomy): domain Eukaryota; kingdom Metazoa; phylum Arthropoda; class Insecta; order Trichoptera; family Rhyacophilidae; genus Himalopsyche; species Himalopsyche anomala. The sequence goes on along the minus strand of CM062821.1, from coordinate 20,817,291 downwards.
TGCTCAACCTCTCTTTTTTCAAAGAGAGTACAGTAAAACCCCCATTTACACTTAAGTCGTGACAGTGTAATTCGGAAGTAGTGTAATTGGGGGTGTGAATCTCATACAAAATTAGGGATTTGGCTTTTTCCGCAAAAAGTGAAACTAAGATTTCCCTTAGTTTTGCAAAAAAAAAATATTGATGAAATATTTAAGCCGTTCTACGTACTTCTGAGGGTTTGCAAACCATCAGAAGTACGCAGAAGAACAGAGCTTTAGTTACCAAGTGATAAAATGCAAAGGGCGCCAAAATCCCACACATAGACAGTCGCCCGCTATACGTGTATAGCCTGGCAAGTAGAGGTCTGCACAGACCCAAACCGGCTCGTGGGCCAGGCTAGGGCGGGTAAGTGCAATTGAGAGTCGGGCTCGGGCCGGGCCGGGCCTTGGAATTTCGGATATAATCTGGGAAAAAATATAGCAAATCGAAGATTTCAAATTCCTCGGTGAGCTAAAAAAAAAAAGGACTTTCGGAGATAATCTGGGAAAAAGTATAGCAAATTGAGGATTTCAAATTCTTCAGCAAGCTAAAATAAGGAGTTTCAGGCTTCGGGTCGGGGTCGGGTTTGGGTAACAAGTGCAGTATTAGACTCGAGCCCAGGCAGGGTCGGGCATGAGTTTTTCGGGCTCGGACCAGGTAATTTTGTAAAATTTTGGCCCGTGGAGACCTCTACTGGCAAGTGTTGTATACACAGACGCTAGCCAACATTTGACTGTACAGCAACCGTCTCGTAGTAACGATGGAATAGGACCGTGCAATTGGGAGATTTGCGGCGAATATTTCAAGCCAGTGCGTAATTCAGGGTAGTGTAATTGGGGGTTCCACTGTAGTAGGAATAGAAAGATAAGGCTAGAACAGAATTAGTGGTTAACTAATCACTCTCACTACACCCAGTTATTGAAGGAATGGAAGTGTGGGAGGGAGTTTTAGACATCACAAAAACCCATACCTTCAAACAGAAATCGAAAAAATGCTGTTCGTACCGAGACTCTAACCCGTGAGATTCAGCACGGAAGCCAGCAACGCTAGCCATTGCGCCATAGGGCCAGACAAATCATAAGATACATATATAAAATATATTTATTATATATAAAATATTCCGAACTCTTTTCCTGTCGGCTTAAATTTTTTTTTTTTTATGTGTTGGCGTTAACTAGACGGTGATATTCAAATAATGTATGTTTTTTTAAACCATAATTAAGCGAGTGATGAATTTTTTAAAGCCTGTAGGAACAATAGTTTCCTTATGGAGGTGATAAAATACGTGGCAGAGGTCAATTGTGTCACTCCAAAATGTCAACCGCTTGACGTTCCTTTTGCTATGAATTTATTTATTAAGGAGATTATCACTTCATGTGTTATTTTTTCTTTTAGTATTTTGAGATATTCCTTATACAAGTGGCCTCAATAAAAACCAAACTAATTATTTTTAACTGTTGTATTTATTATGATACGTTAAGAAGAAATATTTCGAAAAATGTCACCGCAGACGTATGTAATTTGTAATACAAATAGCCGCAGGAGATGAAATACTTGAATCTAAAATTTAAAATTTTCACATTATCAGAAAAGATCTTGTCATGGGAGATGAGCCACCTTTTCTGAAAGTGATTTGAACACATAACAGAGAGCAGGAGTGCTATAAGTGATCAAGAAAATTATATATCAAATCATTTTACTTAATATGGGGCAAATAACTACACATTTTTCTGCATATTAGTTGGCACATTATGATAGGCATGCTGCAAACCCTGTTAATAAAGTCAGTTACTCACGGATGAACCCTCAGCGTTGAAATGATCCAAAGCCTGCCTTCGAAGTTCTCCTTTAATGCTCCCATCTAATCGTTGAAATGGAAAATGTTTCTTTTGCAGATATTCCGATAGTATATCGAGCATTCTAACCATTTGAGAAAAAATTAAAACACGATGACCTGTTTCTCGAAGTCTACATAATAACTTATCTAACAACACCAGTTTTCCGGATCCTAACAGTAGATGCTGTAAGAAAGACAAAAAAAAATAATGAATATTTTCATTTAATATTATAACTGCACATATTTAAATAAACACAAATTATTGGAGGTTAATACAGTTAATAATCTTTTTATGCGGTAGATGCATTTCAAGAAATATCGCATAAAAAAAAATCACACAAAAAAGACTTGACTCCCATACTAAAAGTGGGGATGCGTCCCATGAATTTTAAAATCCACATAACAGGGAGTTAAAATATACTTTAAATCACATTAAAAAAAAGTATGTATAGGAAAATTTTGGAAGAAATAGTGTGCGCATCAATTTCATAAAACGATGGTTTTTTCATACAATGAAATCAGTGATCAGAGTTTGTTCAGATTTTATTTTTTCAATAAACAAATTTTTCATGCAGTTTGTTATACCCATAAATACAAATTTTAAGCTATCGTTGAAACTCCAGACAAACTCAGAATTTAGAATGAAATGATCTTCTAATTTACCGAAAAGTTGTAGACCTTCTTGAATTATTTTCGCAGTGAAGAGAACTGAAATGTTTTCCACTTCGCCATCGTTTTCTGGTTTTTGTCAATAGTTAAAGTTAAATTAATGACATCATCGTCACTTATTGCATTATCCGTAAGTAATTCGTCGATATAATTTTCGCTAAAGGTATCAAACCCTTCTCCGCCAAGTTCATTTGCTAAAGTAATCATTTAACTGATATCGCTGATGTTTCAATGGTTTCATCGACTGTAACACACCCAAGTAGATGGACTTAAGTCAGCGATGGCAGATGCTACATGACTTGAGCAGTCCATAATCGTATTTTTTTCTAAATGTCGGTTGTGTGTTATGATTCAATCTCTATTCTATCCAAAATACAGGGATACATGCTGTCGATGTAATATTTAACATTTATATCGTAAAATATAGTACAGTAGAACCTCGATTATCCGGATTGTTCTTAATTTTCACGAGGTTAATTTCATCTACTATTAACATTCGTGATGGAATGCATAACAGTTTCAGATGTAAAAAATATCAAAACTCCATAGATAAAAAACATTTGTATTACTAGACAATGGCATCATCTATTTTTTTCTGCATTTCTATAGAATATTTAAACCAGATCGATGAAATGTTTATGGTATTTTTTTTTCCACCAAATGCTACGTCAATAAAAACAACCCACGGATCAGAGTGTAATAAAAACATTCAAACGTTTATTTAGAAGACAAATGCTACGGCGATTATTGCTGGCAGACGAAAATAATGAAGAAACATTAAGTTATCAGTTTCTACAAGAAAATAAATTTAAGACTCTTTAGATGTGTCAACTTTGAAAAATCATGGAACAAAATCTTCAAAGGACCATTTAGAAAATTCAAGTAACACAGCGCATATTTCAATGTGTTGCATGAGACGAAGAAGATGTAACCGAGTGGTAAAATTGTGATGCGATTCTGGATTTCAAATTTTGAATAATAAAAAATAATTAAAGAAATATTTTCCTCATATGAACAAAATCGAGAAGAGTCTTCCCACACAAATCTGCAAGGGAAGAGATATTGTTCCTGCAAATTCTGAAGCTTTTCAGTGCTTAGATGTCACCATGAAGTGACTTGAAAGCCAAGAAGAGTGTCCATCGTGTCAACTAATATGTCTTAAAAGTATTCACATTTCGGCATAATTGAATTTCTTAATAAAACATCAATTAATACGAAGCTATATGTCAATCTAGACAAATAAAAATTATTCACACGTCGTTTAAATATACACGTCTTCCTTGTCAATTACGTTTTTTTTGATTATCCGGATTTTCCCTTATCCGGACTACCTTCATCCCCAATTAGTGCGGATGATCGAGGTTCAACTGTACATTTTGAAAAAAAAAATGCATTTCTAAAAAACTGCATAATTTCGAAATCGCATAAAACCAGGATTGACGTAGTTCCCTTTGAAAATGATGTATACAATGGTATACAATGGGTCTGTTTGCATATTACTAAATTATAGGAAGAATTGTTTTCAAACTGGTTATTATTGAAATGAATTTCATGATTATGGATGATTTTATTACCTGGACAACGTCCTCTTGAGATATCCGTGCTTCATATTCTATCGGTTTAATAAGTGAAGCATGGTTGCAGCATTTTTTCAATTCAACAACAATATTAAGGAAAGTCGTAGAAGACCCTTTGACACCCTTTCTTAGAGCACTGTAATTCTTCGTGAGGATCCATTTGTAATATTGTTTCTGAATTGATGTCATGTCAACCCTTAAAATTTGTTCTACTTTTGCAGGCAAAGATTTTTCTACATCTTTTTTCTGTCTTCTTAAAATAAATGGTTCCAGCTGTTTGTGTAATTTGTCATATCCTTTTTGAGCTGAATTCTCATGATCTTTTTCAAATTCTTCCCATGTCGTAAATCTAAAATAAATAAATATTGAAGTAGTTAAATAGCCAATAGGTATCTCTAATAATGGAACTAGTTAAATTGTTCACTTACTTGCCAGGCATTATAAAATGTAGTAAAGCCCATAATTCTTTAAGTGAGTTCTGTAGAGGTGTGCCAGTGATGAGCAATCTGTGATTGGTGTCAAATTCTTTCAGCGCTTTGTATAACAAAGAATCATCATTTTTCAATCTATAAATAATAAAGACCGTGTGATTATTGATTAAAAATAAAAAATCATACAATACAATAATACAATACAATAATTGAAGCAATACTCACCGGTGAGCTTCATCCACTAGCAATGCCGCCCAACTGAATGATCCCAAAAATAGCCTATCTTTCAATACAATTTCATATGTAGTCAAAATTGTATTAAATTTCAATCGCTTTGAACTTGCAAAGCTCCATTCATACTGTCTAATCTAAAGAAAAACATTTACATATATCAGTTAAAAAGAGTCTCAAATTAAATAAATATAATATATTTTAATTCACAAGCCATATAGTAAAAATTGCCAATACAAATAGAAGGTAATTAAAAAAATAAGACAACTTACAATATCACGTGACATGACATCCCCAAGATATGTGACCACATTGATATCCGGAGCCCAAAGTTGGAATTCTCGTTGCCATGCAGTCATAGTACTTAAAGGAACTACACAAAGAAAAGGGCCATGGAGCGATTGAGCACGGAACATATAATTCAGGTAACATATTGTCTGAAATAAAAGTTTAATGAAATCAATATTATAATAATGTACGCCCATACATTTACAGCTATAATAGATGAAGTAACAAGGATCACAACACTAGGGCCAGCTCGTGGCCTGTGGTGCACAGACGCATGTGCAGCATACACAAGCACACTAAGATTTCAGCTCTATCCACCCATTTAGATTTGGTTTTTCGAGGAGCCTAAGACGCCTCGCACACCTAAGGCACAGAAATCCTCGAGCCGGCCCTACACAACTGTGATGGAGGAGTATAAGTCATAGCAGCTGAAAATAAAGCTTCATCATATTTAATTCCGATATTCCATTAACTTTTATCCGCTAGTGAGCTTTGGGCATTAGGAGCAAGTAGTTCACTCCCAAGTAGTTTTTTGCAAATTTTTTTTGAAATTGGCACAAAAATAACTATCTTAATAATAGCCATAACTTATTTAATCTAATATCTATTGTTTGGATATTGCTAATGTAAATCAATGTCATGCTGTTGCGAAACTTGTCATACTCGCTCGGTCCCTCTAGGGACCACTAGGCGTTTAAAAGTTAATTATATACAGTGGAACCCCGATCTACCATTCTCGCATTGTTCGTTTTCCCGCATGGCTCGTTTATTTTTCAGTCCCAGCCAAACACCCATAAGAAAAATGTAAAACAATCCCACATTAATCGTTCCCCGATTTACCGTTTTCCTCGATCTATCGTTCAAATATTTTGGTTCCTTCGAAAATATTATCCCGATTGACCGTTTTCGTTGAATATTTCTCATAAATAGTCTTACCTCGCATTTCGTTTCGCGTTTTTTTCAGTGGAACCCCGATCTTCCGTTCCACTATCTTCGTTTTTTGCATCGATCGTTTATTTTTTACTCGACCATGACCCCGTAATAACAATGTTTAGTATTTCCACGTTAGAAATCTCCCGATTTACAGATTTCCTCGATCTATCATCTAAATATTGTCGTCCCGTCCCAGTGACTATCTGTCCCGATTGACCATTTTTGTAGACTATTTTTTTCGCTCATAAATAGCCTTACATTGCATCTGATTGCGTGAATTTTTCTAACTCAAAAGTCAAAACTAAAATACTTAAATGAAGAAAACTAGAACTCTAGTTGAGAAACTGAAAAGAATTCAAGACATTGGGAAAAAATCAGGAGAAAACGAGTCGATATAGCAAAAAGGAGTAAACTTGGAAATGTACGCGAGTGTTTGTTAAAATTTAAGTGCCAAACTGCAAATTGGCTACTTAGTTTGTATTAAAAAAGTTAAAAATATATTTATTTGTTCTTTAATAAAAAAAAATGTAATAAATAAGTTTTTTTGAAAATTAAACTTTTTTTGATGTTATTTGAAGATTTCTCGCATTATCGGTTTCCCGCATTATTCGTTCATTTATTACAGTCCCTTGAAAAACGTAGAATCGAGGTTTCACTGTATCACTTAAAACTAATAAACATCATGAGTTTCGTGGATTAAGTTACCTGAATAGTTTTTCCCAAGCCCATTTCATCCGCTAAAATAACTGAATTTTCTTTACACCAAGCATGCACCATCCAATTTAATCCGTCCATTTGATAATCTCTTAGTATTAACCCCTGCAATAAAACATTAGTTAAATGCAATTAATTTGTGAGCCTTGTTTTTTTTTTGGCATTAATCCAGGAATTATTTTCGTGAAGAAAACTGTTAGTTTATTAATAGAAATAATAACCTGCTAGCTTGTTAAATTATTCAACAGCAGCTGAAGATTTTCAAATTTAGTTTTCAAGGCATTTATAAAAACTAACTGAAATTTCAATGATATATATTAACATGGAATTGTTTGTTTGAAGAAATGATTTAGAATATGGAAAATAAATACCCTATCGATGCCCATGTATTCAGGTTGTTCCCGTATTTGATGAAACTTGGGTCTATATTTTAATGCTTTACAGTGCCTAGAAGGTGTTGTGCGAGATTCTTCACGAGATTGAAATTGGTCAATTTCAGTAGGCCATTTGCGTTGTATAAGAGCAGCATCTTCCCATGTTGCTTCAGCATATGGTAGAGATTCCCATTTACAATAAAAGTCTGTTCCATTGCCGTCGTCTCGCACATGTTTTGCTGAAAAGAAAATATTGATCACAAAGAATGTTGAAATAATGAAAATTTTCACTGACAGCAAAACCTGCAGACCGCAGGTTGGAAAGCACTGGTATAATGAACCAACTATTGAAAAGAAGCTACCAGCGATAAACCAAAACAAAAAAGGTAGTTATAAAAAAATATATACAAAAATATTGTACCTATTATCCTTTCAACATTATAGTAACTCTTTAGAAGCTCTTGCTGCAACTCCAATTGGCATTCAAAATAGTCAATATCTTCTGGTCCTGCTGACTGTTTCCACCATGACAACTCTGCTTCTTTTTTAACAAAATTTTCCAGCTTTTTGATACCTTTGACTTTTTGATCTTTCAGAGTCTGCTCTGATTCCCACGTATTGTGTATGTGTGACCAATCTTTCCATTTAATCAGGTACTGAAGTTCAGTAGACTCGGCATCATTAGAATCTACGTCAGCATTTGGATCGCCATTTTCTTCTACGTAGTAACAGGTTGTTACATTTCCAGTGACTGAAAAAGAATTATTTTGAAATCTGTCAATCGAAATGTTGACCCATCATAATTACAGTATAATTTAGGAAACTAATTTATACCTACAGTACTGAGTTTGAGCTGACAGTATATTTAAAATAAAAATTTATTTTTATTTTAATCAATATTTTCTTTAAACAAACCTCCTTTTTTTCCACGCCTTTGGGAGAGAACTCTTTCAATCGTTTCACTCTTATCTTCCTCCGGAGGGATTTCAGGCTCTCCTCCTTCCACTTCCAAAAGGTCTGAAGAATCAGTTTTTTCATTATCACTTGCTTCTTTGTAGCTGACAGCTGTAGTCGCTACTGCACGCCGGTTCAAACCTCTTAAATTAAAATTATTTGTATATTAATAAGCACTCTTTAAAAAAATGTTTGCCTTGTAAGCAAAAAAATCAATTTGAAATTAGTATGAATATAAGAACATGTTATCACCTTCTACTTTCATCATCACTTCCATCAGTTGATTCGTCGTCACTAGAATAATGATTTCTTTTTCGAGGAGGTTTCTTTTTAATCGGTATTTTTTTCTGGCCAGGTCTTTTGCTAGGAGGTGGTTGAGGAGGACGTTCATCTCCATCGCTCCCAGAGCTATCAGAGTTCCATACATCATTTGATTCACTGAAATCGAAAAGTATTAAATGTAAAACTGAATGAGCAAAATTTTACAGTATTATATTTTATTACATCAATAGCTGATATAAAAATACAATGCCACTTACTTTCGCTTTCTAGAATTTCTGGCTGGTTTCACTTTTTCACTAGAGTCGCTATCGTTAAATTTGAGCCTCTCGGGTTCTTTGCGAGACCTAGCAGAACGTCTGATCTCAGCAATATCTAAATTCTCGTCCCATGGCTCAGACCCATCCTTGGAATGGTTGCTACCAGGAGATTTATTGAAGGAACGCTTGTCTGGCGACGACTGACTCTCTGAACGGTCTCCCGAGAGAGAGGATGTCCTCCTTTCACTTCCAGCTGATGCACACGCTTCCCTTTTTGGTGAAGAATTGTTCCTAACAGAGCCATTCTCACGGTCTGAAGCAGATCTAGATCCTGAAGCTGAACTCGAAGAACTCGATCCTGAATCGCTAGAAAGAAAAAAAATTGGTTACTATGGTAAATGTGGTCTACAAAAGAAAAGTTCAACAAGCACAGCCATTTTTGAATATTCCATAAGAACAGAAAAAAACCTAGGAAATATCTTAAGATATAGTTTGTCAGATTATGATGCTATGACAATTTTTAAATTTCTCATAAATAATTATGATACATATTCTTTTTATGTATATTCAAATATTATTTGAAATTCAGAAATAAATATGATATCTAGAAGTATTGCGGTTCTAAGATGAAAAACTACTGCAATAATAAAAATGCAAAGTTGCACGACATATCACTAAAATATTTACCTATCGGAGCCTGATGCAGATCCAGAGGAGTTGCTTTTACTATCATTATCACTGCCAGATTCACTGCCAGACTCGGTCATGCATTCTTTCTGGAAGTTATTTATTGTTTCATTGACATTTTTTGAAATCAAGATGATGTCCGCATATATATAAATAAATGAATTTCACATTGATGAAATCACATCATAACTTGTTTTTATAAATATTATTTGTATCTGAAATGCTGAAGTTTCATTGTTCCACTATTGCTGGAGATCGAATCATGTTTTAATAGTGATATGAAAATATTAATGAACCTGTCAAAGTGGAAGGAAGCCTTTCTTTCATACAGATTACTAGCAAGAAAAAACGGTTTTTCCATTTACACAGGAGGAAGTAATTGATGAAGTATAATTATAGCTATATGTAGTCTGATTTGAATTAATCACATGTTCAGGGAAAATCTTTAAAAACACCAGTTCTGAACACTTTTGCAGGCTGTATAAAAATTAACAAGTCTTTCCAAAAGAAATTCCGTTTCACTTAGAGTCATAAAGTAATATTTGAGACAACTGTGGCTTGATTTATTCAAAAATACAGGCTATATAAAATTATAAAACATAATAATTTCGCTAGAAATACATAGATATTCGGAAAATCAAAACATTTAAAAATAACAGTCTTTAATATCAAGAACATTCATAAATATTAAATTTAAAATTTGTTGAAATAAAAGAAATCAAACACTTGAAAAATGGAAATTTTAAAAATTATAATAAAACATTCAAAAATTCCTTATTTAAATAAAATAAGAAAAGAAAATAATTCCAATATTAACTATGGAAACTCTACCCAAGCCAAATATAAACATGACTATACATAATGACAGCTTCAAAGAATTATTTGACAGTTCCAAATGTTAATATTTTCTTTTAAATTATGATTGAAAGTATTCCTATAAAAGTTGATTCACAAATACACATAAACTGCATTGACGAACTAGAGAGTATTGTGAAAATCACAGGTATTTACAGGAATGCAAAAAATAATAATAAATATTATATTTTTTCATAAACACAGAGTAAAATCACAGAAAAAATCATTTAATTGAATAATTTCAATAATACAGAAGAGTGGAAAGAGTGGCATGAATAGTTGGAGATGCAGATGAACTGAATGACTCTAATAGCTCCACAAGGTAAAGAAAACAATAATAAAACTGAAAATTGAGGTTAGAACTATGCTGAATGCTTATTTCAAGTTAAATTTACAAAAATGGGTCCACATCCGAAGTCCATTTTTTTTAGATCCTGTGCAAGACAAAACATAAAATTTTGTTAATCAAAAGATAAAACGGTGGAACACGAACATTTTCATTGATAAATTAAGCAATTTAACACTTGTAAACAGAAACTGGAGACGAAAAAAACGGATATTTCTCTAGCATATGCTGACAAGAGCCACACCCAAGAATATCAATGTAATGAAACCTATTCTACGTTCCATGGAATAATGTAATTCAGCTAAATCATATAGAATAATAGAAATAACAATATTTGTTTGTAAAACCTACCTGATGCATTTTGTTTCAAAGTTTTCAAAATTATTAAATATTATGTAACCCAATAACGATAAAGATCAAAAGTGCAGCAACGGAGATAAAACAAGTTTCACGGATTATTTTAAAAATATAATTGGTTAATTTTAAGGACCGATACTATATGAAAATACGTGACAAATATTTTTCACTGCGTGAATGTTGAGTGACGCCATTTTGTAGACTGCTAAAAATTAGATTGATGACGACTATTTCGGATTATGATTATTATAGTGCAAAAAAAGAGAATTTTTCACATTTTTTAACATTACAGGCGCAAACTTTTGAATTACTTTAGCACAAACACATATGGGATAGGTTATTGCACTCTACCGATAGCAGAAACTCGGTGCAAGCGGACTGATTGACTCGCTGAGTCGGCCATATTGACTTTCTTCGAGATGGTCTATAGCTGAACTTCCGTTTCCTTCGTAGAAATAACATGTAAGAACGAATTACATTTCAATGGATACATGATTACTATTTCATACATAATCAAGTTACATTTATTTATTTTATTTTTTTAATATTTTATGACAATTAGATTAAATAAAATAAAAAAATACATTTTTTTTAAATATTGTATCCCACTAATTATTGTTTTATACGCTACAGGTGGATTATACTAAGGTTTATCAACTGAGGGCCATAGCATGTTCCAAGGCGGCTACAAAATATATTTTTAAGGGAGCCACAGTCCAGTTTTGGGGGCCACAGGCAAATTTTGTGAAATCAATTAATTGTTGTGACTTAGAAATCAGAATGTCTGGAAAGACATAAAAAAGATGTCCATTTTAGAAAGTCTCTAAATTTCTGAAATTTTGGATTTAAAATTTTCAAACTTATACTTAAATATTACAAAACACGTTTGTGGGCTACGGGCAGTCAACGCTTGGATACCAATAGGGGTTTGCCATAGCCCCCTATACTTGTGACAGCAGCGTATAACTCTTATACGTGAACACAAATATCTAGGTATACATAGTAAGTATCTGTTTCTCAGTTTACTTTTATAATTAATAAAGGAATGAAAAAAAAATGCAGGAATTTGAAGAACAAATTTTGATTTTTCGTACATTTTTGATACTTTTTTTCGCGATATTTTAATTTTTGGAACCGATTTATCAAGTTATATGAAAGTGAGGTTTTTTCAAAGGGATTTTTTTACGTGCCACTTTCTGGAACCAATGTATCGCATAAAAAAGCATTGGGTGTATTTCTAATTATATTGTAACTCTTATGGTTTTCTTATTTTAGCGTCTATTCGCATATATTTCGATTTTAACAAACATTTATATAAATATTGTAAACTTTAGCATCTATCACAAAATGCTTTGAATGCGCATGTCCATTGATACGCCTCAAACAAGAACCACGAAACACGTCCTTAGCCATTATCGCCTCCATCCAAAGCCAAGTACAAAAAGCATCACGCAATTTACGTTCCGTCCGGTTTGAGTCAGTTGTCGACTAGCGATTTACATAGAGTTTGATGGAAACCCAGTGATTGATTCTATGTGTCTCCGCATTGAAAGTTTGTTTTCGTTGAATTTAATGTGTTTGAGTTGAAGATTTTTTATCAGTGTATTCTGTGACTACTTAGGCATCATTCTACAGTTAAAAGTTCTTCGAAAACCACCCTAAACTTACAAAATGTAATGATTTATATAGACGTATAATTTCTGTTCCATAATTGCTATGGTCGCCATTTTGATTTTTGTAAGCTGTGTTCTGAGCCAATGCCAGATAATTGATTAAATCGTGATATATTGTACATTAAACTTGAATTTTAAACCATTCAAGGTTGCTCAGTGATTATTATCTTCCACCAATATAAGAATTCATCGAAATACCCGTTAAAAGTAAGTAAATATCGATATTAAGTTGAAATGACACCCACGCCTGGCAAAGATTGTCGTAAATTATAAATTCATAATTTATTTCATCAGTTCATTAAATAACAGCTTAATGAATAAACACTTAATAGTCAAATATTTAGTACCATTGATATTTATCAAGATTTGTCGTAATTAATGTTCAAAAAATGTAGAAATGTAATATATTATACATCCATATTATAGGTTAGAATTTGACATTTGATGTGAAAATCATACATTGAATTCAATTTAAATGCAATCATTTGTAACTGAAGACATGTTTTGACATTGTGAATGTGCTTTGTGAGTCATTTTAATGATATAATTTGCAGTGGCGGTTCCTGACGTGAAATCTTGGGTGGGCTAGAGAAAAGCATATTTCCACTTCACTTTATACATTAATCTACAAGCAAATTAACAAATATTACGACACTACTGCAATGCATAAATTTTTATATAATAAAATCAATGCTAATGTAACTAAGAAATAATAGAATAATAACACGGAATCCTTAAATTCGTCTCTTTCAAAGTGAAATAACAATTACCTACTAAAAGCAGTATAGAACTGTCACTTGCTGTCACTGAAAGTCAATACCTGTCACTTTCATACAATACAACGATATTGGTTTTGTGTTTCAATGCATAAGTATGCGTAATGGGCAGATTGTGTTTAGCCCCCAACGATCAACAGAAGCTTGACAGATTGAAACACAATCCTTTGTGTTTGATGATGTTTCCGTACATACAAATACAAAACAAATCTAATCGTGCTTGATTGCACCCCAGTGTAAAGAAATATTGTCTGTGGTTACGGTCTAAACATCTAATAGCCCCTGAGTGGTGTTGCCAGTGACGTAACGTTCCTGTTCCCTGTGAAGTATTTATAGGGTTATTGTTTTTTTTATGCCGGCTCAGTTTAAAATTGTAATACAAAACACAATCGAGAATATGATTGTAGGTAGACGTAACATTGTCTTATATTGACAGAGGAAAATTAAAACAAAGATATTATATTCATTTGGGAAAGGTAAGTTACGCTTATAAATGTATTTATTTTGTTCAGCGGCCGAATTGCTGTTGATTTTTATTCAGCCATCTAATTTTTTGGGTGAAAAATGCAGGTCGGGCTTAGCCCACCTAGCCCAGTACCTAGAACCGCCACTGATAATTTGCATTACTACAGAGATCATATTAAAATTTCGTTAAAATTTAGTTGACAAATAAAGTTGAAATATACTACGGCATTTCAAATTGAAAACAGAGTATGCATTCATTTGAACTTATATTGAAAAACAATATTCCATGAATTAGTTGGCATGACTTATCACCTGCAATAAGAATTGTTTACCGAAGATAATTAATGTTTCAAAATGTAGAAATTTAATATATTATGCGTCCATATTATAGGTTAGGATTTGCAAATCATACATTGAATTAAATTTAAATGCTATTATTTGTGACTGAAGACATGTTTTGACACTGTGAATTTGCTTTGCGAGTCGTATAAATGATATAATTTGCATTAACATAGGGATTATATTAAAATTTCATTAACATTAAGCTAAAAAAATAATGTTGGAATATACTAAGTACTGGCATTCCAAATTGAAAACAGAGTATGTATTCAATTAAACTTATATTGAAAAGAAATATTTCATGAAGTAGTTGGCATGGCTTATTACATGCAATTAGAATTATTTACCGAAGATATAGATATGTAAAATTGTAAAATTATTGTCGTTTAACATATAGCTGCTGCATTTCATGACAACCAATAATAGCTTTTGTATATACATTGATTTTTAATCTAATGTAATTTTCTACGTGATGTTTCCAGATGCCTAGACGGTACTGTGTTCCAGGATGCAATTCAAACTTCAGCTCATCCTTGCTAAGTAACAGTGCAGTCTCAACATTTGCTTTTCCGATGGTTGATGTATAATGAAAAGAAAATGGCTTAGAGAAACATCATCATCAAAATTCCCCTACTACAATCAATACGGTAGTATGTATCAAACATTTTTATGACAGTGAGGTAACTAGCCTATTTATACAAAAGTCTATCAAATGACAAGCTAGCAATAATGTCGACGAACTAGCAAGTATTCATAGTTTCAAGATAGCGTCTGTTTTTGGGAGCTAAAATAAATAGTTATATAAATTCTAGTTTGTACTATAACGGAGGAGTCTTTAAAATAAACAACTGTTGAAGTTTCATTTAGCATTGTTTTTATAAAATCGATCAACATTGTTGACAAAAAGGAATATGTCGGCATAGTTAAGGGTTAATGTTTGATAAGCAATGATTTTTTTAACGGGTGTATTAAAGAAACATGAGACAACAAACTAGATTTCAGTATTCCAGTTCAATACTATAAAACCTGTACCAAGATGTAGACAAAGATGAAAAAAATACATATAAGCTCAACATTCATGGCTAAATACATTTAATCTCAAGCCGAACAAAATTGGTTTCATTCATTATTATGAGCAACTTCGTAAAACTTTGTTGATAAGCTGTTAAAATTAATGAATGCATTTGTCTTTGTATTGCGGAAAAATGTCATAATAAAATGAAGTTTAATAAAAAGAATGCTACTTATTTTTCCTTCCCACTCCCTCATTTTTATTTTTAAATAGATACAGATTCAATTTGGTTTAATTTAACATTGTTAAAATAAATCTCAAGTCGATTTGACATATGTCAAAGAGTGAGTATATATTGTCTATGGTATGATGAGCGGTCTTAATACACTGTTGCCAGGTCGTGCAACATGGCTTGATAAGTATAGGGGGCTATGCTTTAGCTCATTTAATAAGTCTCGTGGCTTTCTCGTTATTGTCTTTTCTTCCAGCTCTAAAAGAGCGTTTGTTCTTGGTCCAAACATTTATTTTTAATCTTGGAAATTAAAGGAAATAGTAATTAATAATTCTTTCATAAATTTGCAGTTTTGTTTTTTTTGTTTGCTGTTTCCGTTTACTTAAAAAAACTTTACATATTTTATTTTCAATATAAGATTTTATGAATAATACGCAAAATATAATTTTTATTTATGCTTTACTGATTCACCTGTGTGTTATGAGTTATGTTATTGAAAAACTTTGCTTCATTTCTTTTATAATTTAAAGTACCATTTATCATATTTCCATTATATCTGTTTGTTTGAATATTCCTTTTTGCAGTCGTAACCGGTGGAATTAAGACTATTTTTGAGTAGGTTTATATAAAAAAATCTTTCTTCTTCTTCTTTGGCCATGTTCGCTCCCTATGTGGAGCATATGGCCGCCACGCGGCACCTTCATGTTTCCCTGTCTCCTGCCAATTGCTTTGCTTCCTCCCATGACATGCCAGCATCCCTCAGTTCCGCCGAGTACATCCTATGGATAGTACCTGACGGACGTCCGGGACGCCGGAATCCCACCGGTCGAAAGAAAAGGCAGGCAGGATTGAGGCTTTCCGGAGGCATCCGCAGCACGTGACCCAGCCAGTTCCAACGTCTCTCCATAACCACTGACGTGACCGGACGCTGTCTTGTACGCTCCCTTATCTCTGAATTCCTCACAAAATCAAACCAACTAACCCCCATTATCCGACGCAAGCATCTGTTCTCGAAGCTCAGTAAACGGTTTTTCTGAGTCTTCGCCAGGTGCCATGATTCGCAACCGTAAAGCAGTACCGGCAGAATGCAAGCGTTGAATAAGTGGCATTTGGTTTTAATCGAGTACAGCTGTGTGTCCCAGACAGTCCGCATTGAGTTGAATGTTGCTCCAGCCATTCCTAAACGAATGGCGAGCTCCTTTTTTGTACTACCGTCTTCGGGGATAAGTACGCCGAGGTATCTGAAGCTGTCAACCCTCTCGATGATCTGTCCCGCGCTAGTAAGGGTCCTATCAGAGTCATGACAGGTTTGGTTACACATCACATTGGTCTTACTAGTGTTAATTTACAATTATCAAATCCCTACATGAGAATAGTGCATGTTGTGTGAGAATCGGTGACTCAAATACCGAATGGTTCGGGGTCACAACCGGAGTGAGACAGGGGTGCGTTCTTGCACCGTTCCTATTTATCATTATTTTTGATTTCATACTTCGCAGGTCAATTCCGCCTGATCGAGGTATAGCTGTTGGTCCCGGTCTGAAGCTGTGTGACCTTGAATATGCCGATGATGCTGTCATATTCGATAAATCAATAAAGGGCATCCAGGAGACAATTGATGGGTTAGGAACTAACTCAGGTCGCATAAAATAATCAAAAATACAATTATATATCGATCGTGGAAAGGAAAAAGGACGTATCCCATACATTTAAAAGTTTACAGGAGGCGCGAAAAACGTGTTTTGTTGATTTTGGATCTTATGCAAATTATGAATAATACACAACCTTGAAGTGCACGGCAACTTCTAAACTGGTGTTAAATTGACATAATCTAGTATTAATTAATGAAATTGTCGAGGAAAAACTTTTATTTCAGTCTTTTTTCTTGGTTTTAATTTTTTATAAGGTCATCTTTTTCAAACTTAAAAGCTAAATTTAGATACTAAGTCGGCATTTGTAGCTTGCATCTTTTTGATAGAACGTGAATCAAGTTTGATACATTGTGATTATCGAAAAAAACTGTTTTGAAAAAACTGTAGGTTACGTCTTTTTTCCTGTTCACAGTCGATATGTATGTACTTTAATGACGGTGAAAGATTTATTGTGGGAATTTTGCTTTTTCTATAGAGGCAAATAACATACTCTGGGAAATCCTTTAGGGAATTACTTGTAAGGATTTTTTATTTATATACATGGCTATAATCTCGCTAATCTGGGCTGTCAGCTGTCAGATAAGTATGATATTATCTAATATATCGAGATAAGTGAAACAATCGAATTCAAAATTTTAAAAACATTCAAGTACTGATATAAATAAAACTCGGTAATTTTGTTTCTCTATTAGTCATTGTTTATTGTACATAGATTCTTTTTGTCTCGAACATAAACAAAGTATATGTTCATATTTAAAACACCACTCAGTTGATAGTTTTTCCCAAAACTATTATTTATTCTATAATTTCTAAAAATCGATGCTTGGCAAATTTTAGTGTAATAATATAACTCATTATTATTGAAAGTAGTCCAAAAACTGCACTTCCTCCACAGACATACGCCAGGATACTTCTATAATACTGTGGGCACTCTTCGTGATTGCATTTGCTACAAAAATAAAACACATTTTAGTCATTATTTTGACGATTTTACCGTAAAATAAAGTCAATGTGTTCTCTGTATGAATGTTTATTTCAGATGTAATTATCATATTTTTTATTATTGCTGAACAAGACTTTATCAAATTAACACATTTATTGCAAAGCCCCCGTATATTGTACGATCATAGTCTTCTTTAGAGACGTACTCTCCATATGCAGTAGGGACGTATTAAAAATACATAGTTATAATTAAACATAATAACCTTGACACTGTTGAAAATCCACAAAATAACAGAAGCACATTATATCAGGTCAGTACTACAACATAATTTGTATGGTTAGGTTGCCTCATCCGAGTGTGTAAAAAGGTGCGATTAGATATAATTTTTTACCCTGACTTGATGTAATCCTATTGTAATGAGCAATGAAAGTATTCAGTAGCAAAATCCAAATGAAACTATAAATTTAAATTTGATCACATAGTAAAAATATGCATTATTTTATGGAATTTTGCTTTTAACTGGATGGCTGCCACAGACGAGATATTTTGTTAATTTTTTTGTGCTCAACACGCCAGAGACGACTTACATCGTCAATAACTAATAAAGTAATAATTGCAAATTATAGCCAATGTGCTAGGTACAAACGTACTTTTTTCTACGGCAGCCAAAAGATTAAGGCATGCGCTCACTACAGCAATTTGTTGGCTTATTTGATAATTGATTATTGATGCAGTCCTTAAATGCAGATCTATTTAATTTTTCATTTTATGATATCTAACCCTTTTTATCTTTCTTTGGTATTTTTTATATGTGTACTAAAATAAACTTACTAATTTTCTATGACAATCACAGCCAATCCTGTAATTAATTTATCAGCAAATGTAACTATTGAATAAATTACTGCTCCCTGGTCTGAGTGAGGTCCAATCATATCAGCAGTAATACACAAACTTGATATCAATGTAATAGAGCTGCCAGCACCTAAAATTATATATATAACAGGTGAAATGTGAGTTTTAATGCACCTGTAGGCTTTAAGTTAAATATCTGAAGTTTACCTTAATCAACAAAAAAAACAGAAAAAACGAGGCTTCTTAGTTTCCGGTTGATTGTTTAGAACAGGCATGGTCAACGCGCGGCCCAATTGAAGTTTTCAGTTTTCTATGTTTTTTATTTTTGTTTTCATACAATAAAAAAAATCTTAACTCCATTTAACCTTTTCCCCGCGGCTAGTGGTAGTATAAATTACATACGTCTACGGCAATGTTCCCTCTGAGACAAGAGGTTAGCTGCGCAGAAATTTCAAAGGCTGCGCGGACCGATCAAATATTAATTGAGCAATTGTCTTGTAGTGCGCTCCAACACGGAATGAATGCACGAGGGCTTTCCAATTGCTGAGCGGCCGCGGCCGCTTAGAGGGAACATTGGTCTGCGGGGACATTTTTCGAAATATTTGTTTTAAGTGTACCATAATAAATACAACAGTCAAAAATAATTAGTTTAGTTTATATTGAGGCCAAATGTATAAGGAATATTTCAAAATACTAAAAAAGGGAAAGAAATAACATAAGGAGTCATAATCTCATTAAAAAAAACTTGCTAGCAAAAGTAACTTTCAGAGCTAACGCCATTTTGAGGTGACATAATAGGACCCGCAACGAATTTCATCACCTCAAATATACTGTACATAAATATTAGGACGTCCAGACGTTCATTACTCAGTTAATTACAGTGTAGAAAAACATAAATTATTTGGCATTTGGACATTTATTGCCGTTTAGCAAACCTCACGCCAACACATTAAAAACAAAGAAAATTTAAGGCCACAGAAAAAATTCAAATATGATCGTAGAGTTTGAAACAAAAAAATAAATATTATATGTGTATTTTATATATGTATCTTAATTTTTTTATTTTTTTTTTCGATTTATCGATTTCTGTTCGAAGGTATGGGTTGCTGTGATGTCTAAAAACTCCCTCCCTTACTTCCAACTGGGCATAGCGAGAGCGATTAGGCAGACCACTTATCCTGATATAGCCTTATCTTTCTATTTCTATTACTCTCTTTGGAAAAAGAGAGGTTGAGCGACAAACAGTTCTCGTAGAAAAAGTTATGTTGAGTCACGTCCATAAGGAGGTCATATGCTTCACATTGGGAGCGGACATGGATAAAAAAAGCTTAAGATTTATTGCTGATAAAATTTCACATACACTTATCTTCAATTCATCTTCAGACATATCATAATCAGAGTCTTATTCATCATTCACAATTTATTTTATATCTCAATCTCTTCTGCTATGATAATTATGTAATAAAAAAGTTAAATAAAAGTTTTATGACGATATAAGTTATAACCAATTTCTTAACACATCAATTGAAAACACGTACAATTAATTACCAACAAACATTTACTTAAAATTCCTTTCATTAATTAGAATTAGTACAAAATGAAAGCATTGAAGTCAGCACAACTTTACACAACACAGTTCTATATGGTTAGAATAAAATGACGATAATATGTTTACTCAACTTTGACTATTAAACAAGACACGATGTATAGATACGTAAAAATAAGATCGCAGGAATATTAAACATTAACGCGACAAAAATCATCCCCCGCGCAGAGTCCAACTTCGAATGCAGTCGAATTGCGATGACGTAATACTATGCGCAGTTGCGGAATTCTACAAACTGATTTAAACTTTCGTGCCAAACCCGATAGTTCGAAAGGGTTTGAAATATCGATGTTTATAATATGAAGACCTAATTGTTTTGACAACCATAAAAAGGTAGCAGTAACCGGATAAATCATACAGTTTTGAATTTTGTTGCAGAAACTTAGCTTGTGGATCAGGTATTGAACATCACTGTGTTTATTTACAATTCTTCCCTCTTTATTATCTGTCGATCGTAAGCTTTATATGGTCCCTTGAATGAATAATGAACGGGAACAATTAATCAAGTCAGTCCGACCAGCTGTTGGACCCACCTGCCATGCCGACTTGGTAGCTATGAAGGCAAACTACTTAATATTCAGTAAATTTGCAGTGTCATATGGAGATAAGAGTATATTTACACTCTTAGTACCTCCTGACATTTTTATAGGGTAATTTTTCACACACTAAAGTGCAAGCCATCAAGTCTTGGTCAATTGTTCACGAGACAATCCTAGCACAAAGCTGAACAACGCATAACGTTTGTTACTCCACTGGAAATATCTGTCGGACAAAGATGTATGTTCGTGGCGGGTGGTGGACAATGTTCCCTCTAATTTTTGGAAGGTTATGTGTGCAAAAATTATTGGCTGTGCAACTTTGACAAGAAATAAAAAGATTTGTGCGCCACTTAACGGTATTTAGACTTGATTAAGGTTGATTTTTGACACTATTTAATGGCAATTAATTTATTCTGGTGATGATATAGCTGATGTAATTTATGTGCGCTCTGTTGTAATGTATGTGCGCGCACAGCTTAGAAAGAACACTGGTGGTGGAGGGAGTTGCATAGACCCTTAATCTACTCAAATTTGAAACTCTGGATCACTGATGGCACAAATTTGTCGTTCCTATCACCAAATTCTTCACAGATGTTGAAATTGTTTAGACATTGTGTTATTTCATTCTTTATAAGCGTCTTAAAGCATTACTTTCATTGCATCTACTATGAGTGACTTGAATTTATAATATTTTTTTATTTTATTGGTTACCCATTAGTGCTGCTACAGAGTAGAGTTGAAATGCACCAGAGGATGGTTCTAGAAATGCAGCCACCCATGTGCATGCAATAATACTAATCAAAGAGCCGAAGGTGTAAAGAATCTGAAAAAGAGAAAGTATGAATATTTTTTGGGAAATGCAGGACAACAAATTGTAGTTTAACTTTCAACTCACAGAAATTTACTTATGCCAGAACCTTATGTAACAATATATTTTTGATATAAAGTAATTTTTTAAGATCAATATGTTCGATGGTTTTGGCGGTAACTTTGTGGAAGTTCATTTTAATATAAAATTTAAAATAACTTTGATTATTCCACGTATTGTGTAACTAACTGTGACACGTGTTTCGCCTCTTTCAGAGGCATCTTCAGACTTACTATCGCAAATTTTGCTTAACACTTAATAGGCGGGAAATGACAAAAGTCGTTTTTAGCGTATTGTCGGTAGAATGCGGATCACGGCATAATATGTTTTTTTATATCGTCACTTGTTTGCAGGACACATAATATCACGGGTTTGTTTGTCGGCGTTAAATTAAATGCCGCAACTAATTAACATTAGTCCTAATTCTTTGCTAGAAAGGGTGACACATGTGTCTCGAATATTTACGCTGTGATTTTTACGGCATTAGATTTTACACTTCCAGTGGTAGTAAAGTTGTAGAAATGGCGATTATATATTATAATTATTTATATAATTATAAAATATTGATAAATATGCTATTTTGTTATATAGAATGTTTTGAATATTTAATATTTATAACATGCGGGTGCTATCTACTAAATTGATAACAAGTTTTATATTCAGCTTAGAAACATTGTGAAATTATGATGTTATCGAAATGTCCTAATTTTATTTTTAATGATTAAATGTCACGTATGATTTTTTTAAAATTTCAATCGAAAATATCATTTGGTTTAGAAGTTGTGTTGATTTTAAGAATGTAATATATTTGTACGCTAATCACTAAAAAACGCTTGCTACAGGATTGAGTCTATTTTTAAAACGCCCGACTAAGAAGTGTTAAGTAATGAAGCAAGATTGATTCTAAAATTTTTAAATTATGAAATTACAAAATGGAGTTTGAGTTTTTTTTTCCTTTTAAGGAAAGCAAAGAGGGGGGTCATTGAATCGAAATAAAGCAAACAAATAACGATACTAATGAGCTGCAATCAATTAGATTGGGATTTTTCCCTTTGAAAGAGGGGGTTATAGAATCGAAATAAAGCAAACAAATATAATCAAATATAATCAAAACAAATTGGGTAGTGTCAATATATGAATACATTATCAATATTGAATGAATTATCTTTACCTTGTTGCTTGTATATTTGTTTCTGTTTTTAGATACTAATGATGCAAAAAATGAGGCAATGTATGATACTAATGGAACACTGGCTATTGAGGCTACAGTTTCCATTGATTCATCTGAACTCAATCTTTCATCCAAGAACAGTGGCATGTACACTTGTGCTAGTGTACTAAATAATCGAGCAGCAACATATCTGAAAACATCAAACCATATGAATAATTCATACTACCAATACTATTTTGATTAGTTACTTATAAAAAATTATGATTGGGTTGAAATTAATATTATGATTAAGTAGTAAATTTAAGTTATCAGTTAATGGCTTAGTAGTTATAAAATACTTTTTATATTAGATGATGATGCAGTGTTCAGTGATACGTATACAATGTTTCAAGTATTCCTCCTTGTTATACAGAATATAAAAAAGGGTTCTGCGGCAAATATAATTGTAAACACTGCTCTATTACAATGATACACAATCAATTTATGATACAGTAGAACATTTTTTATTGTTCTCACATTCATTGTTTTCCTGGGTTTTGTTGTTGTTTTATTATAGCCCAGGGACAAAAGAACGTTGTTAAACAATCCTGCATTCACAGATTTTTGGGGGGCCAAAACGATAAATCGAGGTTTCATTGTAAATGATAAAATAACTTACTTATGACAAGTTTCAATATAGTTGGCATGGATTAATTATTAATTGAGAGGTAGGAATAATTATTGAAGCATTGAATTAAATAAAGACTTAAATGGCCACAAATTCAAAACTGAGTTAATTATATTATGTTATTCTGTACGTTTTTTCTGAAATAAGGGCGGTATAGCAAACTCTTGATTGCCGAGGTCACCGATGACCGGTGAGGAAGACCTAGCTTTGAGTTGTTATTCAATATACAGCTCTAGCATGCACTCGTACTATGAATTATTTATATGAGGTGATCGGAAAAATTATAATAATGGCGTAAAAATGCATCAAAATAATAAATATTTTATCATAAAACGAAGAATCGTTTTACACTAGCTTGGCGCTCAATGTGTTAAGAAAATTAAAAATGCTTTGATTATATAAAGTATTAAAAAATAAATAGTTAGGAGCAGAAGAGTACATGTCATCGAAAAATATTAAGAAACTCAAAAATTCGCCAAATATCGCAGTAAATTTATTTGATTTAATAGTCACTATTCTATCTTTTTCATTCTTGTTTAACATGCTGTGGATGGACTATAATTCTGGTGACTGTTTATTTTTCTGTCCTATTATGTTATTTTTATTTATTATTATACTTATTATTACCATTCTAAAACACTCCTAATAATAATATTTATAAAACAATCTTTTTTAGTAAAAATATTATTTATTACTTAAAAAGGTGTTGATGTACAGAAAAAAACGAATAAATATTACTCACATTATGAAATGAAGACATTAATTTGTAAAAATAGAATAATGGAAAAAATGTGATTGATTATTTGGAAAAGAAAAACATTATTTTTAGAAAAATAATATATTTTATCTCATTTAGACAGATACTTTAGAGGCATTTCATTGAGATATGAGCTTACAGTTTTTTTTAATTTAACAGCTTAACGCCCGCTCGTTTTTTATAGAATTTCACCTTGCGCCGGGCTATTTTGCGAAAAATTCGCAAACAATTGTAATTTTACTAAACTCACTATAATTTGTAAACCAATTGAGATATCTTTACCAAATTTAATTTTCTAGCTTCCAGATACTTTGACGCATAAATCAATGCCATTTGAGCAGTGGTTCTTCATCTGTATATTGCATACTTATGTTGTGTACTGAAAAAACCTAAATCTACTTAAAGATCTTCTTTTAAAATATGCAAAACCTACTGTTTCACATTGTTTACGTGTACATATTACACTATAGCAAATTTATATTTTCAAATAATAATACTATAAATTTACATTACTATAGCAAATTTATATTGCTATAGTAATGTAACATAAAAGAATATATTTCAAAGGAATATTTTTTAATTTATTTCGTAAACATAAGTTGAGAACCCCTGTCACTAAGTTTGAATAGGTCATAATATTATCAACCACCCGTTTAAAAATTCAAAAATTGTTTTCGGCTGTCATAAAAATGCAGCACGCCCAAACAATAAATCACTAAGCAATTCGTACCTCTAAGGGCCCCGCCCCACAAATGCATCTGGACGACAGGATACCCTGCTAATATTACGTATGTATATCGTCGCTAATCGGGGAAACAAACCAGACACGATTTATAAATCAAATATTTTACGTTGGGCCGGACATATATCTATCACGCATGGATGAATGTAAGCCAACAAAATGTTTGACATTTAATACCCCTGAGGGAAGACTGTGACTTTGCTGGACGGATGGGAGTCACAGGACCTAGGAGTGCAGGAGGTCAGTGACTGGCATATGAGGACGGAGGATCGAGTGGAGTGGAGTAGATTTTTACAATTTCGTAAATTGAATACAATGCTACACATTTTTTATCCCACCCAAAATTTTAAGTCACGAAACCGCCACTGCCCTTAACATCCTTGGATAATTATATGCAACATGAAATATCTCATGATTCTAATTCTTTATTATTTTCTCAAAGTGATGATAAAAATTATATTTTGCAACAAAATTATTGTAAACCTTAACCCATTACCTGCCAGATTTTTTTTCCCGCTTTTTTTGCAATATATGTGTTCTTTTTTACTGAAAAATAGGTTTGGTAAAATATTTTGACGAAAAAAACACTTTACCTCCATAAAAAGTAAGTTTTTATAAATGTTCCCAATTGGGGATCATGGCATATGGCGTGTAAAAAAACATATACATATTGAATAGTCAAATTTCTTTTTTCATAATTTTGTTATCTTTTATTGGACAGTTATTCATTCAACTATATCGTACTGTGCCCGTAGCAGTAATATTTCTATCACTTAACAGTGTCATTAACTCAAAACTGATAAAAAAGTTATCGAAATAAAAAAAATGGTTGGATGGATTATCGATTTTAGAAATATTTCTCATTATGACTGACGTGCCTAGTCCCATTTCTTGGTAATCTCCCTCTTGTATTCCTTGATATAATTCAGCATAGAAGCAATATCCAGTTTCGCTAAAACACATTGCCCATTGCTTGAATCCAAAACGTATAGGTTTTCGTCTTATAAATTGTTTGAAATAATGATGGCCATAATATCGAATCATTTGTTCATCGATACTAATATTTGTAGAAAAAACTCCAAATTTCAGAAAAAGTTTGTTCATCATATCAAGTAATGGACCAATTAAAAAAAAATGTCTGTACATTGCTTATAGATTAATTCGGCATTGTCATTGAAGTGAAAATTTCTTTTTATCTCCAAATATCGGTTTCGTGACAAACATTTCCTTACACATTGAATAGATAAACCCTCGTCCTCGCACTGGTACATTTGTTCCTGGGGCAAAGAATGATATCCAGTTAGCAATAAAACCCCTAAAAAAATTCTTAGACAGTCCGGTGAAAAAATTGAAGCCATGGCGGTTATTTTGGGATGCATACAATGTACTTTGTTTAACTATATGTTCCATTATATTTTCATCAAATAATGTCTCAAATACTTCCACAGGAGATTTTCCTTTCAGAATTTGTACTATATTTTTCATATTGCTTAAAATTTCATCATCTTGTCTCATTTTTTTTTGAAAATTCTGGTCTTATATTTTTCCAAAGCGATTAAGATTTTTTAAATTTTAGATTTAGATAGGGAAATCTTCTGAATTTATGAAGGTGATGTACCTTCATTATTTTTTCCCTAAGTGGAAGCTTCTATTGGTAG
Source organism: Himalopsyche anomala (assembly GCA_031772345.1). Taxonomy (NCBI): domain Eukaryota; kingdom Metazoa; phylum Arthropoda; class Insecta; order Trichoptera; family Rhyacophilidae; genus Himalopsyche; species Himalopsyche anomala. The sequence continues at coordinate 20,790,528 of CM062821.1, read as the reverse complement.
AATACTTGAATGAATTTCGACTCTGCCTGGAACATCTTTTGGCTAAATGTCTTCTGAAATATTGTCACCGATTTCTCCTATATCTGACCGACGGTATAGGGTGGATGTTCAACAAGGTCTATCTCAGGATCTGATTCTTCGTCATCCATAAAATTTGGATCATTGACTATTTATTCCAATTCAGAAAGCGAATAAAATTTTCTTGTACGCATATCTACAAATTAGTAAAAAATAAAATAAAGCACATGTATCAAATATTTTACACGGCATCCGCCATGATCCCCAAATGGGAACATGCGATAAAACAGTAATAAAATTGACTGCAATTTTTTATTTATTTATAGCTAAGCATTAACATTAACTATAACCTGTATTTTAGCCATGCGCGAAATAACAACTTAAAATTTAAAGAAACAATACAAAAAATATATTATACAAAAGTCACGTTTTACCTTTTTACGATTTACCTTTAAATTTTAACTTTTAGCACTTATAACTCTTATCTTATAATGCTATTGCAAATTATTTTCTGTAAAGATGGTGCTACAGACTCTTCTGAACGTAACTGTGTTACTAGTAAAAATATTCCAGCAAGTACTACCAACTGCAGAGCAATAATAGTCGCGTACCCCAAATGGGGATCATGGCAGGTAACGGGTTAAGTTGATCTTTCATATTGCTTCCAAAAAAAGTTTGCAAAATTACAGTTCCAAAAGCTTTAAAAGCCTTCCAAAAACTTTTAGTGTCTTGTAACTTTTGTTTTTAATTAAATAAATTCTGCAATGTTTTATCTAATAAAGTTTTTAAATTACAGTTTTAGTGATGATGATCTAGTGCCAATTTGAGACAAAAAAAAAATTGCGTTTCTTCAATAAGAGCAAAAGATAATAAGGCGGATTTTGGAACTAGACACCTCATTTATTTCAACTCTTCAATTATTTTACAATCATTGGATACATCTTATTTTTTTTGAATGTATATATATATATAGAGGATAGTTAACATAACATGTAATAATAAACATATACTCACAACACTGCTGCTTGGTAGAGCAGTGGAGATAAGAAAAAGTTTTTTTTATTATGTGTTGTCTGAGTATTTATGCTTATATTTGATTTGTCTTTTGAAATATTCTCTATTTGATCTGTACCATTTTCCTTATTGAAAGTTTTTACCGAATCTTCTGAAATTGAAAATTTGATATTTCTTTGGTTTTGTTGAGACGATGTAAAGCTTCTTTTCGTTTCCTCATCATAAGCAATTCGTATGTCATGTTGTATGCCACAGTGAAATGCTATTGAGAAAATGCAGCCAATGCCTGTTAAGAAGAGAGCAATATCCTAAAATTCAAAAATCGATAATATAATATTTGAAGAAAAAACAGAATAATAATTGTCGGTGTGTGTAGATTATTAGCTTTAATGATACAGTTGAATATTTCATTTGTTAAAGGATGAGATGCATTCAATAAAATGAGACATGGATTTTAAGACACAATAACTGGTATAACAGCAATGTTTTTTTGAATATTTTTGAGTATATGTCTAATGTAAAATTTTATATCTTACTCTGAATTTATAATCATCTGCAGGTCCAATCGTTTTATTTTCATCCATTTTTAGCATTACCCATGTTATGAGGTACACAATAACACTTGAGATGACGGATGCTGTATACCTTGAACAATATTATATAGGATCAACTACATTATGAAATACTTTAAAACATTTGATGTGTGCATATATTGAGTGCTCGAATTTGAAGGAAAAGGGGCTTAGAATAATGTACTACAAATCTCTGCTGCAGTTGGAATATTAAGCAAATATTAAAATTGCCTTTCTGCTTTGTGTAAACTACCAAGTGTTTTTTTTTATCCATTTCTACTCCCAACGTTAATCATATGGCCTTCTAATGGAGCAGGAGTTTTTCTACAAGAACCTTCTTACTGAACGTCTCTTTTATTTTTTAAAAGAGAGAGTAGGGAGTAGGGGCACGAAAAATTTGACGAAATATCTTATCTGTGGCAGTCATCCAGTTAAAAAGGTTCTCCTTTGTTTTTGGAGGGATTTTCTGGGAATATATGCGACTAAAACCTGGTCAGACTGCTACAGCAGAGGTGTACAGTGGCCAATTAGAGGGATTAAAGCAGAATCTTTTCAAAAAACTAACAGTTTTAGTGAAAAATTAGAAAAAAATCCTACATCTTGTAAATGAAATGCCATTTATTTTTACTTTAGCTAGTGTACATTTAATAAAGTAGAACATAATAATTATGTAGGGGTAGTTAAGTATCAAAGTAGGCCAAATGCCATTTACGAAATTTTACAAGAGATGCGATTTTCGAAAGTCAAATGGTCATTTTTAATACAATACGCAAACTTCAAAGGGCAGTTTTTGATATTTTTGATGAGCTTTTTGGAAAGAGCATTATGTGTACTACAATAAACAATAGAGGTATGAATTTTGTTGAAAAAGGCATTTGTCCTACTTTAATACTAAGCTACTCTTATATTTTCAGCTACTCGTCATTTTAACCGTTGCAAATCAGATTAAGCTTTCACTAGCACACTTATATTAAACAGTCATATTTATTTTTACTACGGGTAAAGAAAACATTTTGTTTTTAAGTCACAACCATAATGCAATTATAATTTAATATGACAATAAAATACCTGAATGAACAGTTTATGTATTACATTGTTAACCATTAAATTGTCTCCTGCCAATTTTTTTTTCATATTCGTCTTTATAGGTATGATAATTTAACATATATTTGGCTTAGCCCATAGTCAAAACCACATACAGTGGGTCCTCTTCTTGTGGTTTCGTAGTTATGCAGATGAGAATTTAAGAAAAAACAATTATGTCCTTTTGTTCCACATATCGATTTCTATGGATTGTGTATCTGACTTTTTAACCAAAGAATTGGAAGAATGCTTTAATACAGCAATTTCCAACCTGAACCGCGAACAGTTCAATTATTATTTACCCTTCATAACGTGTCTTTGTTACTATAATATATATGAAATAAAGGATGGAGAGTCGCGAAGATATTTTTTTCTTCAAAGGGAGGCGCAGTAACATAAAGGTTGTAAGCCACTGCTTTAATATGATCGATAGAGTAATGTATGGCTCAGAGGCACATGATCCTGATACTGATCAATTTACGAAAATGCCTAAAGCAGTGCAGGATGCAATTGTCTGTTATAAAATTATTGATAAAGAAAAAAAAGAGCTGTTGTACAAACATCACTGAATAAATATTTCAAAAAATAAACAAAAAGACACTAGTATATCACCCGTAGGCCCTGAAGATATAGTAATGGAATAGCATGTATAGACGTTCGTAGAGTTAGTTACATTCACTGTTGGTTTCATTATGTTTTTATTTTATTGTATACTAGCTGACCCAACGAACTTCCTACCGCCTCACCGAGTCAATAAATGTTGTGTTGGCTGAATTAGATTTAGTTTAAATGAATACTCAAAATGAATTTACATTGAAATGATGTTATTCACGTGGCACAGTCGATAGATTTAAAGGAATGCAGTGGACCAACGATTTGATTTTGAATTGTGAAGTTGAAATGATCCACATCTTTGTTATTTGCTGCAAGAATTGCTCTTTCAATCAACCAATTATGATGTTTGTGATTAGCAATGATGTTCAGGAACACTTTGTTGATGAGGTCGTCCTTCTATGAGACGAAATTGCAAAAATTCGGCAGAAATGAAATCAATCCATTCGATTCGTCGACAGGAATACAGCCGTTACAGATAGTCAGCAATTGCTTGGAGAAATCTGGGGCAGATTGAAATCGTCAGATAGTAGAATCATTGCGCCTCCAAAACATCTTCGAGTCATTGCACATATCTATTATTATTATTATTATAGTTTGATTGAGTGCTTCCAATGCGCGTTTGTGCGTCATTGTGCATTCATCCCAGGTGATAATTTTACTTGCTACCAAAACTTTGGTCATTGCGTGTTTCGCAATCTTGCATATCAGTTTTTCAGTTGTTTAAAGGTTTAGCGGCAATTTCAACACTGAATGAGTCATTCACCATCCTTTTATCAACGTGGCCGCTATTCCAGAAGAAGAAACTGCTATAGCGATTTCGGATCTCGCACGAACAGTAGCCATAATCAATTCCAGTTCCACCGGGCGCATCGAGAGAAAATAAGCCACCATTTCTATCATCAATTGCATTCATTAACGTATCGTAAAATTCCTTCTGTTGTGGGTTCAACAGTAGTACATTCAATCGAACTGATTGGTTCTCACGATATTCACGTTCACGTTCCAATTCTCGATTGAAAGCGTCGTTCATTCCACGATCTTGCGTTGGCATTCCTAACTTGACTAACAAACTGCCGAACATGAGGTAACACATGTCTTCGATCTAAAGTAAAGCCTGGTTATGTATCTCTTCATTCATCTCGAGATTGGGATTCCCTGAACTGACACGAATTCGATGTAAAATTTCTTCAGACATGTCTTCCTTGTACTTGTTCCACAGTTCACATGGATTCGATGGGAAGCATGTCAAAATAATGATAGAAAATTATGTGCGTATCTGACTTGGAGATTCAGAAACAATTTCTTCAGCGATTGT